>CM062253.1:27559889-28073545 GCA_031216405.1 Syzygium malaccense | reverse complement strand
AGTCGCTAAAATAGCACGTGCTGTTTCGTGGGAATAGCATGAAGCTTGGTTAAGGTTGGAGAAGAGACTGGCGTAGGACGAAAGAGAGCACGTGCTACTTCAGCGATTCCGTTTGACTCTTATCTTTCTCTCGTTCATGGTGTGTGTGTTTCGCGTGGGCCCTGTTGGAACTTGTCCGTGTTTTGACCTTCTCTCTTTTGAAAGTCTCATCCTTCCAACTTCATATATAAAGCCCTCAAAACCCGCACGAATCATCTTCAAACCCAGCTGAACTCAATCAACTACATCGAATCGTTCAAACCCTTCTTCTTCTTAAAGGGAATCATAAGCTCGTCATAAGCATTTCTTGAGCTCTTCTTCGGCCTTTGCCCTTTTCAAGTCTCTCTCTCTCTCTTGGGTTGTACAGTTCTTGGTCTCTTTCTCGATATCGTTTCGATACAGATGGAGGAAGTGGAGATTCCCTCGTTCTTCGTATGCCCGATTTCTCTCCAGCTCATGAAGGACCCCGTCACGGTGCCCACCGGGATAACGTACGACCGCGAAAGCATCGAGAAGTGGTTGTTCTCCGCCAAGAACGGCACGTGCCCCGTGACCAAGCAAGCGATTTCAGGCTGCGACTTGACGCCCAACCACACGCTCCGGCGCCTCATCCAATCGTGGTGCACCCTCAACGCTGCGCACGGCATCGAAAGGATTCCGACCCCGAGACCTCCTATAAGCAAGTCCCAGGTTGCTAAGCTCCTCCGCGAGGCCAATTCCCCGGACATGCGAAACAAGTGTCTCAAAAGACTGCGGTCGATTGCCACTGAGAATGCCACTAACCGATGCTGCATGGAAGCCGCTGGTGCCGCTGACTTCTTGGCGACACTAGTGAAAAACGAAGCCTTGGCGAGCTCTGCATTACTAGATGAAACATCGTCCAACTGTCGCAGTTTCGAAGTCACAACTAGACCGCTTGATGAGGCTCTGGCTGTACTTTATCACCTACAACTCTCCGAAGCCAGCCTTAGGAGTCTCATAGGCAACGACGGTGGAGTGTTTGTCGACTCGTTGACTCGAATCATGCAGAGCGGAACCTGTGAGTCCAGGGAATACTCAGTCATGTTGCTAAATTCAATGTTTGAAGTTGCCGATATTATACAACTCTCGAGTTTGAGGATGGAATTGTTCGTCGAAGTAGTTCGAGTTTTGCGTGATCAAGTTTCGCGGAAGGCAACGAAATCTGCATTGAAACTGCTTATCCGAGCCTGCCCAATGGGTCGGAACCGAGTCAAAGTCGTGGATGCCAGCGCTGTGCCGGTCTTAATCGATCTTCTTCTCGATTCATGTGACAAAAGGCGGAGCGAAATGATTCTTATGCTTTTGGACGTGTTGTGCCAATGCGCAGAGGGAAGAGCCGAGTTGTTGAAGCACGGTGCGGGGATCGCCATAGTGTCGAAGAAAATACTGAGGGTTTCGGAGACAGCGAGCGAGAGAGGCGTCAGGATTTTCTTGTCCATCGCCAAGTTCTCGGCAACGCCGAGCATCGTGCAAGAGATGTTGCAAGTTGGCGTTGCTGCGAAGTTGTGTCTAGTCCTCCAAGCTGAGGGCACGAGCAAGACCAAGGACAAGGCGAGAGAGATTCTGAGATTGCATGCCCGGGCATGGAAGAACTCTCCGTGCATTCGTCCTGAGTTTCGTTCTTCTTATCCAGCGTGAGAAGAAAATCAGTTTTCCTTTGTAAAAACTTCATTTAGAGAGTTCTTTAGATATGCCAATCAATTGCACATAGTGTATACTTTACCGACGAAGAATATGATATATGAAATCGACATGGATATGCTCCTTGATAAATGGGGTGTCGGATTTCGAAACAAGGAAGAGCTGTTTATGTAATAGCATTTCCAAGCATATACTGATGGAGAAGCGATAGGTTTCAAAATGTCCAAAATGAAGCATGCGAATGAAAGTTGGAGCGCAAAACCATTTCAAAAGTAAAAGGCTTTCGAATGACGAAAATTCCCAGCGATCCATGAAAGGACCTAAAAAGAATACCGTACCACGACATGGTTAAACAACACGAGCAACACTTGCCGTACAATGTAATAATACTTTGCCATTTGCCATAAGGAACACAGTCATTGATCAATGCCGAACAGCGATGACGTGAAATTAAATAAGATTAGTTCTTTAACAGGAGTTTCAAATAACAAAAATAAACAAAGAGATGAAATCAGAAAAGTATTTGCTGGGCCTCGCCTATGTCAATTAATCAACATCCCACCTAGCAAACCATTGTCTTTATCAGGAAACGGTCGGTCTGAATCAGCCTGTCTAATAGGACTTTCGGTACAAGAATAATAGAATTCTCTGTTCTTGTAATTTCATCAAGTGAGTACTCCTCAAGAGAAGATCATGGTCAGCTGCATCACAGCTCCGCCGAGCGCATGACTAATTTGAAAATGAATCTATACAAAATAAGATACAGGGCAAATGAGGCCAGGACAAAATTGTACATATATATACACAGTGAATTTAAGTTACAAATATCGAAAACAAATAATGGACAGGCTACAGTTGCTCAAGAACATCGCATTTGGCGATTCGAACAATATACAAATCATCCAAATGAGAGGGCATACAACAGGACCACCACCCTTGACAAATCTGATCTCGATGTTACAGCTGGCCCAATCTTTCCTGTTAGACCATCCAAAGAAAGGACGGAGACGTCAGAACAGTTTAGAAGTAACTGTGTGCCTAAATTTCGACCCAAAAAAAAACTGTTTGCCTAATTAGAAGAGGGAACAGTGAGCAAACCCTTCTTCTTTTTTCTTCTTTTTTCTGTTTTGAACATAAAAACTTGTCTTGCAACTAAGCCCCAGTAGAACTAAGCATCGGGACAGGTACGAACACCTTGACACCGAAATAAAGACATCTGAATATAAAGCTAGCCTGAGTTTGACACATTTCTACTGAAGAGTAAGACAAGTAGCAGTGCTATCACTGTTCTACAACTTGGAAAAGGGGGAATAATGGACCAAATAATCATATGATGAGTCGATGATCGACAAGAATAGAAATGAGATTACGCTCTAGAGTGAAGAGCAAACACGAAAAAATGCTTGACAACTATGGATTAGTAACACCAACATCAGATCCCAAGCCTGGGGAAAAGAATTCCTGATTCCAAAACTATAACCATGCAATACCCTGCATACATGCACTATACTCAGAAATGATCACTTTGGCCACCCGACAATTTTTCCTCTTAGTCATATCTCTCTACGAGAATGAACACTAAGACGACCCTACTTCCCTCTTCCTAATTGGCCTCATTTTGCAGATATAAGGGGTTGGGGAAAAGTAAGAGTGGGGATTCTTGAACTTTAAAACTTCAAACAGAATGAACCTGAAGCATCTGCATTAACTTTGGATGCTGTTCCAAAAGCTGACAGAGCTTTTCGCGATCACTCAGCAAGGCCTGCCAGTCATAAAATATTAAGAAAGACTAGAAGATAAACATAAGCATACAGTGCACGAAAACTCTTTCTAAGGGCTTCTAGAAATCAACCTGGATGTCTTCTGGGGACTTGAAGTAATCGTATAGTGATATTCCTGCATCTTGATGCTGGTTGGATGTGTCTCCTTGCTGATGAGAAACCTGGAGTCGAGCATGCTCTACTTCTTGACGTGGATGACCATGAGATAGTTCTTGTTGCTGTGACTGGATATAAGCATGCAAAGGAGATACTTGTGACTGCTGCTGCAGTGCTTGTAATTGATGACCTTGTTGTACTGGGTTTTGCAAGGATGACGACCCTTGTTCCGGCTGCTGTGAAGAAAAAGCTAGTGGTCTGAGGTGCTGAGGTGGCTGTGGAACCTGTGGGAGTTGTGGGGGCTGAAGTGGCTGCAATTGTGCAACAGTGTGTACTGACTGCATTGGAGATTGACTAAGAGGAAAGTTCTGCAAGATGCTAGGTTGATTCTCTCCATGCTGCTGCATTGTGTTGTTCCCATAGAAATTCACAGGGACAGAGGCAGGCCTACTGAACACCAAGGGATGTATTAGGGGAGGTGGGGGATATGATTGTCTGGGACCTGCTGCAGAATGTTGCAGATCAGTTGAAGGCATAATAGGTGCACGGGGAAATTCTGTCATTCCAATGCTTGTCTGAACATAACCTGAAGACTGTGGAGTGGAAGCTTTTATAGGTGGCATAGTATAGGGACTGGATAAAAATGGAGGTGGTGTTGGGGGAAGTGGTGGGAGAGGCCTAATGGATCCACTGGGGGAAGAACTGTATGGAGACAAGTGATCTGACTGAATCTGCAGAAGGAAAGCCGAGCAATAACATTAGAAATGATCTATGTCTTATGCTCAATAGCATGAAGAAAACAAAAGGACAATAATTAACTCTGCTTACATGAAAGGCACTGGAAACAGGTGACTGCCCATCGATCATCTTATTCGTAAATGGGGATGCTTGACTAGGAACTGAATCGGAAGCCTGAGATACTACTGATGGAACTAACGATGGTGGTGGCATGGGAGGTAGTGGTGGTTGATTCTGCAAATATTTCTGGTCATAGGATCCTTGGGTTCCTGCACCAAGAAGGTTTCCTGCATGATGCGGACTGTGTTTTGGGTACAATGTTTGAGGACTCACCATAGAATCAACACGTGATTGCCCAGATGACGATGCTGATGCCATAGCATAAGGTGAAACAGGAAATCCAGCATTGTTTGCTGCTGCTGCAGCATCAAACACGCCAGAGGTCTTTCCTGTAATCAAATCCTTCACATCATTAGATTGGTCAAAGAACCTTTTATCTGAGGTCACACTTGGTTCTCGAGTCAATGGCTTCTCCAAATGTGACACAGACATCCTTGTAGAAAACTCACTTTGGGTGTTTTCATCAGCATTGGACGCAACAGGCGTGCCCATACGAGAAAATTGACTGCTTTCATGAACATCACTTTCCGTCTCCTCAACAATTGAGTGGGGAGAACTTTGCTCAGCAGTGACAGGGGCAGATGGTTGCAAATTATGATCTGGCTGGGGGAAAGGCATCTTGTCATCCGTTTCAGATTCTTCACCATCAAACACTATGTCAATACCCTGTAAATCATCATCTAAATCTGTCTTCAACTGCTTAGGTTTTTTGACCTCTTTCCCTCCATCGTTAGCAGGAGCTGCATTTTTCACTTGTGTTACTGCCTCACCAACTATTGTGGCAGAAGAACTCTGCCGTTCCCTTTGTCTAGCCATAAATTCATCTACATGGATTGAAGGAGGTCTTCCACTCGTTGATCCTACACGCGGAACTGCAATGACATCACTAACACCATCAACATTTCTCTCCCGTGCGACATAGTCATCCACGTGCATAGATGGAGGCCTGCTGGTATTTGGTTTGCGCAGCCGGAATGTATCTCTGCGTGTCGGACCAGAGGGAGCTACAGATTGACCTGAACCACGTGAAAATGCACCAGAGGCTGCAAGATCAGAAGGTGGATTCTCCCCTCTGGCACGCCTACCTTGACCTTCTAGAGATGACATTTTCCTTTTTAATGGAAGAGCTGTCTTATCAGGCAAAGTTTCCGGACATTCCCAAAGGAACTTATCTCCTAGTCCACCTAGCTGGAGTAACCCATCGGTTCTTTCAAGATAGCCATCTACAGCAGACTGCAACTCTGTAGAAACCAGATCATCATTGGACGACAAGACAGCCTCACCAAAAACTATATCAACCACATCAATGGCACCGATAGGATTCACCAATAACAGAAGCAATGATTTTACAGAGTCTGGGATCTGGTCAGTGTAATATGTTAGCAATGCCATGAAGAGAACTTGCAGAAAAATAGGCAACTTATATATCTTATACCTGAAAAGGACCAGTTTCATGGTCATTGTATTCGCCCTTTGAACTCAACAGAGCATTTAAACCTTTAACATAATTCAGGTTTTCCTTGATAAAACTGTCTGTCTCATTCAAATCATCTGAAAGCCCAAAAAGCAATTTCACCAGACCAACCACCTTCAAGTTCAATCTGATCAATAACCAAAGAAAAGTTAGCTTATTGCTGATGAATGGCAACAAAGACATATGTCCTCTTTCTCGTCCTATTATATCATGATTATAACAACAATTACATCATCTGAAGAGCGTTATTTTACCCAAGAAATGCAACACAGTCTAAGGCAGAATGAGCGATCGATTATTTGAAAGCTCAAATGAGTGATCGAGTATTAGTAAATGAAAATAGCTCCAAAAAGCAGCGGAAGCCAGTGATGTGTCACTTAAGCAGTCTCTTTAGGAGTACAAAAGGCACCAGTAGCAGTGCAAATAATTTGATTAAGTTGACTCGGAAGTAGCTTAACAGTTCATATCACACTCATAAAGTTCGCGTAGAGGGCATTGAGGTATTAACAGAAAAGCAATAAAAATGACAACTTGTTATAGTCATATGATATTGACCATACTTCTAAGGACATGTAATTTCTCATCTCAATATGCATGAATTACAAGGACAGACTAGACAGCCATGAATACCATCAATAAATGCTCAAAGATCAATCAGGGAATGTCTACCTTCTGCATTCTGCCCTTCCTAATCAACTAACCACAAACTAAGACTGTAATTAGGGTCGTGAATTTCACTTAATTCTCCATGCTTCAATAATAATTCCACATACTTGTCCGCAAATTACTAATGCACCTCAACATCGGTCAATATAAGTACAGCAAATCAATCCAATTAAAGGGGCTAACAATCTCTGAAGAAGCTAACCTGGTTCCATCCACGCAGAATGACAAACACCCTGAAGACAATACATCAAGGCCTTGAGCAGCGAAAGACGATGAATCATCACTAGCTTCAGAAGAATTCCACATCTTCTTCCAGCAACACAATAAAGGAGCACGTTTGCTCCATCCAGATTCGCTACCGTTATAAATTTGGTTAGTTTCATGTCCTTTGTCTCGCTCATGTACCACAGAACTACTAAAGGAACCAAAGGCAGCCTTCAAAGAATCACGACCTTCTTTGCAAGAACTGATTTCTTTGAAAGATCTAACACAAGCAAGCAACTCTTTTCCAACAGGCAGGACCTGGAGAACATCATGATTTTCCATTAGCAACAATTCACGTACTACAAGTAAAAATTATTATAGCATGACATTATCCTCGTTGCATACATGTCCACACAAACCATGAAAACAAAGATAACACAGATTTTGCATGGCATTAAGGATAACCAATAATCTAATATGAGAGAAGAAGTTACCTGAAAAAACTTAAGAAGATAAGGTAAAATTGAAGCACAATCTCCAGTGCTAACGCATTCCGTATTTTTCCTAATTGGAAACATGATGTTAGCTACAAGCTTTGAAAAAATAACAAACATAACTAATTCAGATGATAAAATCTACTCACGAATCAGGCAACCCAGCACGTTGTGAAGTTGCCACAGAACCACACAACAGTGACAAGGACTTAAACACAGGAAGGCACCAACTAAGCAGCGTAAATCCATTATCCGCCGTATTTCTACTCTCCAAAATGTTGTCTGAATCAACGGCATCCAAACACCGTTCGAGAACCTTTTTCAGAATCTGGATCATCCCTGCCTTGAGTAATAGGGCCTGAAGAAATAAAAGATACAATGAGCCTTTCTGCAGGCATCTTCTGGACAAAGATAGACGAATGAAAGGATCAGATGGGGACCTTAGCTCGCGGATGCTCCAATAAAGAAGCAAGAAAATCGAGATATCTGTAAACCTGAAAAAGGCATAGTATGTCATTCTAAGTCAACTTTACAAGAGAAGCAATAAAGGTGGAAGAATATGGTCACCTTGTAAGTATCAATATCCAACGAAGAAATTAAAGAGATATGATCAAGGACCCAACTGAAGATGGGCTTGAGGAGTATGGAGGCGCTTTCAACTTTCTGGCAAGCAATTCGAATTATGAAAATTCTAAGCATGTCTTGAATTACGACCAGTGCCTGTCAAGAGCAATGTAATGAGATGAATTACAACATCTAATGGAACATTCATCTAACAAAAATTTTAATGCTCCAAATATAACAAGAATAACAATCTTTTTCAATTACTAGGAAATCTAATGAATATAACAAGTGAGTAACATACAGAGACTGCATAATGTTTGATCATCTGTGCAATCATGTCAAGTTGCGGGGTTAATTGGCTCAGAATCTTCTCACGAAATTCAGGTTCCAGATACCAGTTCACCTCTTTCTCTTTTGGAGGTCCCAATATTGTACCGATAGCCAACTTCCTGAGGGAACTCAACACAGGCATTCCTTTCTTCCAAAGCCAGATGCCTTCTTCAGGAAACAAATCATTCTAGCCACACAGAATGGATTCAAGACAAAAATAGTCAAAACAACAAAGTTCAGAGGAAATGCAGCTTAAAATATCTAAATCATATACCATACATATATAGATATATATATAGTGAACAAAGCACAATTCATCCAACCACAAGCGTCCATAATATTAGAGTACTACATAAAGCATGCCCACTTCAGCTGTCAGACTTTTAATTACATACCAGAAGACACATAAAACTGCAGGTCTCCTTTGGACCCAAGGCCAGAACTGAAGTTGCTTGAACACTTGCAAGGAGAGAGTGGAACAGGCGGGGGGCCCATCCAAACACTGGCCAATAAGCAAGAGAAGACACAATGAGATGGCAGACGGCTTCATAACCAAGAGCAGAATCAGGGTATGGAGAAGATAGATCTGCTGCACATGCAGCTAGTCTGGGGCTGTAAAAGAACAATAACAAGTATATAAGCATCTTGGCAGTTGCAGAAGGCAAAACCATTTTTTATCTGAATGTCACCTCAATTCTCGATGCAATCTCAGAAGAGCATTCATTAGTTTTGTATTTCTGTGCTGCTCATTTGCTTCCTGTATGAAAGCAGAATGTTTAAGTTCTAAAAAAAATTGTCGCGTATTAGCCCATCAAAAAGAAATATTGTTGCATTCTATACAAGATGAGACTACATACTTATGCTAAGATTGGAAGGATGAAGGGAAGTAAAATGTGAAGAAATACCGATTTGATGAAACATTTCCTTTGTTTGCTCAATAAAAAAAATGATAGTCCTAGATGTAAACGGATTCAAACTGGGCCCGCTTAGTTGGTTTTCTCTCAAACTATAATGAATTTTCCAGTGCTTAATAAATGAGATTTCTTTCATGCCGCATGTGCACCATTTTCATCATGCCGATGTGCTAAATGACCCGAACTTCACTTGTTTGAATATTCACATCCAAAGACTAACACTTGAAGCTTTCCAGATCATAATAGGACAAAATAAAATTTAACACGGGTAAACTTATGCACATCATCAAAATCAAATATCAAATACTCCAAAATCCAAACTAGAAGTACCAACAACAATGCCAACCAAAATTTTGCCCCCTAGGTGGGTTCTCTGTGTGTGTATGTGTGTGTGGTTATCAGGAAGAGGGGTTGAGGCTGAACGTCTTCCATAGATTTAATTTCAAATGACCTGGAAGTTTTCCAACAATTTCCCCCTATATCTTGATGCATCATAGCAGTGTGCATCATAAATTAGAAACCTTCTAGCCCACCTTATAATAGAAGGATGAAAAGAAAACCAGAGAAGACTATAAATTGGATTTGACATTGACATTGACATTGACATAGGCTACTTTATCATTTTGGTGCCAGTGAGTTGAGACATTCAATAAAAGACTTCCTTATGATGCCCATGAAGGATTTTGCAGAAATGACATTAAGCTAATGCACCGGTAATTCAGATTTGACCAACCTGTAGTTTCTTCAAAAGGTTGATCAGCAGTACCAAGGAAGGAATCAACACATCAATTAGGCTCTGCTCCCGATTCCGTTCCAAAAGCAAATCCGATGTGGAGTTGCATTCAGTTCCATCATCAACAAGGTAATCTGTCCAAAGAAAAGTGTTCAAAAGGACTGCAGGAAGAAAATCACTAAGTACAGAAAGTCCAAACTCCGGGGGAAGAGGTTTTTGCGGCAGATCTCTCAAAACAACTAATGATATACATCTAAGTGTTGCACCATGAAGACAAGCGAAACAGGCTATGCAACAAACTCCACATCGCAGACACATGCATTATTAAGAATTAATAGAAAAAAAAGTTAAAAGCTGAGCAATCAGTCAATAAAATCTGAATTTTTACCCTGAGAAGCAGAAACTGTAAGTCTGCAAGAATTCTGATAAGGGAAGAAATGCAATAAAAACGTCCAAGCCAAACACTGGAATTTGAATCTCTCTCTGATGAGATTGAGAAAATATTCAGAAGAGTTGCAATCAGAAAAATTCAGGACTGACACCTTGTACAGGTATAAAAAGGATCACACCAGATGTGCATCCACATATAAATATCAAACTTGACCTAAGAATTACAGGAAGAAAGATAGATTGATATTTATGGCAATAATAGCAGTACAGCTCCTTCATTCAAAAGTTCAAGCAAAGTTCATATAAGCTCAACAATTAAAATGCCAAAGAAGAAACTATCGCATGCTAAACCCCTAAATATAACCTTGATAATCCTTCTTAAATCCAAAACCACTAGGCACAAGTCACGACTACAGGTCAATCCAATGAAGATAGAAAGACCAAGAGTATAATAGTGATTGTGCAGAGGAAAGCAAACAGCAAGAACAATACAAAGGTCCCACAAACTAAGCATCCAGTAAAAGCAAAGCAATCAAATGGCCCAATACAAAAGCTCCACATCAGGTATTGTCTATAATACCTTTTAAGAAGAGAGATCAAAACCAAAAATTTAAAATTTAAAAACTCAACGTAGCCAGATCATGTCCAAGAAGATAATAATGTATTAGTTCATTATTCAAAAACCACAATAGAACGTGTGATAATTTAAGTACCATCAAAAGAAGGCATTCCGCTAAGACAAGGAAAAACTCACCGTAACTGTTCGAGGACCTCTCAAGCATAAATCTACAGTTAATTAAAACAGTGTAGATAACTGTAACGGCACCTTCATCATATAGCGTTGCAGCAACAGTCTACACCAAGAAGTCTAAAGTAAGCCAGTAAAAAATTATTGTAAATTACATACATTTCAAGATGGAAAACACATACAGAGTTCTCGGAAATGAAAGCTAAAATCCGAAATGCTGTTGTAAGCTGAGCTACAGAAGAATCACGAAGTGCAACTCCGTCAAATGTTTTCTCAGAGATTATTTTCCCAAGATTCTCCATTACATTTATGTCAGAACCACCAGAAGGATCTCCAACAGCATGTTCAACACCCATGAGATCTGACACTAGAATACTAGTCGAAGTTAAGTGTGCATCTCCTCCAGATACTAACACAGCAGCATACCGGAGAAGACCAACAGCCCCGTTTTTGTGATAAACTACACCAGCATCTATCCATTCCAAAAGTCGTGTGGGAGCGTCTTTTCTATTTGACCCTGGGGATGAGGAATGTAAAGCTCTATGAAGTTCGACTGCACATTCAATCCAAGAGCCCAGAGAAGATGCTGTGGAATCGGTAACAATGATTTCAAAAATCTCTGCTGCCGAATGAAAAATTGCAACATCCAGGGGTGAAGCTCCTGAAAAGATAGAATTATTCGAGTTAGCTCCTTATTCACAGAAAACCACTAGTCTTTGCTAAAATATCCAAGGCTTAATAATTGCAGATCACTACCACCACTCTTTGCAGTGGGCTCCAACTCCTTGACTGAGCGCAATGCTTCAATCAATGCTGCAATAGCCTATGAAAAAGAATGATAGGTCACTGGCCAAACAAATCAAAACAGCATAACAGCTAATTGCCAGATTGAAAGTCCAACTCTAGCAACTTACATACCATAGTGTCTTTACTCAACTAGCAAAAGTACATCTCATTAATGCCTGAGTAAAACAGTTCTGTTTTAAGCACAGTGAGACATACCTCTGGAAAAAATCCAAGAACCAACAAAGCCTGATGTCCACAGTCAGATCTGCCATCATGAAACAATTCTTCGTCAATGCTGCTAATGCACTAAAAGCAATCTACAGAGCACCAAAAAGGTAAAGCCAAATCCACCTAGAAAGCCCACAAAGTTCCCACAAGACCCATAAGAATTCTTCAGAATGAGGAGTGCATGTAAGCAAACGATCGATCGCGTTAACCTATAAAGAGAGAATGTAAACTCATTGCCACCAAATGTAGAACATGAAAACAAAATGCTGGAATCAGCATAATATTCTAAAAAGAAAGTAAACCGACCACTCTCAAATGCATTTCAAGTATCATGCCTACTTCTTCTGACCCACAGAAGAAACCTTTGGATAATAAGATGGATGCATAACGAAGTGGAAGGCACTCGTCTTTTCTGGTAGAATCGCCACCTTTCAGGCAATGGACTATTGTAGACGAAATTTCAGGTTGATGTGCAAGGAAAAGTAAGCCTGACACAGAGATAAACAGGTAAAATGCCAAGAATCCCTTGATTTATAAGGGAAGAAATTGAGTAATGTATTGTTAACAATACCTGAGCGGCAGAGGAGCAGTGAAAATATTATGGCACCAATTGATGAAACGATCTCTACATGTAAGAACATTGCATGTCCTACTTCCAAGTGCAGTATTGATGATGACAACAAAGCAGCTGATAGAGGAAGAATTCCTCTCTCCTGCTCACAGAATATGTGAAATAATTTCATCCATGAACTAACTTAAAGTATTGAATTGTGCATAGATTTTATTAATTTAAAAAATATATTTACAGGAGCAATCCATCCCACAACAGAGTCAAAATTTTCAAGTCCGCTGATGCATATTTTTTAGCAGAAGTGTTGCATCTCTTTAGATTTTATTCAGAAAGGGGACAGCCTCTAGTAACTTATGCACTGCAGCTAAACCTATGTCAGACCTCTTTTTGGCTAAGTAAATTGGCGGTCATGCGGAAGTGTATCCCTGAAATCATCCAATGCCCTAAACTCGCTCCAACCTGACCCGCACGCTCATGAAAAATTAAAAAAAAAAACACAACAGTTCTCGTGTATGGAGCCGATTCTAGTCACGTAGAATTGAATGGTCTCAACTCTGGAGGTATATAAAAAAGGACTTGCTGATTGCAAGCGTTGAAGGAAGTAGCAGTTCTGTCAAAACAAATTATTCATTTTTTCCATGAGAAATGAATAGCAGCAGAGGGATCCCCCCCCCCCTACCTCCCCCTCCTCTCTCTTCTCTCCTTCTCTCCCTCTCTCTCTCAAACACACACGTAACTTTTCCCTAATGTACTAAAGGATGAGAAAGCCGAACAAAAAAGAGCAAGATACCTTGAGAATTCCCAGCAGATCTGGGTCAATATCCCAAATGGAAAGGCAACAGTTTGAAGTAATTGAGCCACTGGTCGTTTTGTAGGACAGGCATCCTTCACCTTGACCAAGAATCAGGGATCTACTTGCTTGTGCAACAGGATAAGGATCTTCTATTTGACCATGCAAATTTATCAGCTTCTGCATTAGCAATTCTCAATAGTGTAAACCCAGCGAACAAAGTGCAAACCCATATGAACTCAAGGAAAGAATTAATAACCCAAAAAGGTCTAGCCAACCCCCAAAAGAGACCAACGACCTTGCTACCAAAAATACACACTAAAAGTTACAACTCACCAAGAGGCTTTTGAGTTGAGACTTAGCACTCATGAGCTCATGCAAAGAAGCTTCTGTGACCCTATCGATGGTAGAAAGACCTCTTAACACAGAGAGCACTGCACACTGCCAACTCAAGCCATTAGCAAATCATACATGCAATGTCAAACACAGCCATAAGAAAAACAAAATCACACCTCATATTTCGCTGCAACTTCATAAAATCTTAGGCGACGAAGAATGTAAGTTGCCAGGGAAGCAACATCATGGCGTGGTTCTTGCAATAACAGTTTCAGCAACTGAGTATAATTTTCACTAGCACCAGACGGAATGGTAACTTCTTCACGACGCCACCAACCCAAGAAACCTTCACAGCCAACCGAGTATCGTGTTGCCTGCTCCGCAACTCCCAGAAATAGGAGCACCACTGTTGTTGAATGTTGTGGGTCATTGCAGAAAACTTTGACCAGTTGCTCCATGCCCCCGCCATTGACAAAGTGGAAGCAACTTTCTTTGGCAGAGCAGAATAAAAGAGCCATACTCAACCACAAAATGGAATTATTTCTCTGAAAATCAAGAAGATCAAAGCAAGAGCACCAAATTAGCACTACTCCTTTAGGTTGATTGTTCCACTCGTCTATCTTCCCAAAGGATAAACATTTATGATGACGAAATGATAAGTGAAGGGTAGAAAGTCATCTATGAATAAAAACTAAATTCATTAGAGCAGTCACCTTTGAGAGCACGGGATGTCCAACAAATAAGGAGTCACTCTCAAAATGAAAGTACTTTCCAAACATGTCAACCAAATCCTTGAAATTAACCGAATCAACATCCATATCAAGGAAATTGGTTTCTGCAGATGGTTTGGCTGAAAACTGCGCTGGCTCTTGTTGAAGAACTTTGTAGAGCTCAAGAAGCTCCCCTGCAGCCTCGTTAGTAGCAAGTTCTAATTTCTTACCATTTTTTAATCTGCCTGATTTAAGACATTTCTCACTGATCCCAGCACCAGTTAGGTCATGAGTGGTATAAGTAGAGACAGCTGACACAATAGTACTTAGAGCTTTTTGTACTGCATCACCATGTGCCCGTAGCTCCAGAATCCTCCATATTGATTGTAGAAGCTGCTTGACCCCAAGAGACATGTCTAACACACTAACAGGTAGAGGCAACGCATTGAGAGAGCAGGTGAATTCCTTGCTCATAAAGTTAGTAGTGCGTAAAGGCATAGGTAAATCCTCAAGCTCTCCCTCAGCTGAATTAGTGATATTTGTCAAGGAGCTATCATCAAATTCTATGTTGAACTGTCCCAGATCCTCTGCTGTGTTCCCATATATGACTAAGCTTAGACTGCGATAGCTGCCTCTCACAACAAGATGATTAGTTACAACAGCCTGCAAAGAACAGATTGTTAAATATGTGTAGCTACTGACTGTTTTCCCCAGATGACATTATAACTGAGCTTCCAAAGTAAAAGATAGTATCAAAGACACACGAGAACAAAAAAAAGGAATTGTAATAGGCTTTGAGAGAGGACATTGTTGGGACAAATTGCTTTCAAGGCATGGTGATTAAAAAGCGAAAAAAAAAATCCTTCTAAAAGAAAATTCATAGAAGTATGCAATAGATTTATAGGCCTTGTCAAAGGATTTGAATGGAACTGGTGAAGAAAGGGATATGTATGATGGAGCCACCACCTCTGTTAGGACAATGGAAGGGGAAAAAAAATTCACCGTTACTATGGGGTTACACCAAGGCTCTGCTCTAAGTCCTTATGTTTTTGCCTTGATTATGGATGAGCTAACAAGACATATTCAAGATGATGTCCCTTGGTGTATGCTTTTTGCACTTGACATAATGCTAGTAGATGAAACCCAAGTTGGGTAAACCTGACCTTTGGGAAGAAACTTTGGAATATAAGGGTTTCAGACTGGTTCGATAGAGGTGGCCTATATGATGTATAATTTTAGTAGGGCAGAAGTTCAAATAACACTTTGGTAAAAATTTGAGATAAGGAAGTAATGAGGATTGAACGTTTGCAATATCTGCGATCCATTCTACAAAAGATGGGAAATCAAAGAAGCCATAGAACACAAGCAGGACAGAGGCTAAGGACATTAACTGCCCTCATGTCCAATGATTCCAATAATTAGGAAGTCATATAGCCTTGGAATGAAAAGGAGTATTAGTTATAGTATACGATATACATATTCGCCATCATTTGACAATTTAAACTTGTGGAGTAAGCAGCTGGCATTCAAATTAACTTCTGTGAATGAAATGTTGAAAGCTTCTGACAGTGATTTAGGCGCACCCTGATCTTGAGATGTGGTAAATACAATATCTTGATAAGCCTCATCCACCCTATTTGTCGAGGATAATGAGAGAACAACAGACATGTCACCTATTATATACTTGCCTTGCACACATTAGCCTCATGGCTAATTTGTTTTCCAAATTTTCACTTACCAAGAGAGAGTTCAACCTCACATAGACTTCACTCCCCCCCCCCCAAAAAAAAAACCTTGTAAAAACCAGAAAAACACACTCCTTGTTTTACCCCCCTCAATGCATATCCATTTGATCATCAACCGCCTTATGATGGGGTAGTGCGAAAAGGAACTTCTCAAAGTTACCTTTGACAATTCAAACTGAAGTTTGACATATAGCTCTCAACTAAACCAAAACTCACAAAATCAAAACCATAAAACAATTAAATGTAAAAAGTATAAGAATGCTGACCAGTGCAACTACTGCAACATGAGGATAAAGGCCTTTTAAGTTGTATTTACCTCAACTTCCAGCACATTTGATGAAGAATGAGAATACAGAAAGGGCTGACAAAGGCGCCTAAATCTTGTCTCCCCATTACATTGAACAAAAACTTCCAAAGCAAATGAAGGAGGTGAAGTAGCCCTGCAAGGACAAGTGTCACTAGTATCAGGTTCATTAGAATAATGGGCAACAATATTGTTGAAAAGTCTGACCCAAGAGCTTAAAATATTACACATAGAGAGACTACCACCTTGCTGATAAAGCTGAAGAGTAAACCGCAATATCTAAGCATTTAATTTTAAGATTTCACAATATAATCATTGAAAATGAAAATGTGAAGTCATTTTTTTTTAAAAGCTGAAAATTCTGAATGTCATTTGTTTCCCACCAATTATGTACTAATGGCTATAATTGGTAAGTTTTAGCAAAGAAATTGGTAACATTGTAATTTCAATCAATTTTTTCATTGAAAAAATTAAGTAACCACTTTCTCACTTGTCACAATCAGCGAAAATCTTTACTGAATTCAATCATTTATATCAAAAATGGTTAGTTTTACCAAACATGCTTAATCTCATTAAGTGTTGTAGATATATTAATTGAGATATGCTACAAGTCATGATAAAACCAGGAAGTAAGAGAGGTTGGATAATTCAACACCCCTCTGGCTAGCAAATTGAACAAAAAATTACTTCGAGAACACGTAGAAGATGAAAAAGACATCACACAAAAAATGAAATTTTATACAAAACATGAAAAATTTGAACTTGGCTGCGACACTACATCAGAAAGGAAATTTAGCTCCAAAACCATATTAGAAAACCCAGAGCAAAAGCTTCAGCAAACAGGGGGAGGGAAACTGCATATATAAGGCCTTGATAAACTTGTAAGTAGACAGTATGGGTGCACAGTAACTTATCTGACAGAAACCAACAAAGAAAACATAACTTAAATGTCAAACATGTTCTCCAGAGAGGCTTAGCCTTTCTCATATGACCTTGTCAACAGCTACTTCATATACATGAAAATCCATATCGCAACTCAATATCATTGCTTTTTGCAGTCCATTGTTGTACTTAGTATTAAGGTCATTGTCAATAGCCTTATGCATTTCAGGCTACTAGATATCTCCACTTGGTTAGTATTGGTTTATCTATCGGGCTGAATGGAAAGGAGCAGCAACATCATGCTCAAGATGTCATTTTGGAAGCTTACACTGCCAAGCACTAAGGCAAGAGTTCATTCCAGAAGCAGATGTAAGGATTAGCAGATCATGAGAGGACAAAGCGATCCACTTCCCAAGCTGAGATTTATAATTTCACATATCTACTGGAATAGCCAGATATCTGTCCATGCCCGTCACTCTCACTACTCTTTAATGCACTTCCCATGGTTCAGGACTGTCTTTCTCCCTTTCATTGCATCAAATTTTTCCAATAGAACAAAGAATTTCCCACCAAAATTTTCCTCGGGGGGGGCGCCCCCCCCCCCCCCCCCCCCCAACAAAAAAAAAAAAGAAAGGAAAGAACAACGAACGAAGTAGCGCAACATTACCCGACAAGCGACACCGATTGACATGTCGAAGACGCGCTCAGCTCCAGGAACTCGCAAGCAGCGACAACGACGGGCTCAGCAAAGACTACCTGCGAATTCAAAGAACGGACAGCGTCACGCCGCGTGCAACGCAGAACTCAGCTTAGCTCCACTGAAACAATTCGACCGACAGTTCGAATTCAGTTGCTCGCGCCGCGGGAGGACGGAGCTCCGACGCGAAGCGCACGAACTCACCTCGTCGACGTACTCGTCGAGATGGGGGTGGGCGAACGTCTGGGCGAACAGCACGCACGGCTCGGGTCGACCCATCCCTACCTTCTCATCGGGGAAATCAAGCTCGGGGGCCCGAAGGGAAGCGCCTCGAGCAGGCACACGGTCCTCTCTCTCTCTTCCTGCGAAGACAATTAGGGTTTCGCGGTGGTCGGATCCGGACAGGGACCGATTAAATAGTGGCCGCTTCCTTCGCCTCCGGCCGGCGGCGAAGGCGGTCGCGGCGGAGGAAGAGAGAGGCAAAGGAGTTTCGCGGCGAAAAAGAAAAGACGGAGAAGCGTGTAAAAGGATTTTAATATCCGAACTGATGTGCCTAGATAAAAACCGCAAATTCTTTGAAATTTAGACCATTTTTATTTTATTTTTTCGCTTTTCCGATTTTGAAATTCTTTTAATTTCTCTTTTTGGTTTTGATGGGAAACCGTGCGAAATTAGTAAGTTATTAACCCGTAATCACGCCGAATACTACAGGAGAGGTAACTTCATAATGCCTCGACGTGATATGAAGATGTTCCAGCTTTATTGCGAATTATGTCTCAAACCTATCCATAATCCAAATGCTCGTGTCCAGCTTTGATAAAAAAAATTCGACCCGAACTGGACTGAATTTGAAGTGTTCTATTAAATTTGGTCTATGAACTTTATTCGGAACTTTTCTAATTTCAAATGAAGATACCAGTAACAGAATAAACGTGCTGTCACAAATATCGATATTTTTCTCAATTTTTTCCCCATTAGAGTACCAATGTCATTATTATAGTTATAGGAGTGGTGAAGAGTAATAGTGAGTTTTAAAAAGAAAATGCATTGTTTAAGTTTTGAAAAATCATAAAATCATTATAATAAATTTCACATGTTGATATTCATCGATACGAAGAGGTTTTAAGAAATTCGAAAATGCGTTTGAAATTCAAAATCTCTGCACGCCATTCAGTAAATTTTCATCAACAATGAATTTTGATGTGTTTGTAACAAAGATCCTTTTCACCTAATTAGTAACTTTTCATATGAAAATATAACTTTAATCAACTATAGTTAGTAACTTATATTGGAGACTTGCTGATTGACCGGGCCTCATGGGCTCAGGTAGGGCCCACGTGGGCCAAACTTTTATGGGCCTCGCCCGAATCCACCAAGCCCTATAAATTTGCGTCCAGTTAAGTGAGATGAGTCACCCAATAGAAAGCATGGGCCTTCCCGGCCCAATCATGTGGCCACGTGCGTACTTTCTTTTTTAAAGATGAATGCTGACATAAAAATAGAAGATTATTCTGTAAATATAAATAAAGGCAACCTAACTATATATAAATCTGCAAATAGCATCAACCACATAAATAATTGCAACTTATGATCAAGTAAATGTTTATAAATTTTATTTTTAAAAGTACAATGCTTTAATGTAATTATAAGGGACAAATCAAAAAAATTTCTAGGTTCGTACTGGTGTAAAAAACTTTAAATTAAGCTTGCTCAATTTTTGGCTAAGCATAGGCAGGCCCTTCGAATTGTTCGAGCCATGAGTAAACAATACAGAACTTATTCAAGTATATAGTAAAAGTTTGTATCGAAAAGTGACTATTTAGATACGTAAAATTCTATATTATCCCCCTCAAATTGATTTAATGGTTAAAGAACTGATTAATGTCCGTAATTTAAGTGTATGATACAAGTTTGATTCCCTACACCACTATCCATATTAGGCATCCACCTGAGTTTTAGCTCATGTCTTACTTAATTCACGAGGTTGATAGCAAAATAAATGCACGGGATTACTTATCTAAAGTGGATTTCATCATCGCTAAGGGCATAAGTAGATTATTTGATATGGACTTACTATATTTAATGTGTGATTTACTTAACTATCTCAAATGATCACGACCTTACGTGATAATTTTGAATGCTTCTTTTGGGAGCTTGGCTTATGTGGAATGGTGAATAGATTGTGCCAGAGCCTTAAGTAGATCTATGGTTCAAGATGGATTAGGCATAAGCCAATCCCTCAATGGTGGAAAGTGATCATCAAGGCAAGAGGGTTCAACCAAGATGTAACTCCTCACTAGCTTTTAAGATGGCAAATGGACGGATCGATCAAATTAATTGAATAGAAGTTCGAGAGGCAATGTTGCTTGACATTAACAAGGACAACATTGCTTTTATCAAGAACAATTTTTGACATCTCAAATCGCATATCATATAAGAAAGACATTCTCAAGTAATTGTTAACTATAATATATTTCAAATTATTACTGCCTTGTATAACTACTTGACTACTTCTTTTGCACCACTTGGAACGAGCCAGATTACCACACCTACCCCTTGCTTGTGATCCATAGCCGACAACCATAGCACTGATATATCTAATTTCAGGCTACGACAGTAGTCATGCATCAAAAGAAGGGATTCAATTGGATAACAAGACAAGAGTGGGTTTCAAACAATACATGAACAAACTATTATAAGCAGACATAAAAATTCGAGGCTCGGCTCCACATTGCTCGAGTGTGCACAAGCAGTGTTGCATTTAAACGTTAGTTCTACAGAAGGTGAAACTATCTAAAGCACCTGGAAAATTGTCCAAAAAATCCTAAACAGCTAACGTAGATGACAAAGAGTGTGTTATTCCTTCTGTCTGGTGCTATAGATGGCCGAATTGTTTTAGCAGCACTTGCATTGTTGATGCTAATCTCTTTCCAACCTTTTTAGATTTGGCTTTTTGAGTGTCGTGCGGGCTTTACAAGTTCGTCTACAGTGAACACTATGCCGATGATTGGTCCGTGAATAATAGATACAATGGGAGGGATTGAAACATGCGGCGATGTCGAAGATGCGTCCATCTTTATCTGTTTGGCTTTTCTATATTCCTGAACAGCCTGAATGTGTATAACAATGCCGATCATTAGATGTCGAAACCGTCGTCCCTATTGCCTGCTAAAGCTTGGACAATGTCCAGCATAAGCAAATCTACTAAGTCTCATCAAGTGAACATTTCCACAATTCTAGCCTTTGTTTTCTGCCTTTTGTTTCTTCCCTCTGCTGAGTGTTTTTCTTTCAACATACCGGGATTCAATAACACCACCAGCGACGTAGCGTATGAAGGCGAAGCTAAGGCCATAAATAACTATGCCGACCTCACCCGTTTCGACAAAACGCTGAACTTCCAGGTTGGCCGTGTCGTGTACTCGAAGCCCGTTCGCCTCTGGGACTCTAGCACCAACCAAGTGGCGGATTTCACATGCCGATTCTCATTCACGATAGACGCTCATGATCAGGGGAAGCTCACTGGTGACCTCGCCTTCTTCATGGCACCTGTGGATCACCCGATCCCTTCGAACTCAGGCGGTGGATACCTGGGACTGCTCAACTCGACAACTTTCAATTCACCCGATAATCAGATCATCATAGTCGAGTTTGACTCCTATAATAACCAGCAATACGATCCGCAGGGACTAAACTCGCACATGGGGATAAACATCAACAAAATGAGCTCCGTTGTCTCCACCGGTTGGGATGCTCGCTCGGGGAGCCGGAAGCCATGCAATTGCTGTATAACTTACAATTCCTCTACGAGGTATCTAAGCGTGTCCTGGACAAACGGATAAAGCTCTGCGGATAACGGCAGTCTTATTCTTTCTTACCCCGTTGATCTCAAGACCATTCTGCCTGAGAAAGTAAAATTAGGATTCTCGGCTGCAACCGTTCTTGGAAACGAGCGTCACCTGATTAACTCATGGGATTTTTCTTCGAACTTGGACAACAATGACATAGGCCCTGGGCAAAGCAGGAACGACAAGAAACCAGCACGGAAAACAAAGTTCAATGCATCTTTGATAGTCCTTCTGGTTGTTTGTTTCTCTTTTGTACTGATGGCAGGACTGCTTGGCCACGTAGCCCTAAAGAGGCGGAAGAGCAGGAAGGCCGCGTCGAAAGGCACTAGTGCCGAGTCCTGTATTGAGATTGAAGATTTGGCCAGGAGATTTTCTTACCATGAATTGGTCACGGCCACGAATGGCTTTGCTAGTGACCAAAGTCTGGGTCAAGGAGGTTCGGGCCATGTTTACAAAGGTTTCTTGAAGGGCCTTGGCTGCCCCGTCGCTGTGAAGAGGATATATGCGAACTCCAAACACTCAGAGAGATTCTTCATCAATGAAGTCAAGATCATACGCCAGCTGATTCATCAGAACTTGGTGCAACTGATTGGGTGGTGCCACGAGCAAGGGGAATTCATACTGGTTTACGAGTACATGCCTAATGGAAGCCTAGATTGCCATCTTTTTGGCAACAGAACTCTTCCGTGGGATACCAGATACAGAATAGCCTTAGGCTTGGCCTTGGGTATGCATTACCTTCATGAGGAGGCGGGCCACTGCGTCATCCATAGAGACATCAAGTCGGCTAACGTACTGTTGGACATAGATTTCAACACCAAGCTAGGCGATTTTGGGGTGGCTAAGCTCTTCGACTCCCAGTTAAATGATCAAATGACAGCTGTAGTAGGTACTTATGGCTATTTGGCCCCAGAATATGTTTATCATGGAAGAGCGAGCAAAGAATTGGATATGTTCAGCTTCGGAGTCGTAGCGCTGGAAATTGCCTACGGGAGAAGGACCTATCTAGAGGGGGAATATCACGTGCCGCTCAGAAAGTGGGTTTTGCAGCTTTATCATGAAGGAAACATTGTCAGTGCGGCCGATGAGAGACTGAAGATGGTTTTCAGCGAAAAGGAGATGGAATGCCTGCTGGTGGTAGGTTTGTGGTGCACTAACCTGAACGACAAGTTGAGACCCAAGGTTGGAGTGGTGATTAAGGTCCTAAAGTTCGAAGCTCCATTGCCGGTGCTACCAAAAGACATGTTCAATCAAGATTATCTACCGCCTAATTCATTTCCCTTGCCCGGCGGTTCAAGGTCATCGTCGACTCATTCAGAGTGTTAGAAGCATGTAAGAGGAAGGAGTCAGGACCCTGCAGCGTAGTTCAGCAGAAAATGCTTGAATCTTAATGCAGCATTGGGAAGCACTTCTGTCTCTTTCCCCTCCTCTTGATTCATGTCAAGTATCTCAATGCTTTCATTTTTGTTTTCTTGCATATTTTCACTCATCTTTACAAGCTAGATGACCCCTTAGGACACACCTTTGCTGAAATTAAGGCTAATCAGCCGGTGGATTGGGGATGAAATGGCAAACTACAGACGGTTTTCGCTAACGGTGCTTCACTTATGTTAAGGTGATGCGTAGTCGGTGGTGGAGGCTGCAAGCAAATGAAAAAGTCCAGTGATGGATGGAAATCGACCAGTAGCATGTTCACAAATTCATAGATAAGTTGCATTGCAAGTCTTGAAACCCAACCCTTGCAGAATCAGCACGTCAAAAAACTTGGCAGGAGTCAAATGTTTAATTAGTCCTCTTGTTTCATTCACATCACTCCATACCTTGGTGAGGCATAGTCGAGTCACGGCCAGATAATATGAAAACCATAGGATCTTATAATTAAATTAATGCAAAATCACCGTACAAATAGACAAGAAACAAAAAAATAAAAAAACATCAAAGATTTGCGCGGTTTGGTCGATTGTCAGTATTACGCCATAAGGAGAATCAACAGCAACAGCAAAACGCTAGAGTGTTTCCCAAATTTATATAAAAAAAACCGCGTTCGATGCTCCTGCGTGCGGCTCCACAACAAGGGCCTCCCCTGTTCGGCAACTTCGATAAAACGTCGTTGTCACATTTTCTTTCTTTTGAGCGTCTCCTCTTGATTCAATACGGCAAAATGAAGTCCCTCTCTTTCTCGTCTTTATGCGGCTTGATCGAAAGCATTTTTTACTGCGCGGTAAAAAACAAAGGGAGTCCACTGTACCGAAGGATTTTGGATAGTTATCACCAACTAACAAGAACAAACCTTAAAGATGTGATATTGAACGATAAATTTGTTTTAATCCACTTAGGATAAGTGTGGTGTTAAGGTTTATTTCCTTTTATAACGGGTTTGATTTAACAAACCGATCTACATCCTCCAATTCGAGTAAGATTTTTCGCACGGACTCAAACTCGAGAGATAATTTAAGAATTTTTCATGTTCGCAGTCAAGTCACAGTGCACGTTAACGTGCCAACTTTCTAACACCAATTGAGGTATAGCAAGGCTTGAGCGTCGCCAGACGAACGGGCTTTGTCATCATGCCTTTCAGATTTTTCACCCTCACGAATTCTTCGCAACAACCTCACCCATCGTCACAACATCTTAGATGAAATGGTTTTTTGATGTCGATATGATTTGTTTGCTCATGATAAACTGGATTATAAGCCATATATATATATATTGTACATTGATCGTCACGATGTATAGCAACGATTTTCTGCCCCAACTCAAGTGCCAGAGTGAACGTCTTAGCCATATTGCTTTGTTCGCTATAAAGGTTAATACCATGTACTCTGCCTCGGTCAAAGACAAGACAATACCATCTTGTGAGGACACCTTCCAATTTACTGCACCACCTGCTAGTATAAACACCTACCACATTAAAGACCTGCACTCTGTCAAGTGACCGACATGATTCATCTATTGCCGTCCCTTTGGTACACTATAAATATATAAAAGGATCCATTGCACACTTTTTCAATAAGTTTTACCAAGACGCTTCATGTAAAGGCTACCACAAGTTCATACCCTATAGTATATAATACTATCCACTGCATTAGAAGAAGGAACACAAGACATATGCTCCTTATCCATCTTCTTTTTACGGATTATAATCCCAATCCCACAACACTCGCCCCTGAATTGTTGCATCGGTAAATAAGTCCTGCACAATCCAAATTAAGCATGACATGTTTTAAAGTAGTAGGGGCGTGAACGAATTGCAATAGGAGCAAACAACGTTATTAATAGCGCATTTAAAGTGATCAGTGGACGGATTTTGGCTGAAGTGATCCTTCAAATCGAGCCTAACTTATTGCCTAGGCTCACCCATAAATGGTAAAACTATATTATCTCTTTTGGGTTGAGCTAAAACTTGGACCACGAGAGTTAGTTTTACTTCATGAGACAGAGATCCCCAAATTTCACATGAAATTGCATTGATCATGAAATGTTACGCTGAAAACGATTACAAAGTATCGAGCGGCTTGCGCCAGTCATTTTTGACCCGAAGCTACTAAGATTGACATATGTTATGGACGTGCAAAGCCGCATAGAAAATTACGAATGACCACATTATATCTTATAATGTCATCATGTCACGTTGGTGGGTCAATTTTGCATCGACGGACTCAACGTTATTTTTCTTATTTGTACATAAGGGGACGAGGCGTAGGACCCGGCGGGAGGGAATATACCAGTGGCGGTAGGATCCGAAATGAAGTGGAGGGTGAGAGATGGGGGGAGCATATCCAACGGTGGAGGGTAGCTGGTAGGTGACGTGGACGGTGGGGATTCGCCGGCTCGTGACCCTGTGATGGTCACTCAGGTGGAGCGATGGTACTGCTGGTGTGTGCCGGCATGCAGGACGAGGCGGCCACGGCGCCGATCCGGCGGCTGTGGCTGGCGATCTCGGTCTCTGTCTTGTGCTCTGTTGTGGCACATTGACATCATCGTCGTCACCGTGCTTTGGGGTCAATGATGAGGCTTCTTGTCCGTGTTGTTCTCTCCATATTTTTTGCACCATGGCTTCATTTTTTGTTTTTGGACCTGCTAGACCATTTTCTCTCTTCTTTTCGTTAACCGAGTGCACAAGTGAAGAGATCTAGACCCGAAATCGATGGAACACCACGAACCGTTCTGACTAAGCAGGCGATACCGGTAATGTCCCGACCAAATGCCTCAACCCGAGGGGTTCTTTTGCCCTTTTAGACTATATTATCAAATTGCGTTTTCAATATTAACTGGCATCCGATACTCTTTGATCGCTCGATTCATCTCCATCGATGCGGCAGTTCCTCCGTCTCACGTGTATCTGTAATTCCATGACATATTTAGCATATGGTCAACTTCTTTTTTCAGGGGTCCAAGCCTCTCTCCCTCTCTGTTCTCTCTGTTTTTTGGCCCTCGATGGGGGTTCTCTTAACCCCGGAAACTGATCATAGACCTTTCGTCTTTGCTTCTCATCACACAAACAGTTGTTAGGCATGAACGGGGTACTGCGCAATTCACAAGTCTTGAGCTGCTAGGATTCGCTAATAAGGTCAATGCCAGACGTTGTTACCATCTTTCGTCACCATCTCACGCTCTTAGATGCAAAGTTCCTCTTGCACTTCTCCCACAAAGGAATGAATATCCTTTTATCCCCTGCCTATATTCCTTCCCCTGCAATTGTTTAAGGGGGGTGAATAGTACTTAAATCATCCGCTACGTGACTTCAATTTTTTGTTCTGCTTTTCTTCTTTTTGGGCCAGGATTACATAATCAAGGGATTACAAAACTGATTTACTCTGCGCTTGCATGTTGTCATTGCAAGTTGCATTCATGGTCCCAGGCATGCACGTCTCATTCACTAGTCCGAATCAAATGCTTATGTAGCCACGCATATCTGAAGTTTAAGCACCCCGGAATGTCTATCCGGAGGACTTTTTCAGCATTGCAGTTTGTCTATAGTTTCTATCTCGGGCCGCATAATAGTTCTAATCGGCATTATGGAAACAACAAAGTGATAGTCATCACAGGGAAAATATTACTCTTTGGCTTCTGTCGCGGGTAGAATGCTCGAATACGCTTCCAAGATATATTAAAAGCACTTAAAATCTTGTGATAGCGCAGCAAACAATCAATAGGCAGATTATGAGCCAATTTCTACATATTAAACTGCTTACGGATTAGAAGTGAAAACTCGCTTATATAATACTGTCCCTATAAGGCAGCAGGATATGAACTTTCTCGTTGACATGCACAACTGAGATTATCTGTCACTATCACCTATATGCTGCTTCATGGACCATATCAAAGTCAACTCCTTAAATATTTGTAAAGCTTCTGACCAAAAACAGAATATGTATTTGTAAAACTTTAAATACGAAGTCAAACTGCGATACAATGTCTGCATAGTAATCCAAGCCTGTATCCTGTCTTGACGTTTTTTCCCAGAATATCACAACCCAAAGACCCCATGTCCGTAACTAGAATGTCAAATTCTAATCTTCCTTGCTCGGGTGACGGCTTCTTCATCCTCATTGTACTGCATCTTTTAGTGCAGTCTGTGCTTTCGATTTCCTTCAACAAAACCCACTTCTATCCCGGTGAAACTGACATGATATACGAAGGAGATGCGATGGCATCGTCAGGAGCAATCCACCTCAACATCGTCAACTATCAGTTTCGCGTAGGCCACGCCACATTCGCTGAACTGGTGCAGTTATGGGATTTCTCCACTGGCAGAGCCACGGATTTCACTACTCACTTCTCTCTAACCATCGACGCCCTCAATTCGACTTTGTGCAGCGATGGCATTGCCTTCTTCCTTGCTCCCGTTGGTTTTCCCATCCCGCCCAACTCGGCAGGTGGATTTTTGGGACTTTTCAACACGAGCACAACTGCTGCCTCGGCAAATAATAATCAGATAGTGATGGTTGAGTTCGACACGTTCCCGAACAAAGAGTGGGACCCTGATGTGCAGCATGTCGGGATCAATAGTGACTCGATTGGCTCGGCAGTGTATTCCTCCTGGAATGCCACCTCACACAGTGGAGAACCAGCAGATGTTTGGATAAGTTACAATGCCACCACCAAGAATCTTAGTGCGTTTTGGACATACGAGCAGAACCATGTCTTCACGGGGCAGATATCGCTTTCCTATCAAATCGATCTAACAAAAATCCTCCCGGAGTTTGTCACAATTGGGTTTTCTGCAGCCACCGGTGATTACACCGAGCAGCACATCATTAATTCATGGGAGTTCACCTCAAATTTGGACACAAACGAAAGAGAAGACAACAAAAAAGAGACTCTACTCATTGCAGTTATTGTTGTTTCATTCTTCCTTTTGGTGCTTCTCGTTGGAGTCGCTTGGTGGGTCGTGACGACGAGATTCAGAAAGAGCGATAGGGATGACAGGAGACGTGTATTCGCTGGCTTGACCATTAACATGGACATCGAAAAAGGAGGCATGCCCAGAAAGTTCTCTTATCAAGAGCTGAGAGCTGCGACGAACCGCTTTGCAAGTGATCGTAGACTGGGCCAAGGCAGGTTAGGGCACGTTTATAAGGGAACCTTGGGTAATCAAGGCCAAGTGGTCGCTGTCAAGAGAATATTTGCACAGTACGAAAACTCTGAGAAAAACTTCACCAACGAAGCGAAGATAATTAGCCGCTTAGTGCACCGGAACCTGGTGAAGTTCATTGGATGGTGTCATGAACAAGGCAAGTTTTTGCTTGTATATGAGTACATGCCTAATGGCAGCCTCGACACGCATCTATTCGGCAATGGGAGGATGCTTCAGTGGGAAGCAAGGTACAAAATAGCCCTGGGATTGGCCTCGGCCCTTCACTATCTCCATGAAGACGCTGGACAATGTGTGCTTCACAGGGACATCAAATCAGCTAATATTCTGTTGGACACGGACTTCAGCACCAAGCTCGGTGACTTTGGTGTCGCCAAGCTAGTGGACCCTCTATTGAGGACCCAAAAGACGGGAGTTGTCGGGACTCTAGGCTACTTAGCTCCAGAGTACTTAAATGAGGGGAGGGCAAGCAGAGAGTCTGGCATGTTCAGCTTCGGGGTCGTGGCCCTAGAGATCGCTTGCGGTAGGAGGACATATGAAGTTGGGGAGTTTCAGGTTCCGCTGATCAGATGGGTCTGGCAACTGTACCTCGCAGGGTGCGTGCTGAGTGTGGCGGACGAGAGATTAGAAGGAAATTTCAATGACGAGGAAATGGAGTGCTTGTTGACTGTGGGGTTGTGGTGCACACACCCTGACAAGAGAGAGAGGCCTAAGGCCGGTCAAGTGATTAAGGTTCTTCAGAACGAAGTGCCCTTGCCAGAACTTCCTCAGAACATGCATGAACAGAATTTTTATGCTTGGCCTTTTTCTACAGTATAGGTTCGGTTCCATGCTCCGAAAAACAGTGCTACCCCCTCCTTAAGCCCATGAAGTGATGTTGCTATACTCTAAAGAACTTTTCAATAATCCGGCAAATTCGCTTCTGTGATCCTAAAAGTTTAAGCCAATGTAAGCCAATCATTTCCGGGTACTTGATTTGCTTATTTATTAAAGGACATTGCCACTTTGAACGGCTTTGGTGCTTCGTTTGTTCTACAGTAACTTTGACTTGTTGCAGAGAGTTCTTTATTCCTGAGTTTCTCCATCACAGTTTCCTCTTCTGTTTGTTCATTCTTTTCGTCTTTCAGGAGTAAGATATGTATACAAATGCCATGTCGCGCAGCGGACAAGTGAGATTAGATGATTTTGATCACAACACAGACTCTTCTCCAAAATGAACTGCATCATTTTAGTTGACCTTCCATCTAAAAGTTATTACATACCACTAGAAATCCTTGACCAGAGTTAGTGAAAACGTGTAAGGCGAGAGCAGCAAATTACGATAAATCTGAATGCAATTAATGACAGACGCATGTAAACCATGAACAGACTAAAGTCACTAAACATCTGCTGTTAAGCTGTGCATTAGTTGTCGGCAAAGTAAACACGTGATGCTCTTTGAATTTTATGACGCTCCCATCTCCAAGACTAGACTGCCAAAGTTTCAACATGTTAATGGGAAAACATCTCATGTTGAATCACATTCTAGAAGACACGGTGCAGAAAATATGAGATTGTTGCCCAACACTACAGCAGACGTTGAGAAAGAAACGCGAACACCTTTTTCGAACGCATAATTCCGCCATTAGAGCTGAGATGAATGAGAAGAAATTCTCTCTGACAAAAGGGGATCGAAATATCCTCGGTTGTTTCTATTACGGCAAAAATCTGACTTTTATGCATGTTTTCTCAATTTTGAGAAATATTTGGAAAGGGAATTTGGAGGGCATATTAGAATCTTTCAATCTAATGGAGGAGGAGAGTTCAACCATGCATATTTCTTAACTGATTTGCAAAAGATTGGCATTGTTAATTAGGTATCTTGCCCAAATAGTCCGAAACAGAATGGAGTTGCCAAGTGAAACATAGGCACATACGTGAAATTGGCTTGACCATGCACCATCAAAGTAGATTTTTTAAAAGGTATTGGGTTGAAAAACTTTTAGACAGCAGTTTTTCTCTTGAATCGGCTTCCTACAAGGGTATTAGGCATGAAATTACCTTTTGAGTTCTTCTTTGGAAGCAAACTGGATTATAATTCTTCGCGAGTTTTTTGCAGTAGGTGCTTTCCTTATTTTAGGGACTACACCAAGAATAAGTTTGTTGCTTAGTCATTGCCATGCGTGTTTCTCGGCTACAGTGATCGCCATAAAGGATATCACGTCTCTATCCTTCAACTAGTCGAATCTATATATCACGACATGTCATTTTTGATGAGACCGTATTTCTCTATCTCGTGTCCAGTTCATTGTTTCAGGATCAAAGTAATAAAACGGGGATATCTTAATTATAAGCTGGCTAGATCGGGACATGATAGACAACATCAGACTCGAAATTCTCATTTTTGTATTTGTAACAAGGTGCGTTATCTGTTAACTCAAATCAATCTGTGTGTTTGCTAATTGAATTATGCCAAGAAGACAACATTGATGGAGGTGAATCAAATGTTCACCCGAATCATGTTAAAATTATTGACTCATCTGGTGCTCCGCTCAAATCTCTATGCAACTTGACATGTGAAGATTCCACTGTGGATGTCCTTCATGATTCTTCAATAGCACATTTGCCCAATCAAAATCATCCAATGATTACTTGAGCACGGTATTGTGAAAAGCCTAATCCAAAATAAGCCAATTTGCATATGATGTATTCCATATGGAAAGAACGGAACAATGTATGCTCTCCTTTAAAGCATGTAGGGTCGTTAGTAGGAATGGAAGAGGAACTCCAGGCATTGCATTGGAATAAAACTTGGACTCTCGTTTCACATCCTGTAAATAGTATCCAAATAGTAATATTGGGGGCCATAGATGGGTTTTTAAGTCTAAGTTAAAGGCTGATGGTACATTAGAATGATTAAATACAAGATTGGTCGCGAAGGGATATACTCAAGTAGCAGGAGTAGATTTTCTTGCAACTTTCTCGCAAGTTGTTTGACCAAGAAGTATAAGAATGGTCCTCCTCACCATTACTATTGTTAAAGGTTGGCCCATCAGAAAATTAGATATTATTTTGGTAAAAAAAAACAATTAGATGATGGATTTTTATCACAGCCTATTTATATGGAGCAACTATCCGGTTTTGTGGACGAAAATTACCTGTCTTATGTTTGCAAACTAGAGAGAGCTTTATATGGCCTTAAGCAAAACCAAGAGCATGGTTTGATCACTTTTGGCAACCGATTTCTTTTGCAGCATTGCGAATCCTTCATTGTTTATTAAAAAATTAGATCATGACATCCTAACTCTACTTTTATATGTAGATGACATGATTGTCACCGGTTATAATCCAAAATTGCTTGATGTTTAATCTCTACATTGAGTAATAAATTCGCAATAAAGTATATGAGGCCTTTACACTATTTTCTAGGTGGAGGTTAGGATATTCTCTGTTGGTCTTTATTTGTGCCAAGAGCAATATGCTTCGTCAAATCTTAAACGTGCATGAATGGAGGGCTGCAAGTCAGCTTCCACCTATGATCACTAGCTCTCATTCTAGTATAGATGCAAAACTTTTTTGGCTCCTACGCTATATTGAACTATCATTGGAGCTCTTTAATATCTCATGACTACATGGCCTTATATTTCATATATGCATGAGCTTACCGCGAGTCATTTTCATATTATGAAGTGCATCTAATATTATCTCAGTGGCACAATAGATAAAGGCATGTAAATCATGTCCAAGTCAACTATGAACTTGTATGCCTTTTGTGATGCAAATTGGGCAGGTTGCCGCTTGACTCGACAATCAACTACTATATTTTGTACTTTTGTAGATATTAGTTGTATAATATGGAGTGCTAAGAAATAATGAACTGTTGCTCAATCTAATGCCAAGGCAGAGTATTATGCAATGGCATCGGAGATTACTTGGATATCGTTCTTGTTGATAGATTTGGGTATTTATCACTCAAGTCCACCAATAATATTATGTGATAATATTAGTGCATTAATCCTGTGTTTCATGCAAGAAACAAACATATCGAATTGGATTAGCATTATGTGCGAGAAAAAGTGACTCATTATATTCTATCTATGCATCAATTTGCTAATCTCTTCACAAAACGATTGTCTAGAAATTCATTTGGAAACTTATGTCACAAATTAGGGATTCTCCCATTCCCAATTTGAGGGGGGGGGGATAAATGCACTGATTCATCAATTAAGGGTAAAGAATTTAAAGATGTAAATCAAAATCACAAGCCGATTCTTGGATATACTAGAATCAAGAGATTGTTAATTTTTGTAATATAATGATATTTTCATTTATTATTGTTTATTATTGTACTATTTCCTTACCAAGTGTAACAATTTGTAACATCTTTATATAGTGAAAATCATCTCACCATTGTCCATTGTGATCAAGAACCAAACACCTCTGTTCTTTTACGGCCTTCTCGTTGCGGGAATGAAACTACAGTGTAAGACCGGAACGACTAGCTAAGAACTCGAGGGCGAGCTTTATTGTTGAGAAAACGGGGGAGTGAATCGGGAGGCACCCGTTCTCGTTTCGATACGTCGGCTCTGCTGATCGCCATTGTTTTTATAACGTAGACCTTGGGGGCAATAAATGAAACCGTGGATGCCGAACGGATCGACCGTGAGATGCGACAAGGCCCACGAGCAACGGGCTTCTTGGAGGCCCATTTAAAGGCCCACGTAGCCGGATCGGCCCACTCGGAACTCGAACTCACTTTGCTCGGAAGTCTCACACGCTCGCGGCTCCCCCTCATGTCCCCGTCGCTCTCTTCCTCCCTCCTCCTCCTCCATTGACTGGCACTGGGAGATCTCGGCTCTTGCAGACTGTCGGCCGACGAAGATCGGCGGAGGGCAGAGGGAATCCACCGCGGATATCGGCAGGCGAGCCGAGCCGAGCCGAGCCGAGCCGGCGAACGCTTCGCCTCCTCCGTCGGCTCTGAGCTCCGACTTCACCGCGAGATCGCCATCGCCCCCGCAGCATCGTCACCCCCCACCCTACGGGATCGATACCAGCTGCGGAGGAGCTCGATGGATCCGGCGAGGACGCCGCTCGGGAGAATGCTGCTGGACGAGATCACTCCGGCGGTCATGGTGCTCGGCACGCCCCTCGTCGAGGAGGCCTGCCGGAAGAACGGCCTGTCGTTCGTCGAAATGCTCAGCCCTTTCTGCGGCTTCAGCAACATTGACGGTAAAAATCTGACCTCCGCCACGGCCGGCTCCTCGTGAGCATGCGGCTTGGCCGGGGGACTTTTGTTTATCTTTTTCTGAAAGTTTTATGTGGTTTGGATTTTGATGAGGTGTTGGTTGAGCTTGGTTTGAGTTTGGTTGCAGTGCCCGTGCGGACGGCGAGTGATCAGCCCTACAGGCTCCAGAAGTTCAAGTTGCGTCTGTTCTACGCTTCGGATATCCGCCAGCCGGATTTGCAGGTAAAATTTCAGTCGACACATTTGTTTGTTTTGTGGCTGAATGAGAAAGCAGCAGGTCAATATGTTCAGTGCAACACTGGTTGGCTTGGTTAGAAGTTATGAAAGAGTAGTTTGATTGTAGACAAGCTGATTTGGAAGAAGACTGCGAGGAGGGTAATAGGAGTTTGATTAGTGCTCCAGATATGTGGCTTTAGCCCGGGATTCTTTAGTTAATGCATGAAAGACTGATTTTTTAACCGAAGTTTAGTTTCTAGCATCATTCATGTAAAGCACCGATAATTCATGGTTCTGTCTGTCTATCAGTTCTTTTTTTTTTTTTTTGGGTTGGGGGATTCTTCTGTCCAGCTTATTCATACTTAACTAACAAATTGGAAGAATAGGACTAAAAAGACGAAGAATGTTATTAATTTTAGTTTCATAACTGTTCAACTCTGTTATCACTCGTGATACCAAATGTGACTTTTGCCTGTTTCTGTGGTTAATTAGGTTGCAAATGAGAGATTAAAGGAGGTTATCACCCAGGCTGGGGAGAAAGATCTCTCCAATCTTTCTTCAGACTTACCTCAAGTTGACGAGTTGCTATCTCGTAAGTTATGCCATTTAAGAACATTCTGAAATGCCTATGATCCTACTATCGTTGGCAAAATGTTCTGTCTGTTAGAGTTAGTTTAGTGCTTGGGCCTTCTTCATATGATTTTGTAAGTTCTGAAAGAAATCTGCATGACATATCCCCTGAACTAGCACATTTTTCTAGCAAATCAATTATTGGCAATTATAGAAGTTTTCTTCCAGTGCTGTGTGCTTTGTCTCTAAAAATGCATTATTATATCCCAACTTGAGCGTTCTGCAAACTGCCTACATTTTTCGCATTGAAGACGTATTGTACATTGTGGTAAAGTGACTATTCTGGAGCTGGTAATGGCAGCCTAATGGAGTTAATTTCTTTCCAAATTGAACTTTCGCATGACTCTCAATTAGGTCACTAAAGTTGAGGACCTTAATTTTCTGTCGAGTGAACTTTTGAAGCTTCCAATCAAGTCACCCATCCAATTGATCAACCGTTTTTTTAAAACTGAAGTATGCGAAATGCCAGGTGACACGTTGATAACATGCCAGGCCAGAGTCCATTTTGTGTCACTTCAGATTTCTTTTACATCTTTAACTAATGGTTGTGTAGTTGACACGATTGAAAGCGCAAGGGAAATCTATTGACCTGATCAAAATTACTCGATAGGCCAAAAGTTGAATTCCTGGGTATGTAGGTACACTGACTTGTGTTTTATCCCAAATTTTGCAAGGACAAAGCGTCTCAAACACCAAACTGTGGTCAAAGTTGCTTCTGTGCTCGACAAGATCCTACCTTCCTCATATAGAAAATGGGATGTTGTCTCCCACTTACAACCACAAGAATGACAGCTAACTTAATGTTACTCTTCTTATTAAGGGCCAAGGCCATAGTATTCATATTGCAAAACAACTCAAACTTCTCTCATCTTATTTCTCAATCGAAGATCTACCAACTTTTCTCAAATACACTATTTAAGTGCATAATCCATTGTATCGTTCTCATTTCTGATACACTAATTTTGTGCCTATGCTGTTATTGAATGTCCTAGTGTGTCATGGAGCTTTGCCAGCCTTAATACCCACTTATCAATTTTGCTCATAATTTTCACTATAATTTCTTTTGTCATTGCACAAAGGTATCTACTCGGCCTTCCTTGTCTGTGGTTTCTGGAACTCTGTTGATCACTTGAAATTATATCCTTGCCATGAAAATAAGCATAAGCATTTGTACTTGTGTTTACTTTGATAATTTGCCAACTCTAATTGTTTTGTTCTTTTTTTTATGGACACGACTTTGGTTTATAATGTGAAGTTTTACTTTGTCAACTGGATTAGCGGTGTTGATTTCAAGATATATTCATGCATTGAAATTATTTGGTTTATTAGCGACTCTTGACAATATCTAATTTTTGCAGGCTCAGAATCTGAGATACTGCCATCCTGGTTCGAGTTCTTCAATAAAGAGCTCATACGAACAATGTCTTTCTCCGATCATGAAGCATTTGACCACCCTGTGGCATGTAATTGCTAGTGTTGTTATAATTTATTTGTCCTGTTTTTATTGCATGGTTGCTGCTTACTTTTATTAGATAATTACAGTTATTGTACACTTCTCCATAGTCTTCACTTTGTCTTTCCTCTATCCTTGTGTACAGGTCTTTTGGTTGTTTCCTCGAAAGATGAGCAACCGATCAACAGATTTGTAGACCTTTTCAATGGTGATCAATTACCGTCTCTTCTTAATGATGGTGTCATGGATCCCAAGATTCTGAAGCTCTATTTATTAGTTCATGATAATCAAGATGGTGCACCAGAGAAGTAAACTTTCTCAACCCTTTTTAGAAATTGAAACTTTAGTTCATGAGTACCAAAATGATGCATCAGACATTGTACTATCTACTTTGATGAAGTTTCGCCCTTATATATCCATTTGTTAGGATCCGAGATGACGCAAATGACCTTAAATATTACCAAACATGGGCAGACCATATGAAGGAGTATTATCAAACTTGTACTAAGCCTTTCATGGTCTTGGGTTGTACACTGTGGCTAATTAGCTACATTTAGGGTAATTGTCCAAATGTATGCTAAAACATTAAACTTGTATCCAACCTTTTATAGCCTTGGTTTGTGTATATCATTGTTTTCATCGTTATTTAAGCTTTTAAGTTGGGCTTTCTTCATGTAGGTTGTAGCTGGTAGGCTAACTTTGTGGCAGTCACCTTGTCATGTGCATCTGCCTACTCTTAGTTGATCAAAGGGTTCTTAATTTCCTTCTTTTTTTGGTTTCTTCTGATAACCCAAATTGTTCTGAGAACATGCATATAAGATTGTTGTACAGACTTTAAAATTTCTTGCGGTCAGGTCACCCCTTACATCAGATGGATATAAGGCTTCATTCCGTTAAATAGTCTCCTATCAACTGACACTGTTTGATCTGCTTTGGCTGGTTTGCCACATTAGGTTCACCTTGAACGATGCTTTAAGCCAGAGTCCCATACGAGAGGTCATCATCGACCCCAAATTAACTAGTGATGGATTACCTGACAAGTTGATTTGTTTTTGTTGCTGGCATTGCTTATACTTTTCAATCGTAACAAAAGTTTCATGTCGTAGCTTCTTTGACTAGATCATCTTGTTTGACCGCAATGTTATTCGTAGTGATGTTTTTATTATCATTCTGTGCATTGAAGGTCTGCAAACTAGTTTAAGTCTGATTACTATTGAAAGTTGAGCCATGTTGTTTGATTGTTTAACTGGAAGATGCCAAAGGAAAATATTGAATAGCAGAGTGTTTGAAGGTGCCTGGAAGTTGGCAAATTCAATTTTAGGCAATTTTAAGAATTATGTGAATCATGTTAAGTGATTTTGTTGACTGCAGGATCTGGTAGTCCAAGTATCAAAAAGGTAATTGGGGCTTGAGTTAGCGCTAGAATTGTAGTTTTAACATGAGCAACAATACGCTTGACAATGCTTTATGCAGAATATTGTGCACTGATTTTGACCCTCTCTAGCATATGTAGGTCAGTTTCTTCTCCGTCGTTCATATTATAGGACATGCTTTAGGTAATAATGTTATTATGAAGGAATTTTTGAGTTCAGTGCTAGTGTATAAGCATGCAAGAAAAGTATTATCTCACTTTTGCTTGGACATGTTGATTGACTGACTCAGCAATTCGCGGTTTGTTGGTAGGGTTACTTGAAAGAAAATCAATTATATCTAGTTTTGTGTGCTTAGACTATTTTCTATCTTCATTCAGCCAAAGCAAGTTGGTTCTTTTGCGTGATCAACGGTTATTGGGTCGCTTAAATGAATCAGCTTGCTGGTGAAATGACTGTGATTCGAATTAGTAAATTTGCTATTGTAGATGATGCTGGACCTGTAGACCTGATAGCAGCCTGTCACATCCTAAATGCAAATAGGTAGGCTTGAGAAAGCACTGTACATTGAGAAGCCTGGCCAACGCTTCTTTTAGCCTTGCTTGAAATTTATATTCATTTTCTTTGGGACATGGGTGGGCAAGGGTAAACAAGATAGGCCCAACCTTGTCGGCCTGGCCAACCCTATTTGCCCATTTGATCGGGTCTCATAGGGAGTATTCTTTTAATACTGTTTATGGATGGGGTCCATAAAGTGTAAATTTAGTAAAGGAAGGGAGCCAAATGAAGCAATGGCAGAAATTGGATAAGATAGATAGCAAAAAGTGGGCGACTCCAGTATTTGGAGGATATATTGCGAAAGGATGGTGAGCTTGATGGAGAGGTCATCAGCAGGATAGGAGCAGGATAAATGAGGTAGAGAAATACATTTGGTATCTTGTTCAATTGCAAAAGGTCACTTACACTTCGGGACAAAGTTTATAAGATAATAATGCTGCCACCAAGGCATTATGGCATGGAGTGTTGGGTGTTTAAGGAACATCATGTACATAAGAACGCGTCATTTGTTTTAGCCACAAGATGCGTGGTAATGATGGGCAGATATGTTAACATGGGAATGACGACCTAGAAAACTAGAGTAGATACTTTAAAGCTTTCCTCAAGTACTTGGTATAGGCAAGAATATTAGTGAAAATAGAATGGGATACCATAAAAAAAATCCATTTACCAACTCCATTTAGTGGAGGAAAGTTTGGTTGCAGTATAATTGGTAGTGTTCATTGTTGTTGTCGCCTTTGTTTCGTGTCCTCATGTTGGTGGTGAGCTTGATCTGAGTTATGGCTTCTCTTGTCCTACTTGATTTTTAGCCGCTTGTACTTGTGGCCTTTGCAAAGCTGTATTATTATAAGATAAGGTTTTGCTTTTGTGAAACAGTGTTCACTTTTTAGTTGTTATTTCTTTGTTTTCAGGGCAACAAAGTTTCTCAATGAAATGAAGAGTACCTTTGGCTCAAATTCATCTCAGCTGCTTTGTATCAATTCATCTCAGGGTGGGCTTGTAGAACATTTGCAAAACCCATGGGCTCCTTTTGTCAGTACTTCATCTTTGAGTTACCTTTGAGCTATCTTATCTGAATCAATGCCATAAAAAAGTATTGGCTTTGTTTATTGGTTAGAGGACTTAAACCTGGGTTGCTGCATCGTGACAGAAAACTGATGCTTCACCAACGCATCGACTTGGTTGCTTCCTAAATATTGATGATTTTAACGAGGTACGGTTCTATTTTCAGATCTTTATTTGAAAGGTCTTAATATTAGATTATTTGAAGTTTTCTGTGATGCAAACTGACTTAAGGTGTACATTTTCAATCTTACGAACTCTACAGATAAAAAATTTAATGCAAGATTTAGCATCTAAACATGTCATCCCTTACATGGAAGAAAAAGTACGGGTCTTGAATCAACAGGTAATGTGATGCTTATTAATCTTCATAGTCATCTTGGAAAAAGATTTATCCAGCATATTGGCCAGTAAAGGTCTGCTCATCTCCGCTTTTGAATGAATCAAATGATTTCTAGGTTTCTGCTACAAGAAAGGGTTTCAGAAACCAAATAAAAAACCTGTGGTGGAGAAAAGGAAAAGAAGACACACCGGATGCTAGTAATGGCCCTGTGTAAGTTGTCAATTATTATTATAGCATTGAAATGCTGTTTGTTGTATCTCTTCTGTGCAACTGAATAACTCACTTTGTATTGTTGGCTTATGAAGGTATACCTTTAGTTCCATTGAATCGCAAATTAGAGTTCTTGGTGATTATGCCTTCATGCTGCGAGATTATGAACTTGCGCTATCAAACTATCGTCTGATTTCTACAGATTACAAGATTGACAAAGCCTGGAAACGATATGCTGGTGTGCAGGTATCGTACCTCTTTAATTTGTCAATGTAGCCTGTTGCTGTAGTACTTTTGTAGGAGCTAATGGGTGTCTGACCAAAAGTGGAAAATCTGACTTAAGAATGGCATAATGAACAGCAGATTGGGAGGGGGTTTGAAACCTTTGCAAATTAGCAGCTCAAATATTCTTAAAAATGTACTCACTATGTTCCCAGAACATGAAATTACCTTAGATTTTCTCTTAAAACATTTACCTCTTCTGCTTTGCGTATTTGGAAACCTCCTGAATATGACTTACTGCAAAGGTAACGTGTCTTTCCTGCATGGGGAGGATTTTCCTGATCCAAGGCCCTGACTTTTTTCACTTGCTTGCAGGAAATGATGGGGCTCACTTACTTTATGTTGGACCAATCAAGAAAGGAAGCAGAATACTGCATGGAAAACGCATTTAATACATATTTGGTATGTATGCACTTTTTGTTCAGATATTTCCTCTGGAATTAAGTTATCCGATAGTTCCTTCTTCGGTTTTGAAATAAAATCATGTTTGTATGTCCTTTGGTCTATATCGTTGAAGAATGTTTTAACAGTTCATATTTCAATAGTTAATGTAAATTGTCCCTCTTTGAAGTTAAAAGAACTTTTATTTAGAGCAGTGATCCTTTATTTTTTTCATTTGGTTGAAGATACTGTGTGGAAAAGGACATGTTAGTTTCCCACGTAGCATTTGGGATGGTTTATGTCAATAGTGGTTCTATGTTCAATCCGTGCCCTTAACCTTAGAAAAATGTTTTGTTTATGGAACTGAACCACCTGAATGCCAAGAAATGTGCCTTGTTAATTTGCTTGCATTGATATGATCGACACTTGTGGTAGCATGTCAACTTTGTACTCATGCATATGATTAGTTAGTTTCTGTCAGCTTTCTTTCCTTAGATTGCAGATTTGTTGAAACCTGGTAATCGTCAGGTTCTATCTAGCTTATCACTGAACTTGACCTCAGCTGGAGACCATCATATGTTGTTTGATGGGGTGGTAATTATGGCATGCGAGCCTTCTGGTTTCTGCTTTAGTCAATTATTATGTAGTTTAGAGAGTGATAGGGTAGACATGACTGAACATGGCGAGGCTGATGATCATATTTTCGACGGATGGTACTAGCTGGTGAAGCTTACCCATTTTCCACTCTGGATGAGTAAAATATTTCGAGTAAAAGGCTGATTTTTCGATTGGTCAAGCATATTTCGTGGTGTCATACTTAGATCAAGATCCTAGTTAGGTCCGAATTGAAGAATCTATCCGGATCTGATAAGTGAACAAAAAACATATGCAAACATAGTTTGTCTACCTGCCCTTAGCACTGGATACCCCAAATGAATTTTTTCTCATCTACAAGTAGGCCAACTTCACATTAATGGTCCATTCAGAAGATAATTGCATCAACAAAATCTCTTGATGTCAGTTTAAAATATAAAAAGAATTAGTTTGTAATTGGATTTAACAATTGGAGTTGACTAAGGGTTGCTTCATTGGATATCATTGAATGTTGTGTTTAACTTAATAATTAAATTTTCTGTAACATGGCCATGTTGTTGGCAACTGAATTGGCTGGCCTTGTCATGAACCTTTCAATTTAAGACCTTTCTCTCAAAAGGGGGTGGTGTATGATTGTTTCTTAGCTGCTGAAAGTTTATCACACTCACGATTATAATTTTTGAGGCTGGTATGTCATATTAAATATGATGTGTTAAACTCCTTAAGGGGATTGTTAAGATGCACGTTTGAATTGTATTAGAGAAATCCACATTAGAGAATTGGTGTGGTGTAAATCAGTTAATATATCCTAATTAGTCCATAACTCATTGGCTTAAACTTTTGAGTGAAGGTGAGTCTAATTGAATATGCTAACAGGCTCGGACTTATGCTCTCTCTTGGCGATCTCCCTGGGGGAAAAGTATCGAGCTTCTATTGTGCACTCCCAACAAATGGTGTTAGAGCCAATGGTCGATGAAGTTGAGCGTGCTTTCTGGGTAGTGGGCATTATGGTGTAACAATGCAAGCTTGGTGGCAGACTTCATATCTTGATGCAAAAGGATACCCAGATTAAGAGGGAGTAGAGCTAAAACTAAGCTCACACGTGAGGGGGAGATTATTAGGATGCTTGTGTGAATTGTATTTGAGAAATCTCATATTGGAGTATTGGTGTGGTCTAGAACAGTTCATATATCTTAGTTGGCCCATAACTCATTGGCTTAACCTTTTGAGTGAATGTTGGTTCAACTGGATATGTTTACATGCTTTGACTTGGGCTCCCTCTTGGTGATCTCCCAAGGCTAAAGGTGTCGGGTTTCTGCTGCACGCTCCCAACAGGGATGAATGAGATATTTATGGAGCGTTAAGGGTATTAGGTAAAAACATCTTGATGGCTTGAATTGCATAACCCCAATTCAATTGTAGTTTTGTATATATGGCTATCTATTCAGGATGGTATTTACCCCTGGAGTGATTGTCCTCCTAAATTTACTAGAATGATGGGCCATGGCTCTTCAATGATTACATAGTCATAGGACTAAGCAATTTTGTAAGAAGATAAAGATATGAGGAAGTATGATGCCAATGTGGATGAACCCAACATAGAGAAATCAATCTTATTTCTATTCTCTAAAGTTTTGCTAAAAATATTTCCAGCCAAGCTTTCTTGAATCTAGTTTTGTCATTCTCATTATCAACACAAGGGTTTCTATTTGAGTAGGTATCTTGTTTGCATAGCACATCTTGGTCTTTGTCAGATGTCCCTGTTAGAGTAATTAAATATTAAATCACATCTTCATCGAACAGCTTAAGTTTTTAGAATAATTCGCAATGGTCCCACCAAAATCTCACATGGTATCAGAGCCTATGTTGCCAACAAGTCTGGACCATCATTCACACGAGAGAGTTACTGTTGTTCCGGTTGTCCCACATCGGTTGTGGAAGGGGCTTGTGGTCAGTTTATAAGTGTGAAGAAAAGCCTCATTCTTTGAGCTAGCATTTGGGGGTGAGAGAGGATCAAGACTACTCAACACTGGTATCATAGCAGAAAGTCCTGAATTTGAATCTTTCCAGGCCCCAATTGCCTCCCCAATTAATATGTCCATAGTGTTAGGCAAAAAGACTAGACTAAGCGTGAGGAGGGGTGTTAAAGTAATTAAATATTAAACCACGCTTTCATCTAACAGCTTAAGCTTTTAGAATAGTTGGCAGTGGTCCCACCAAAATCTCATAGTCCCAAAAGCAGGTTTCATACCAGACATCTAGGCCCAAAATAGAAGCTTCTTACTCTGTAGACTGTGATCTTTCCCCATGTACTGGGATAGCTTTCCAAGATTCATTCTGGTAGTTTCTTTTAACTGATTGGTAGAAGTGAGTGATATTGCTCTGACAAACTTGGTCTGATACCCTTGTCTAGAAAATTGGACCAATTGGACATCAAAATGCTACAAGGAGTGGGCTTTGGTGGGTAGAGATGTTGAAAACAAGAGATCAATTCAAAGAGGCTGCTGGTGTCTACTTCCGGATACCCGGTGAGGTAATGCAACTTTTTCTCTGTTGTGCCTTTAAAAGGATATATTCTATCTTTGACTAAGCTCTTTTGTAGGAACCTTTGCACTCTGCTGTTATGCTTGAGCAAGCATCTTATTGCTACTTGCTTTCTAAACCACCCATGTTGCGCAAGTTTGGGTTTCATCTTATCCTTTCTGGAAATCAATATAAAAAAAGTGACCAGGTACACATTTATGATGCGCAAACAGAAGGTATATTCTTTTTGCTGTCTTCTTACTGATAAATTCCTTTGCTGTGTTTTCTAGATTAAACATGCAATTCGGACATACCGAAGAGCAATCTCTGTTCTTAAAGGGACAACATGGAGCTATATCCAAGATCATGTTCATTTTCATATTGGGCAGTAAGTCAAATGGACTAATTGTACAAAATGTGCATAAGAAACTCAATGACAATTCATGTTTAGTGATACAATCTGTTCATTTCTTGATACATGGTGTATGCTGCAGGTGGTATTCTTTCCTTGGGCTATATGATTCTGCTGTGTCACATCTATTGGAAGTCCTTTCATGTGGTCATCAATCCAAGACAACACAAGAATTTTTTCTGAAGATCTTTCTTCAAACAGTTGAGGTCTGTGCCTGTTGTTTTCTTCCAATTGACAAAAATCAAATTTATTACTTCATGCTCTGTTGCTGGTTAAGGAGAACAAAAGGATTACTTCACTGCTTCACTGTGTCAACATTAGGCAGATTTGTTTGTTGATGCTTTCTGAAATTCTATTTTCCGGTGGGATTTATTAATAGTAGAGACTTCTAAGCCTCGCAATATTGCCAGAAGTGGTCAGTCGTAGTTTTAGTTGCACATTGCACTGCACCCCTTCCACCATTGAACTCCCAGCAGTCAATGTCTTCTCCGAGACTTTCCCGAATTTCCTGAAAGAAGGTCATGGTCCTGGCTAGTGGCCCTTGCTCACTTAAGTATTGTTGAGGCGTGTACTGTCCCTGCTCACTCATAGTACACCTGCCAACAAGAGCGCCCAGGCTTCATCCATGATTAATCGGGTAGCAAGCAATGATCCAGGTCATTCGTGAATGGAGGTCAACTCGTGTATTGGAGATGGGTCATTGACTAGGGAGTTTGAGTAATTGCACCCTCTAAAGAGCTTTCTAAGCATTTTCCCTCTAGCAGGGTGAAAAATACCGTGCTTGAGTGACGCCTTGCAAAAAATAAGAAAAATACACATTTTACAGAAAGGCCCCTAAGACTAGTTGGACGTGTGCAGCCATGGACAACCCATACTGGGCATGTCAGGATCATGACACGTATGGACCTAGAGCTTTGTCTACACCACAATCCAAAACAGAATCTCTCACTTCCTCTTTCTCATAAAAAGGTGCTTCTGATTTGAGGGCATGGCTTCTGTTTAGCATGTACAGGCAAAGAACAGTCAGCTTCCCCACCTTTCTGGCTGTGGCATGTGCCATGTGCCATTGTAATTATCCAATGCGGTTATTAGACACTATATCAGGTCTAGCTAAGCCCAACATAAGTAGTTATTCTTTTCTGTTGTATTTCACTTAAAGTTATGAATAATAGTGCCATTTTGCAATGGTTTTGGTTAATTTTTAAATATATACGATTGAAGCAGAAGATGGGAAAAGCTTGCGAAGTGATGAGATTACCATTGCCAGTCATTCACAGCTCATCCCTGAAGGTGGTTTTTGAAGACCATCGGACATATGCTTCACCTGCCGCTGTAAGTCGGCTCCTCTTCTTTTCCTTCGTTTTCTCCCTGTCAGTTCATAAAAGTGTACTATTAATATGAAAAAACAAGTTGGATTTTAATGCAGTGCTAAGGGTTTTTTGCTGACATGGTTGAGTGTCGAGAGCGGTGGAACCAACATATTGTGCTTGTCATAACTTGATGCCATCATTCCTAGGTCCTCCGTTTTTTGACTTGCTTCGTGTAGCTCAAGGCTGGTGATGGCCAAATTTATTTGCTTTAGCCTTATATGTGTAATGGGACTAAGCTCTATGGCCCTGCAACCTTACATTGGCGTCACCTTATTGGGCATTGACATTAGGAGTCTTCATCTTCAAAAGAAATGTAGAGGCTTTCTTATTCTATAATTGCCTTGCTAGGCTTTCTTCACCTTCTGATTAACTGCTTATCGTCCCTTAAAGTTTTAAGAAAAGCAAAACATGGAAATAGTGATTATGTATTTTATCGCCCAATTTGGATGGCCATTGTTGTAATCTGCATGTTCAATTCATCGCGTGGCATTGAAAATATAACACAGGGTATACTTCCTGTATACTCTTAACTCTTGCATTATATGATTGTGTGAGCTTGGGAGATGCATACAATTGTGCAGTGTTTATGATTGGCATGGATTTTTAGTGTGATTAGCATAACTACATTTTATCTGTAAGGTGCTCAATGTTGTTTTCTACAACTTTTGGTGCATCAGAGGAGGAATCTTGTAAAGTGAGATGCAGATGATTGCACTCAAGCAAAATATGAAAGTATGCTGCTTCAGAGATGCCTATATGTGTAATTCTTACAATTGGCAAGATTTTGAGCCTTGCCAGTGTAATTATTTCTTATCTAGAAAGTGCTGAATGCTGTTTTCTTTGACTTTTGGTCCATGAAAGGGTGACAATTGGTGTCATAACTTTTGTGTCATCATATGAAGAACTTAACATGTGATGCCATCTTTTATTGCTTTTGAGCTATTCAAAATTCATGAATATGACTGATTTTATTGTTAACTTCTAGCTGATGTTCCTAATTTTTTTTTATTGCAGGCTTGTGTTAGGGAAAGTCTATGGCAATCTTTAGAGGAGGAGATTGTCCCATCACTGCCTACTGCAAGAAGTAACTGGCTGGAGGTTCAATCTAACTATATTTCGAAAAGGAATAAGGACTCAAATATCTGTATAGTAGGAGGTGTGCATGGAAAAATTTGCAAAGTCATGTTTTTGGATAAGTTTGTAAGAAATTACCTTTTGAATGATCTCCTTTTTCCACTCATCTATTTGCAGAAGCAATAAAAGTAGCTATCGAATTTCAGAATCCTTTACAAATCTCTATTCCCCTATCCGATGTTTCTTTGATGTGTGAGCTTTATGCACGGTCTGATGACGCCGACTCAGGTGAAAGTTTCTATTATTTACAGTCTCTCTCTCTCTCTCTCTCTCTCTCTCTCTCTCTCTCTCTCTCGGCTTTTAGTACCATCAATGGGGGTTTAGTTCCTGAATATCAAAGTCTATGCTTCTCAGAGGCAAACAGTTCGACTGCTGAACTTCAGAATGATGAAGCAACTAAGTTGAATGTTGATCGGTATGAATCATGTCTTTGGTATGCTTTCGTATCATATGTGCTTGACAAATACCTCTCTATGAGGTCAATGTGTGCTTTAATTAAGTTTATACAGTAAATTGTGGAAAGTTATAAGGGCTCAATTTTTTATGCAGGTTTATGAATTCTGATATGTCTTCATTTGTTCTGTCCAATGTTGAATTCACATTGGAAGGGGGTGGAAGAAAAATGGTAAGTAGTGCTTGGAAGTAGCCATTATGTGCGTGGAGAAAGTTGCTACTAAAAATGTCCTTACTATTTGAAATATGTATAAAAAGGGTTTAATATCACGAAAAATCCCAAACTAATACATTTGTGACTAATTTACCCCAAACTATCACAAAAAACCCTAAACTGGTTCACGTGTGATAAATTTACCTTATGTTAGTTTTCGTTAAATTTTACTGTCAAATTGCTGAGTTGAATGACACTTGGCAGTTAACGGATGTACCAGTTTGGTGTTTTACCCTCTGTTTGTCACAAATGTACCGGTTTGTGATTTTTCGTGGTATTAATTCAATTTAACGGAAACTAACGGAGGGTAAATTTGTCACAAGTGTACCAGTTTGGGGTTTTTGGTGGTCAAAAAATTAGTTTGGGATAAATTTGTCATATGTATATCGGTTTGGGATTTTTGGTGGTCAAAAAATTATTTTGGGGTAAATTTGTCATGAGTGTACCGGTTTAGGGTTTTTTGTGGTAATAACCCAATAAAAAATGCTTGCTTGAATCTTATTGCATTCTAAAATATGTGGGTGATAAGATCCTCTATTCCAAACACTCAGGACCATACATTGTCCACGCATGTCAAGTTTTAGCTAGCTCATAGTATGATACGGCAAGAGTTTGCTTTGACATCAAAGTTTCCCACCATTATTTGCCACCGCTGCATTTGTCAATACATCTTTCCCATCTTTCTTTCCCAAAATTGGCAAAAACTGCACCTGTTAATTTGGAAAAAGAATCCGACAAAAAACAAATGGAAAAAGAAAAAAGGATGCCATGGGAACCTAAAAGGAACAGAGGAAATAATTTGGAAGAAACATATGTTAGCTTCAAGATGTGCGAGTGATTCTAGTCATATTACAAAAGTCCAATGCGAACTCGGTACATTAAGTTTTGTGTCATGCTTTTCGTAGTTTCACAATCGCGAATTACATGACATTGCTGTGTATAAAAGTGCGAGTGACTGGTGACACAGGTGACTTGGAGTAGATAAGGCCTGTCTGTGCAGCACTGAAAAGCACACTATAAGTCAGACAGAACTAGCCTAGGAAGCATATTTTAATGTTGTTGCTTCTGCACTTTCTACGGTCATCACTTGGCACATTGGATCCTCGTGGGCCCTATCGAATGACATCTATACTCTTAGTTACATCAATACATTAAAGTCCTCTAGAGCTTTGGTTCAATTTCATAAGTCTGTTTTTCATTTTCCCACCTTTGTCTTAAGTATTGTTTGGTCATAGTTGCTCTTTCTATTTTTCAATGTATAGAATGTTTAGATAGATTGGCTTCAATAGAGCACAATGGGGTTTCATAGACCTGTCACAATTTGCTCAATGTTTATCTACTTACTAGCATTTATTTCCTCTCAGAGCATTATACTCATCTTTCAATTGAAAGCTGCCATAACTATACTTTTTTCTAGGTGCAACTAACAGTTACTCCCAGAGTGGAAGGCACTTTGAAAATTGTGGGTGTTAAGTGGAAACTTTCCAGCGCTGTGGTTGGTTTTCACAACTTTGTAACGAGTTCTATGAAGAAGATTCAGAAAGGGAGGAAGAAAAACAAGCAATCTCCTGCTGACAACCTCAAATTTGTTGTAGTCAAGGTTCATAATGTCCCCTCACTTGCTTCCAAATATAATAATCACGAAAACATTGTCATGCCCGTTTGTATCATTTTCACGGCATTTCATTTTGGGAGATTGTATGCCCATTCAAAGCTGATTGTGGGTTTATTAATATTTGATTATGTGAAACGAGCAGTTACTAATTTGCCTATGCTAATGACAATTCTCTTTATATGGTCATACATTTTTGGTGAAAGTCCAGACTGTTCCCAGGCTCGAGGGCTTCATCCGATCTCTTCCTGAGAAAGTTTATGCTGGAGAGCTACAGCAGTTGACTCTAGAACTGAATAACAAGTCAGACCTGTCAGTGAAGGTACATTTTGTTTGATGAAAACAGTTGGTTATCCTGTATTGTGCTTATCATGGTGCACCTTGCACTGCGTTGTGTTTTCTGGATGTTGGATCATGCAGCCTCATATAGATTACAGCCGTCTGTAGTGCTCGAGCTTTTGTTCTTTGTTGGTGGTGTGTCATATGGTATCAGAAGCTCATAGATGTGGTTAAAATAAGCAATTGGTTGGTGACATGTATGTGTTATAGTGCCTAGCAAGTATTTTATAGAGCGACTGGCTAGTTGCAATATCAATATCATAAATTGTAAGTGAAATTAGGTAAGATCTGCTAAAGTACTTATCCTCTCAGGGAAGATAATGTGTCACTTGTTCGAAGCACAGACTAGTTTCCTTTTATCCATTATTTTATTCACTTTATGGTTCAGTCTAAATTTTACTTTTGATTATGTCACTGTAAACAACATGATATTTATTGGCAGAATTTGAAAATGAAGATCAGTCATCCAAGATTTTTGAATATTGGGAATTTGAACATGGATTTCCCTGCCTGCTTAGAGAAGAAGACAAACGGTGTTGAGCAAACCCTTCTAGAACCTCACACCAGTAATGTTCTCCCAAATGTCTTTTCGTTTCCAGAGGTTTGTGCACAAAGTTCATTGATGCATACTGTTTCCGCTTTCAATTTTTTCTAGTCTTTTTGTGGTCTTATGTCTTACTTATATGTGATTTTAGGATACTGTAGTTCAAGGAGATACTTCCTTTTTGTGGCCTCTTTGGCTCCATGCTGCAGTGCCTGGAAAAGTGTCCTTGTGCATAATTCTGTATTATGAGATAGAAAATCCAGAAAGCGTCATTAAGTACCGCACTCTACGGATGCTCTATAATTTGGAGGTATGTTGCTGCTCTCAAAGTAGTTTGTCTTCTCATATGGCTATTGTAATAAAAACCATTCTTCCCTAAAGACATCAAGAGACTACTTCATTCATTTGAGATGAAATTAGTAATTTTCCATGCCATGTGGCATGGAAATTTTTTCCGTCCCTTCTTCTTACATATCATGGTATGAAGCTTCTCCTGGCCAACATTTGTTGATTGTGCAAGCGATCTTTGTTAAGGAAGTTTTCTTGGTTCTTATGGCTGCTTCAATCATCGTTTTCTTTTCTTCATTACAGGTATTCCCATCGTTAGATGTTTCATTTCAGATCAGTGCGTGCCCATATACGCTGGAGGAGTTTCTTGTGCAGATGGATGTAGTTAACAAAACTAGTTCAAAGAATTTCCAGATTCACCAGTTATCATTGATTGGATATCAGTGGGAAATCTCACTGCTTCAACCTACTGATTCTATATATTCTTCACCTACTCTAATGTCTGGTCAAGCATTCTCATGTTATTTGATGCTTAAGGTCAGTATAAGATGCTGAATTCTGGCACCTACTGCCATGATGTGTTTCTGGCAATTCTTTAGCGTTAGCTCTTTGGAGAACAGTTTTTTTTATCAGTGTCTCATCAACGATGATTTAAGATATAAACATGATGCAAGTTCATGAATAAGTGACCCCATCTGTCCAAAAGGAAGAAAATGATATAACAGTAAAGATCTATAAGGGCAAACAAAGGTTATGGATTGACAGAAAGGGACTGCTTTAGTTATGTTTGGTTGTTATGATTTCAAAGTGGTCTTTATGGGTTCGTGGAAATTAAGCATGATATATTTTAAGTGGTGCTTTTTTAAGTGGACTAGTATGTTTTCATGGCTAATTTGCATTTTCATTCTTAATCGTGAGCACTTTGCATAGAAAGTCTGCTTCTCCAATTTGTCTGGCCTCATATATGAAATTAATGTTCTGGAGAAAGATCTCACGTGAATAACCAATCTGGTTATTGGTGTCCCTAAATCCTTCCAACTGGGAATGAATATGACAAAACAGAAAATTGGCATGCGCTCTGTGAGCGAGCGAGTGAGAGAGGAAGGGGGAGGGAGGGAGAAGGGGGGGGGGGAGGGAGGGAGGGAGGGAGAGAGAGAGTGAGAGGGAGAGAGTGCTCGGCGGATGGGGGAGTGGGGGAGAGAGAGAGGGGGAGGGGGGTTGGGGTTAGGAAGAGAGAGAGAGAGAGAGAGAGAGAGAGAGAGATACTCATGCCTGATTTTGTATTCCTAAGTTGCCAAAGCTTTCATACCTAAAATTTGAACTTGTTAGTAAGAATTTGTTGTACTTTGGTTTAGTAAATTGTTAATTGACTGCAGAAACGTAAGAGATTAGATAGCTCAGAAGGAAATGGCTCGCGTGTTTGCTCTCTCACTGTAAGTGATATACGATTGAGTACTGAAGGAGCTGGCGGAATGATGTATGATACCTCTCTGTCCCCATTGAAGGATTTCCACAATGTTGAAAGACTGCAGCATGGGAAATCACCTGAGGTAAGGGGTTCACTGACTTTGAGTTCTTGTTATTGGATCAAGGGAGATGATTGTATGTTCTGTACGTCTTGCATTTTCCTTTATACTGTACATGCGATGTTTTGCTGGTAGGTAAACCTGCATCTGGAAGTTTGAGTATTACCCATATTCTGAGTTTCAATTGGGTCTCAACTTCTGTGATAGTGTGTGGCTTATTTCTGGTTTGTTACTGATTTTGGGAGGAAATAGTAATAGAAAAGGAGACTTTCCGTTTCCTGAGAATCTGTACATGGACATATTCTGCTCTGAGGTATTGTAGAGAATTTGTATGCTAAATGAAATTGTACGTTTGGATGGTGCTTCATCGATGAAATTCTGTTTAATTAAAAAACAAAATTAGAGAGGAACCAGCTGGGAAAGTGAGGAAGGCGGGGAGGGGGGAAATTGGTGTAAACATGGTGAAGGTTTTCTCCTATTACTATGAGGATAGATTCACTTGTTAAGTACTTTGAAGAACAATTGACGTCATTTCAATCTTACCAACTCAACTGTCCTAGTTTGTTCAAGGAAAAAAACTGATGTGGAAAATGATTGTCCTGTTCCCTTTTTAAGGTAAGCTTTCACTTTTTTGAAAGTCCTTACGAGACGCTGGGAAGTCCAGCAACAGAATAAATTGCACGATCTGTTAACAGAGGCTTCCTCTTTTATACAAAATTACTTTTTCTTTATCAAGTAGTGAAATAACGTTGCAGTTTCTGTTCAGCTTCTCCTGTCAATAGTTCCTGGGTATTAAAGCGAAATCTGTGAAAAGCAGGTTCACCCCTCTTCAGATATGTCATACTCGACAGCAAATAGATTAGATAGGTTTTGTATAGGTGCTAGTGATATTTGCTGTTCCTTAGATTATCTGAACTTATGTTTGTGTTGCTTTTCTCTGTGTATGGAATGTCTTTAACATATCTTATTCACGCTGTTCGGGACTAGAGATGCCTGATAAGCAACAAATTCAATGAATGCGTTGGATGTTAGACTTTTGTGTCTGAGGTCACATTAAAAATCAGATTGAGACGTTGATAAATCTTCTTCAATAGTGTGGTGCAGCCTCTTTTAGGCTTATTGGCAGTTTTGACAGTTTTAGCACTTACTTTGTGCAATTTCAGGGAGACTCCAATGCGGTTGATTTTGTTCTCCTTTCTCGGCCACTGAACAGGGAAACAGACCCTGGAGTTTCTGATTTGCCCTCACTCTTTTCTCATCATGAGTGTCACTGCAGGCAAGATTCAGTCTAAGATTGACAACTTTGGTTTAACACTACCAAGTGATATCTGATCTCTTCCTCTTTTATTTTAACATCAAATCATTGTTGCTCTTCAGTGTCTCTAGCGCAAGTCCGATATCATGGGTAGTGGAAGGGCCCCAGCTAATACATCACAACTTCTCTACTACTTTCTGTGAAGTCACCTTGAAGATGACTCTATACAACTCAGCGGATGCTGCTGCATCTGTGCGCATCAATACTTTGGAATCAAGCCGGAATGATGGTGCCCAATCAAGCGATGCAAGTACACTTGCTTCTGGTAATCAAGCAGGTTGGCACAATGTATCATTGGATAGTGATATTAAAGTCACATCTGATGTCAGTGCGATCCGAATGAAGCCACTATCCTCAGACAGCGTGTCGCCATTTGTCTGGACCGGTTCAAGCTCAACAAAAGTCCAGCTTCCACCATTGTCGACACTAGGAATTCCTCTCCAAATTTGCGTATTTTCTCCCGGGACCTACGATCTGTCAAATTATATTTTGCAGTGGAGTCTAGTGCTCCCTGATGATCAAGGAAATGATGGGAAAACACGACCATCTTCAGGAACTTGTCAAGGATATACATATTATCTCACTGTTCTTCAGTCTACATAAGATCTTGGTTCAGCAGCTTTGGCTTAATCTAAAGGGAGCTTCTCAGATTCACAATTTGTAAGTTACGCACTTAATTTCTTCTTGTATATCTATTACCAGCAGAAGAAGCTCCATTAGCGTAGTGAAGGTAGAGATGAATTCTTTCTTAGCCCGTAAAGTAATAAGAACAATTTATTTAGATTTGTCTTCATACTGGATCTTAGCAATAGTAACCAAAGCGTCTATAGCAGATAGGAATTGTACAAAGCACATTTACCGGGACAATTTTTGACTAGATGTGATATCAATCTTCTTGTTCTTGAATTGTTTATCCTTCAAATCAACCGGCAAACATTGAAGACACTTCCGATGATTAAGCATTCATCATGAACTTGAAGCAACGGCAAGGGCAGTATATGCGACATCTGGTTTTTGTATTTGCGGAAAGCTCATTCGACAAGTGCAGCAGTGATCTGCTTTGTTAAATTTCATGACGGTGATCTCTGTAAAAGATTACTTCCAGCAATGTGCTTTGAAGGCGAATGCATTTTCTCGATCCACGGAAGATTAACGTCGTATTTGTTCTTTTATTCTTTGACACGCATTTGTATTACTTTAACTTTGTTTATGCAGTTGTTCCTCGCACCCACTTTTGTTTTTACTTACTTGAACATAATGATGTTTCGGCGCCTTGTCGTTAAATTTTTGTTTAATATCTTCCGAGAAAATTCTTCCAAGTATGAAGCTTCGAATGACCTGCACAGGACATTGCTTAGATATGTGGTACATATGGACAGAGAACTGAAATCTTTGTAGTCCATCTGGATATGTGTTTGACCTCTTTTCTTGCATGATTCAAGTTCACTTAAGACGCATCTGTTTCGCAGAAAATATGACATTTATAGAAAATGCTTTCAAGGAAGTTGTTTTCAAAAAAATGACAATATATTATGATGTGTGGTTGAGATTTGAAAATGAATTGGAATATATTTTCCGTTAATAAGGAAAATCTCATTTGGGCGCTAGTGGTTTGTGCATGGGTAGCGAAGGAACCGGGTTCTCAGGCTCGGATCCTGCATTTGTCTTGGATCCATCAAACCAAGCCCAAGAACTAGGAGACCGGGGTTGCGCTCGTGCCTAGCTCTCTAGCGCCCCGGCCTCGGTCTATAGAGGTGGGCCTAGGTGCCCGAGCGGAGGCACCAGTGTCCCGAGTGTGGCGGTTGGGGTCTCGAGCCCGGCCTAGATGGAACTTGGGCCAAGGCGCTCCCAGGCTAGTACCAAGGGTAGACTTGTATAGGTCTAAACATTAATTTTTAGTTATATTTTGAAAAATGATATTTGAATTTTTAAAGAGGAAATCATTTTCTGAATTTAAGCTATGGTAGGAAAACCTTATTCGTTGATTAGGATTCCGTTGACTCATTTTTCTAAACAATTCAAATGCTAAAAAATAAGGAAAATATTTTTCTTGAAACAAACGAAAGTTTCATTTGTTAGGAGGGAAGTAAATTATTTTAAAAATATTTTTCTAATTATTCATTTTCCGTTGACTATCGACAATAATTTATGTCTAAATATTTAAATTTTCGTAGAAGATTAATGGAAAATGTTTTTATTATCGACAATAATTTATGTTTAAACATTTTGGCGGATGATGAAAATATTATCCATTCATTCATTTTTGTAAGCGATACAGGTGTTTTTTAGGAAAATATTTTCCAACTCAATTCATTTTCCGTGCAAGCTAAAAATAATCGCTTGTATTATTTAAAATAATTAGCCAATCAAAAACATCATCGTTACCAATAACAGTTTATGTCTAAACATCTTTATTGACGATCACATTATTTTTCGTTCATTCATTTCTACAAGCGATATAAGCGATTATTTTAAAAAAATATTTTTCTAATTATTCATTTTTTTCACGAACTAAACGGGGCCTTGCGTCGTTTCCGGTTTCTTTTGAATCCCAGAGAGGATTGCGTGTGGGTTGTTGGTGTATGCGAGCGAACAACACCAATGAGAATTCTAGAAGCATAATGCTATGCAGTCAATATTCCCACGGTCATAAAAAACCAATTTCTTAAGGTTTATCCGGCTTGCTAGTCCCACGAAAATATCTCGTTCAAAATGAGCTCATTTCGTTGCGCTTTCATATGACGAAAGTCTTCCATCTCGTTCAGTTTCACTATTATTATTATTCGTACATGAAAATGACTCGGTCAAGGGGAGACCCTCTTTAGCCTGACGAGGAGAAGTTGACGAGGCAAGCTCGTTGGACCATCTCCCCCTCTCTTTCGAGCAGCCATTCGAGAAATTATCAACACGTTCATTCCTGGTTAAAGAGGAGGGACGGGAAACCCTTCGCTCGATCATCATCGTCTGCCGCAGCTCGCGAATCTTTGCCGACATGAACGACCTCTTATCCGGCTCCTTCTCTCGCTCCCGCGACGATGGCGGCGGCGACTTCCACACCATCGAGCTGAGCTCCGCCGGCAGGGGCGGGGGCGGCGCGGGCATCAACCTCGACAAGTTCTTCGAGGATGCCGAGTCGATCAAGGACGAGCTCAAGGAGCTGGAGGCCCTCCACCAGCGGCTCCAGTCCTCCCACGAGCAGAGCAAGACGCTGCACAACGTGAGGGCCGTGAAGGACCTGAGGTCCCGCATGGACTCCGACGTGGCCGCCGCCCTGAAGAAGGCGAAGGTGGTGAAGGTGAGGCTCGAGGCCCTCGAGCGGGCCAACGCCGCGAACCGGAACCTCCCCGGGTGCGGGCCGGGGTCGTCGTCGGACCGGACGAGGACGTCGGTGGTGAACGGGCTGAGGAAGAAGTTGAAGGACAACATGGAGGGGTTCAACAAGCTGAGGGAGAAGATATCGTCGGAGTACAAGGAGACGGTGAAGCGGAGGTATTTCACGGTCACCGGAGAGAACCCGGACGAGAGGACGGTGGATCTTCTGATCTCTACTGGTGAGTTAATCATTCCATGCATGCTTATCGTCTCGGCTTTGTCCTAATATGAAACCATATGAATGCTTGGAATCATGTGTATCTCGATTCATCGGTCAAGTCAATTCCTTCTATCTTTCTGTGCTCCTAATTTACATCCTCGCCGGTGGCCAGCCAGGTCCACCTCACCGGCCCTCGCCTCTAGCCGGTCGCCAATTTATGATGACCAGTTAGAGGAAGAAAGGAAGGAAAAAAAAAATGAAACGAAAGAAAAAGAAAAAAATAAAAATTATTAAGATATTATTTTAAAATGTCCATATTAGTGTCGGCCTCGTCACGTAGAACGGCCGATTTCCATATCGGCGATTTTCAGCTAAAATTGATCGTATAGATTGAATTGGTAAAAATGTAAAAGGTTTATGACTCAATTGATAAAAACATAGAGTTTATGACTAAATTAATACAATTATAATATGATTTAGGACTGTTTTGATAATTCTCCGCACGATACATCACTTTCACGGTTTAGAAATTCATTTGCACAAAAAACTACCAGGAAGATGAAAGCCGAGCGAATAGCAGCGAAGAGTCGGTTCGGAAAATTTAGTATTTGACTTCTTGATGATAACCGTAGGAATTTGGGGCTGTTGAGAGCTTTATTTAAGCATTACAGGAGAAGTATGGGCTGGAGGACATGTGTCGCGTGTGTACATTTAAATCTGATTTTAATCATGTTCATTATTTAGTCAAGCTGCTAAACTTAGCTGTATCCATATGTCTAAACTACAGCTACTCATGAGAAAATCTTTGGTTTCGGTGTCGCATGTTGTCATGTTGGGTAGGGTCGAAACCGAACGCGGCTCGGTAATCAAACGCGTCTTTTGATTGTCGATTGGGCACGACATTTCTGACCAAAACACATGAGCCACATATAAACACTTGTTCATCCTCTCCGCGTTTCTTCATGTCATGCCGCTTTTCCATTTGTCTACATAGGACTGATTCTGAGACTCTGAAAATTGACGTACACATATATCTTGAACATATTCTGAAGTAGAAGTTGTTGAGAAAAAATTATAATGACTGAGGTTCCATTTATATTTCACGCAAAAATATATTTCGCCGGCCTTGACCGAGCTCGTCCCTTGCCTATGGATGGTCGCCAACCGTCACCATGGCCGACCGCCGGCCGAGGAAGAAGAAAAAATTAAAAAAATAATAAAAAGAAGAAAAATTGAAAAATTGGACTTTTGGTAATTTCCGGGAGGAAAATCAAATCAGAACTTTCATACAAAACGGTGAAAAATATTTTATAGTATATTTTCACGATTCAACCAAATACCGAAAAATAGTCATTTTCTCAAAAAATGGCTTTCTGAAAGATATTTTTTAGAAATGTCACGTTTTCTACGAAACAAACGGAGTTTTAGTGTTATTACTCGTGCCCGTCCAATGGCTTCACGATCTTTTCCCTCTCTCTGACCCGGAAGAATCGAAAATGTGGCAGGTGAGAGCGAGACATTCTTGCAGAAAGCGATCCAGGAACAAGGCCGCGGCAGGGTCCTCGACACCATCCAAGAGATCCAGGAGAGGCACGACGCAGTGAAGGACATGGAGAGGAACCTCAAGGAGCTGCACCAGGTCTTCCTGGACATGGCCGTCCTGGTCCAGTCCCAGGGCGACCAGCTGGACGACATCGAGAGCCAGGTCGCGAGGGCCAACTCGCTCGTGCACCAGGGGGCCGGGCACCTCCAGGAGGCCCGGTGGTACCAGAAGAACTCCCGCAAGTGGACTTGCTTCGGCATAACCCTCGTGCTGCTCATCATCTTGCTGATCGTGCTCTTCATCGTGAAGCCTTGGAACTAGTAGCGGTGCCAGCACGACACGACGGAGAGGACCACGGGCGTTTGGCCGTCTTTTTTCGGAGTCTTGTTTTGATTGTTCCTAGCTTGGAGACACTTGTGAATATGGCGTGGACGTTGCTTTTGGTTCTGAACATCGTCATTCTTTATGTATTTTCGCTTAGATCAATAAATCTCACTGGTTAGAACATTTGTGTTACAGAAGTTGTTAGTCCCTAAATCATGTGGGGGGGCGCTCCTCGTCTTCCATGAAATTGTCACAGGATGCACAACTATAACATTTGCCTGCCTAAGAGAAGAGAGGCTATAGTTATTGGGGAAAAGAATTGGGCATAAGAAATGACAGCCAAAGACTGGCTTTGAATTTGAGGGGAAAACTTTGTGCGACATTTATGTAAGCGACACATGATATGGCATTGCATGTCAATTTTCTTGATAATTGATTTCTTTAATGTCCATTCAAATTAAGATCGCTTGATCGGATACACACTATTTGCATCATCAAGCCATGTTAGTAACATGACAGATTGGAAAATGATTTCCTGCATGCAACCCGCACTACAAATTTTCCCATTATGGGGTAATGTCGAAATTAGTGGCCATTGTTCCGTCTGGTCTTTAAACCTTGCCTTTGCCCAATTCGTCAGTTGTGCTTTTTAAATCGAACCGATTTTGTTATTCCAGTCAATTTATCCCCTTGCATCTATCGTAGCGACGCACTCCGATTTTGGATCTACCTTTGCTTATTGCTTATGTAGTTACTTACGAGTAAAATGACGGCGACGAAATTAACAAATGAAAAAAGAGGAGCGAAAAAAGAGGGCGGCCTATCCTTGTGCGGCCACCAACGAGGGCAATCCCCAATACTCGGCTCTAATCCAAATTTGGGCGACCGCAAGTAGGTCATCACGGCGAAGGACAACTAGCAACGCCCCACCTACCCTCTGTGTGTCATGATTCTCATTAAAATTTCACTAGCGTTCATGACCACGCCGAGCGTCAACAAAGGTTGGTCCAATGACTATGTTGAATTGCCATGTCACGCATCAACCGGACCAAATTGATTTTGATGAGGAGGAAATCGGCTCGATTGGAAGAGTGAAAGGACCGAATTGAGCAAAATTAAACTTCAAGGATCGAGTTGAATTTTGATCGATTGTAAAACAATCAATTGTTATCGCTTCTCAAAATTCATAGGCATATATGCAACCGCGATATAATTATTAATTACGATATTATTGACAGCTCAATTGAAAATTTGAGAATAATAAACAAAAGCCTCAAAAAAAAAAAAAACAACAGACGAAAACATCAACAGACTTTGCTTATAATCGGCTTTCAGTGGTCAAGCGTACCGTCTCGCTCCTGCTCAGCTCCGGCTATGGCGACTCCGCGGATGATAGGCAAGTCCAACTGGTTCTTTCTTTCTTCTTCTTCTTCTTCCCGAAATGTCGATTTCAATTCATTCTCTTGCTTTCCACCATGTAAGTGAAGACATCCTCACTCTCTTCTCGTTCTCTCTGTCCTTCGAAAGCAGATATTGCCGTCAACTTCACAGGTCAGGCATTTCATCGAACACTTGTTGGGTCGCGGCCGAAATTGCCGGCAGTCGATTCTTTTCGTACCCCATCTATGGAATGGGTGTTACCCTTTTTGTTTCTGTTTCGTAAACTGAGCGGGAAAGAAAAATTCGATGTGTAGATGGCATGTTTAAGGGAATCTACAACGGGAAGCAATGCCATGTGGGCGACATTGCCGCGGTGCTGAGCAGAGCCTGGAGTGCCGGTGTTGATCGGATCATAGTGAGTATATTGCTCGCCTCTCCCGAGATGAATTTGGATATGTTGGCAATCAGAGTTCCATTCTGTGAGTGTACCGTCCCTTGGGGGAGATTGGGTTGGATGGAAGGTTCTTGGCAATGGAGGAGGTTATTGAGCCAGTTTAGTGTAATTGATGTTCTCTCAGACCTCAAAGATGTAAACGACGATGGAGTTGGGAAGGATGTACCATCTGGAGTTTGGATAGCTCTCTCTTATTGACACTTTATTGGGAAAGTATCCCATTGAATAGTCGAGCAAGAAGTTTGGCGAGTGATTTCCTATGTGGTTTATGGCAAAGGGAAGACCTAGTAGAGGTCGACATGGCTTCTTACTCGTGAGGCTACTTTCAACAAAATCTTAAGCATTGTAGCTTGCAAAATGTTGTCTTCCTAATTTGCACGAAAAATAAATTGTTTAGCACCCTGTGTAATCTTCTTTCCTTGGATAAATGACTATAACTCTTTATAACCAATGATTTAGATGCTTTCATAGGTTGGATCTACATGTCATGGGTGAATTTGGTGACTTCAGGAGCTCATGCTAGTTTAGAGCTTGTAGGGTTGTGTGTTCTAAAGGGGAAAGAGGATTGTTCTCATTGCTCTTTTTAGGTTAGTATCGTGGCCTTGGAGAGGATTGTTTGTTGGAAATAGTTTAGGTTCGGGTCATCAGTACTTGACCCACATGGTTCCATGAACTGGACTTTGGACTGATTATGCTGTACAGTACATAATACTAATTAAATCACCGGCACAGATTTCTGCCTCTATAAAATGTTCATCTTCTTTTCTATCAGATAATCGAGAAGTTATAAAATGGCTGTAACTTATCATTGTTGCAGGTGACTGGTGGGTCACTTGAGGAATCAAAAGAAGCTCTTGCAATAGCAGAAACAGATGGTCTGTAAGCGTTATTGAAAAGACAAAATTACCATTTGCATTTGATATATGAAAGCTCATTATTTATACCCAAGGACTTAGAAACTTGCAACTCCGTACAGAAAGTATCTTCCGCCTTTTTTCACCTTGATTCTATGCTTTGATGGATGTTGGGCTTACTTATTTGATATGCTAATAATGTCAGGGAGGCTTTTTTGCACCGTTGGAGTACATCCAACTAGATGCAGGGTATATGCTATCCTTTAAATTTTTTTGGTTCTTATTTCCAGAATATCTTGTTGAAAAGTTCTGACCTTAGGCATGTTGATTTCTCTTCAGGAATTTGAAGAGAGTGGAGATCCAGAAAAGCATTATCAGTCTCTTCTATCGTTAGCTAGAGAAGGCATACAGAAAGGAAAAGTAAGCCCAATTTTTCATAATATTTTAGTAAAGTGAACCGACGATGCTTTATCACATTTCTTAACGCTGCAAAGGCCTTTTATGATGGCTTTTCAAATAAGCAAAAAGTGAAAAAATTTTCTGCAAAAATATGACACGTTTGTTTTTCTCATTGAATGGAGAACGTTGATAAAATACAGAACTGCCAACTTTGATCGGATTATAGTCAGCTGCCTTGTTATGTAGTCCTTCACTTTCTGCTCATACGATTCTCAGTTTAATTTAAACTATTTGGTGGAATAATGATGTCCTAGTATCCTAGATATATCCACTTGCTATTCAACGTCATTATCTTGATTTTAGAGAACACTATAGTTTCATTTTCTACTAGCTAATCTGTGTGCTGATGTAAAGGTTGTGGCAATCGGTGAATGTGGATTGGACTATGACAGGCTTCATTTTTGCCCTTCCGAGATTCAAAAGAAGTACGTAGGCAGTGAGGTGAAAATTTTGTTTTGTTTTATATTTTTGCCGGTCTCTTATTGCAAGTGATCCCTTTAAATCGATAAACCGATTCTTCTTAAATGTCTTTCTCAAAAATAGGTACTTTGAGAAGCAGTTTGAATTGGCATGTGCTACTAAGCTTCCTATGTTTCTCCATATGCGCGCAGCTGCTGATGACTTCTGTGAAATCATGGAGAGAAACAAGGACAGGTGCGATCATGGACGCTTAGTGAAATGAACCTGTTTTGCGATTTCTGCATGTGCCATTGGCAGTGTTTTCTGTCTTCAGTTGGATACGCTTTATGTTTCCCATCTTAATGCCTTTTTTTTTATCAGAATCTTAATGCCTTTTATGTTCCAATGATGGGATATGAATTTTCTTCTCTTTTTTATGTTCAAATGCAATTTTCTTTTTTCTGTTTTTATGTGCAAATACTAAGTAAGTGGACAATAACAACTTATGAGCCACAGAAATTGCAAGTGTCTGACTTAATGATCGTGGACTTTGATTGACCATGTCTATCTTTTGTATGATGAAATCACATATCTAATAAGAGTATGTAATCAACAATTCTCAGTCTTAGTCTGAAAATTGATTCTTTTCTCCTCCTTACCTTGACTTGGGTAATCAAAACAGTGTAAAGAGATGGAAAAATGACTAGGGGGCATTTTGTCCACTCATAGTTTCCTTCAGGTGTGGGTTCTTTGTCAAAGTCATTTTTTGATCTAAGCCCTGAAATTGTGGAATCAATAATTGGAAGTTCTAAATCAGGACAATAATAGCGTGATTCCCTAAAATGCAACTGCAGCTTCAGAAAACTGAATGTTTATTTCAATTTTAGGATCAGATGCATCCGACAAGGAGATTGCAGCTTCTGCTTTTTTACCATCTTTCTAGAAACCCCGCCAACCCATAAAAATAAAAATAACAAAAAGTTCACTTGGTCTTGATTTCACATGCTGCCGCATCATTCTTCTCTTTCTGTTCTCTTATCTGAATTTTTTAGGACTGCATCAATTACGGCAAGAGCATGCTGATGTAAAGAAGAGGGTGCTTCTAAAAACCTGAAAAGTTTAACTTTCATTTTATGGACAAGGGTAGTGTACTTTTTGGTCTTGCATAAGATAGGCATGAAAGGGATGTAGCCTGATGCTTTATTTTCAGCTGATGATCAAACTTCTTCCCCTTGCTTTTTGCTTGTGATTTAGATTCTGAGCTCCAACTTTAGAAAATACACTATCACAATCAGGGGACATTCTTTATCAGCTTGGCAATTTTTATTTTTTCTTTTAAACTTGACAGAATTGTATATACGTAAGGTTGTTTATCATCACTTCTCTTTTCTCTATGCTAAGCGAAATTAGGGGCATTTTTTCAATTATTGTATGTCATTCCTCTAAATATCTGTTTAAGGTTATTTAGCGGTGATAGGCCTGGCATCTTATCTATTAGTTCTTTCCTCGGAAGAATAATTTTTTTATATATGATGTTTCTGTCTTCACAGCAGGTTTACAGCTGGGGTGGCACATTCATTTACAGGGAGTGCCGAAGATCGTGATAAGCTTCTTTCCTTCAGTAATATCTTTATAGGTGAATAAAGTTTTTACCCCATCCTAGACTATCTTTCTCCATGAACACAACTTCCTGTGCACATCTCCGTGAATATTTAGCTAATTATTTTGTTTGAGGTGGATATATCCAATTATTTATTTGGTCAACACTTCACCAACCATACTTTTCATATCTTGACATTGTTGGAGGAGATAAGGACATCACAAGTGCCATAATTTTCGTACATCGCTCACTCGAGTGCCATAACTTTTTTTTGACCACTTGAATGCCATGATTCTAAAAGAACGTTTACTTGAGTGCTATAACTTTCAACCAATTATTTGAGTGCCATAAGTTTTAAAAATGTTCACCAGGTGTCGATAATTCGACATAGGATAACACTTGTAGTAAACATTTTTAAAATGTTATGGCACCCAATTGATTGATCGAAATGTTATATGACACTCAAGTGATTGACACACATAAATTATGGCACTCAAGTAAGCATCGTACAAATGTTGTAGCACTTGTAGTGTCATTTTTCCTAGTTAGAGATGTAAAAGACAACAAAACGAAAAAAAGAAACAAGGGCTAGAACTAAGAAGACTTGAAGTGAGAACAGAAAAAATTCTAGGGTTTAGAGAAACTAATAATATTGAGAAGAAGCAAACTAATGATAGAGGAACTTAAAGGCCTATATATTAGTGTTGCAGATGTAACATTATCTTGACTTTTTATTGGGCATATATAACGCCCAATCTCAGCCATAAGACTCATTAGAAGTCACATACCTATCACATGACCACATATATACCTTGTGAGATTTTGGTGGGACCACACCAACTGTTCTAAAAGCTTAAGCTGTTAGATGAAACCGTAATTTAATATGTAATTACTCTTAACACTCTCCCTTATGTTTAATTTGGTCTTTTTGCCTAGCACTAAGCGTGGACATATTTAATTAGGGAGGCAATTGGGGCCTGGAAAGATTTGAACTCTAAGACCTCCAGCTTTAATACCATGTGAGATTTTGGTGGGACCACCGCCAACTGTTCTAAAAGCTTAAGCTATTAGATGAAGGCATGGTTTAATATGTAATTACTCTAACATACTTAATAACATAAAAAAAATACTAAATAAAGGAAAGATAGACTTAAACTGCTAGTATAGATTTATGCTTCTGCATCAATTGTGAAGATTCACATAAGTTGCAATCATCTAAACAGATCATACCTTGGCAATCTGGCTCAAAGTAGCCTCTAAAAATGATAAGTTACCACTCTTTCTATCCTTATCCAAGAAGCATGAGACGGAAATATATGATGTACGAAACATCTAAAGAATGGTATGTTAAAAACAAGGGAGATGAACATCAAATTTTGTGGACCAATCAACTGGACAACCTTTCACTGTAATCATCTTGTCTATTTATAACATATTCTGTTTGGCGGTGCTTTACACTTGCAATGGCTTTCTGGTATAACATTTCACACTGCACTTTTCTTTTTTATTGGACACAGATTGGTGATACCGGTGCCTTTTCATGTATTTAGGGTGGGTGGGGTTGATGTTGTTGATCTTGATTTACTGAGAGAAAGGTCCAAGTGGAAATGTAGGTTATAGATTAGATCTGTTGCTTCTAGGGCTAGGATAGCCATGCGACGGATGATTATTTCTGGTTTCTAATGTGCTTACTCGGTAGCAATGTAAAAGTTGAAAGGATTTTTAGTTCTAAAAGTCCATTTCTTTGTTTGTTTACCAAATGAAGTATGATAGGTATACTAAGTTTTTGTTGAAGGTTGAATGGCATCAGCAAAAGGATAAATTGTTGGTCTTTCATAGCATTCTTTTTTCCCTTTTCTTTTTGTAAGGCTATTAACAGTTAAAAATGCCATTACGTACAATGACCATGTTGGCCCCATTTGCAAATGGAGCGAGTCTTTACCCAATCAAATTTAAGGCAAAGTATGCCTTTCAGGACTTAGGGAAAAAAGAGTACACAGCTAGATGCTAGCTGAAGTCATGAAACCTGGTCAAATATCTATAACCATTTCTGTGACAGGTTTTTGTGGGGACTTAGATACTACATATTAATACAGCAACCACTCTACTGATTGGTATTATCTCCACCAAATGTCTATATTATGTTCTACATGCTAGAACTGTCCATTTACTTTAATAATGACGACATTTCTCCTGGGAGGCGTGATTTAGCAGTATTATATGTTCTCTTCTCAGTTTTGGTTTCCGATGCCTAACTAGGTGTCAACGGTTGCTCTCTGAAGACTGCTGAGAATCTTGATGTTGTTCGGGGGATTCGCCTTGAAAGAATGATGATTGAGACAGATTCTCCATATTGTGAAATAAAGAGCACTCATGCTGGCATCAGCTACGTTAAGACTCTGTGGCCTTCAAAAAAGAAAGAGAAATATGATCCAGAGAGCATTATTAAAGGGCGGAATGAACCTTGCTTAGTTCGGTGAGTGTTTTTGGTTTAATGTGTTGCTATATGCTATGATAAACTTATATTGGTCATTTGTAATTTAGAGTGGCAGAAAAAGAGTCACAAAATGAAATCTCTATTATTCATTTATCGTTGGTTGTGAGATAAACTCGAATGCTCGAAGATTGATCCTAGCAGAGCGCAACACTGCAAGTACCATATGTATTTTTTTTTTTTTTTTTTTTTTGGTAACCCAGGGAACCCCCGCACGGCCGACAGCCGGGGAGTAAACCCTGGGGGCGACACGTGCTAGCCACCACACACGTGCCACCAGTTAAGTCACCCTGCGGCGCCCGGGATTCGAACACTCAACCTTTTGCGAGAGGAAGAGTGCGCGCTCCAGCAGCGCCACCCAGGCGGGTGGTCAAGTACCATATGTATTTGGTCTGTACATCTTTGAACAATTTCTTCATAGCTAGGCTTGACAAAATGATTAATGAAGCATGAAAGCTATTGTGTGCATTGTATTATGTGCTTCCTGAAAGATTCTTGTCTATTAAACGAAGAAAGACACAATTGAAGCTGACTCAGTAAATTCCTGTATGATTATTGTCTGTGAAAGAAAGACTCACAGTGTCAGCTACTGAAAACTTGTGAACTCCCGGTAATATGCATGTGCGCCTTTGGACTAACAAAGAGACAATTTTCCCTTGACATAGTAATTTTCATTCGATGTTTGATCAGTAAAACCATTCATTGTGTGGCACTTTATTGACATAAAAATTTAATTCTTTGAATAAGGTCACAGAGCTTCCAATGGTTTATTCCCTGTGTCTGCTGGTTGTAGACTTGATATATTGGTTCCTGCCCTTTTTTAATGGGTAGTTATATCCTGTTTACTGATGCAGTTTCAGTTTTTTTTCTCGTGTTATGGTTCTTTTGCTGGAGCTATGGAGAGTTGTTGTGCCCCACCCTGACTCCCCCGCCTCTCCTTTTCCAATTGGTGGTTGGTGCATGGTGCCTTTTAGTTAGAAATCATAGAACTGCTCATTTTAGTCAGAGTGTTCTTGCAACTGAGTAGGAATAAGCAGAAATGAAGAACGAATTAAAAAAGTCCACTTGGAATGTACCCCCGACTAAATTCTGTTCTGAGATGCATTGTATATCATGTGTTATGACTATTGCTTTAGCTTCCTTTTCTTTGGTCTAGAACTATAACTTTAATGATATTACCTTAGTTGAAGCAAAGAGTGTTTGCTTCCTATGATTTAATCTTTTTATATCTTCACAATTTTTAATAATCTGTCTTTTGTCTTACTAATTCTCAGTCAAGTTCTGGAGGTGGTTGCTGGTTGCAAAGGTATCGATGACATAGATCAGCTGAGCAAGACGTTGTATCATAACACCTGCAGGTATTTCGGTTTGTCATTTTGGATGACGTATATTTTGTTCTGGCTTATTCAATGTGCTTCAATGAAAGTCCCTGCTTTCTACTTTGGTGGATCATCAACTCTTTTTTTCCCCCTCCTTTTCTGAGAACGAAATTCATTCCATACTGCCTCCATTCAAAATCATTTTAAAACTGGAGCGTCCACCTGTTCTGACTATAGGACTCGGAGTTGCATTGTGGAAGCTCACACCTTGTAGCTGCCTATTCTTGATACTGAACTGTGTCGTATCTTGTCCAGAACAGTTTCATCTTCTAAATTTTCATGAAGTTTTGCCCGTGCAATATCTGCAGAGTTTTCTTTCCTCAAGATCTGGACACCACGGCAGATGCTCTTCTTACTGGCAGTTTGAAACCTGCCGAATGACCTCGAGCATAGATTCGTTGAAGTCTTGCAATTTTCTCCCCATACAGTGAACATTGCTGCTTCTTCCGACGTGATGTCTGAATATATCCATTCAAGAAATGCATGCTAGTGCTAATGAAAGCCATCATGTAGGATTAGTTATTTGTCATTCACACCTTCTAAACTGAATCTGATGAGTTTTCTCTCCAGATATGATGCAATTTAGTTATATTTGATGGCACTGGGAAAATATATCGGAATAACGAAACAGAGGTTTAAACCGTAGTTTAATTCTTCCTCTATTGCTCAATTTTGGGACGTTGAAATTCTCAGAACGTCTGTTTCTGTTTCGGTCCCGATTTGCTAATCTGAGTGAAGAGAATGGATCCGATCAAACATAGATAAAAGAAGGGAAGATTGACCGACTAATATTCTTTGTCTAGGTGTCTTACTAGACAAATGAACAAAAAAGTCTGAAACTTTGGTTTGTACTAGGATGTTTCCGCAGTTATGGTGTTTGCGACTTTCCAAACAAAAATGTTTGTTTTTGATAGAATGAGCTAAAGAAATTCCTTGAAATGCAACAACAAAAACAGCTTCAACAATCTGTGTTCGAAATCGGCTTAGTGATTTTACTTGAGTTTCGTATCTGCCTCCATTAACACTCCGTGCAAAATCGCCTTTGTGACATGCCATTGTCATGTCATCGCTTTAATTTTTCCACAAATTTCAGATTCAAGAAGGCTTTTGTAGATGAATTTCCACGTTTGCCCAAATGATGTCTTCTTAGATCTGAAATATGGGTAAAAATTAGAGCAATCAGGGTTGGCCTTCTTCAATTGATCTTACTTTTATTAGAGTTCTCCTTCTATCTCGCTCACGGATCTTTGATTTTGCGCTCAGTGTCAACCTCTCATGTCCAAGAGTCTTCCATTTCTCGCAATCGGTGAGTTCGTGCTCGGGAGTTTTTCATCTCCTAGTTGTCAAGAGATGACTTGTATAGATGTTTAACAAGAGGTAGATTTGGGACTTAAAAGGTTAGTGATTATTTATGAGACAAAAAAAAAGTTTGGGATAGATTGAGATTAAAGTTAAAGTTTGACGTTTTTTATGGGACAAAAAAAGTTTTAAGATAGAATTGGACTAGACTTAAAGTTGAGGGTTTTTTAGGGTATTTTGCATATTTACTTGGTGGAGGAAGCTGTGAACATCTAAGCTCCTATTTAGGAGTGATCGGTTTTAGGGTGGGTAGGTTCCAGACCTAAAACCTGAAACTTACCTTATTATAACCGATTCCAATTTTTGGAACCTAGAACTTACCTGTTTGTCCTAGAACCTGTTTTGGAACTTATTTTTCATATCCGAATTCAGGGTATATTGGAGAACCTGTTTTTCTTTTGTTCTTTTTTTTTGTTTCATTTTTTCCAACACAATAATATAAGTAGTAATGAAACGATTCAAAGTTAAAGATTACTAATAAAAATCACTATTTGCCAAAAGCAACAATCCCTAAGATGAGCAATAAAAATTACAAGCTAAAAACCGATTCTAAAATCGATCCGGACGAGTCTTCACTTGGAACCGGGAACCAAATTAGTTTTAACCAATTTCCAAAATATGGAACCGGTTCCCAGATCAGTTCAAATAGGAATTGATTCTCAAACCTTATTTTCGGATGATATGATCCGATTGTTAGGTAAATCGGATCCGATTGCACACCTCATCTCCCATCCGTTAAAATCAAAAGGCTCAAAACGAGTGTTTGACTGTTGAGAACAATTAGTGAACACTTCCACGCAACTTCTCCCTTAGCCTGAGGAAGAGAAATTGACGAGGCAAGCTCATCTGACCATCTCTGTCCCTCTGTCTCTCGAGCAGCCATGGGAGAAGAAATCAACTCCTTTCTCTCTCTTCCTCACAACCATTTCGTCCAACATTTCACAATATTATCTCTCATGCAAAGCCTTTCCCAACACGTTCATGCCATACTACACTTTCCTCCCTCTTCCCTCCCGCGAACAAAGACGGGAGAATCCTTCGCTTGATCGTCTTCATTAATCACATCTCACCAGTCTTTTGCAGCACCAATTTTTGAACCCCAAAATCTGTCTGTTGCACCATGAGCGACCTCTTGTCTGGCTCCTTCTCTCGCTTCCGCAATGGCGGCGACAGCCACACCATTGAGGTGAGCTCTTACGGCGGTGGCGGTGGCGGTGGCGCCGGCATCAACCTCGACAAGTTCTCTGAGGATGCCGAGTCGATCAAGGACGAGCTCAAGGAGATGGAGAGCCTCCACCAGAGGCTCCAATCCTGTCACGAGCATATTCAGACGCTGCACGACGCGAGGGCCGTGAAGGACCTGAGGGCCTGGATGGAATGGGACGTGGGCGAGGCCCTGAAGAAGGCGAAGGCAGTGAAGGTGAGGCTCGAGGCCCTCGAGCGGGCCAACGCCGCGAACCAGAACCTCGCTGGCTGTGGGCCAGGGTCGTCATCGGATCAGACAAGGACGTCGGTGGTGGACGGGCTGGGGAAGAAGTTGAAGGACAACATGGAGGAATTCAACAAGCTGAGGGAGAAGTTATCGTCAGAGTACAATGAGACTGCGAAGCGGAGGTATTTCGCAGTGACCGGACAGAAGCCGGCCGAAAGGACGGTGGATCTTCTGATTTCTACTGGTGAGTTTTCTTCTTGTTTAAAGAATCATTCCATGCATGTAATGCGATAATCTATGCATGCTTGTAGTGTCAGCTTTGTCCTAACATAGAAACATATCACCCACACACACATATTTGACAACATAATCTATCGTTTTCACGGTTTAAGAATTCACATATTACATAAGAATTGGTGGGTGGAGGACAAGTGTCGCGTGCATGTAAAATTGGATCTAATTTTAATCATGTTTATTGTTTAATCAAGCTGCTTCACTTGGTATATCTATATGCTCCTATTTGCATCGTCTTTGTTTCCTCAGCAGACGCATTTACAAGAGAAAAAATGTCTAACCTACAGCTTTATACTAAGAAAGAGAACAACCATCACACACCTACACATTCTAACGATGAATCTAGCATGGAATCCCTAGTCCCGGTCGAATAACTTCGTGATATTTTCCCTCCTCTGATCCTGAAAAATCGAAAATGTCGCAGGCGAGAGCGAGACGTTCTTACGTAAAGCGATCCAGGAACAAGGCCGAGGCGGGTTTCTTGACACGATCCAAGAGATCCAGGAGAGTGACGACCCGGAGAAGGAAATGGAGAGGAACCTCAAGAAAACCCGCCGCCAGTTGTTCCTGATCTTTATTGTCATGGTGCTCATGGTGTTGCTGATCTCGCTCTCAGCAGTAATTTAGCCTTGGATTTAGTAGCGGCGTCACGACACAAGGGCTGCGGCGCAGCTTTTGGTGTCTTTCTCGGAGTCTTGTTTTGATTGTTGCTAGGGAGGATGTTGCTTTTGGTTTTGAAGACAGTTATTCTTTATTGACGCTTGCTAGGTCAATGAATTTCATTGATTAGTTCATCTATGTTACATAAGGTGTTGAGTTCCTAAATCGTGAGGAGGAACTGTCTTCTCAATGTAATTGTCACAAGTTGCACATTTGCCTAAAAAAGGCACTTTTCCCATATTATGGGAAAAGTGCCAAAAAAGTCCTAAACCTTTTGTATTTGTGTTAATTTAGTCCTAAACCTTTTTTTTGTATCAATCTAGTTCTAAACCTTTTGTCTTTGTGCCAATTCAGTCCTTTCGGCCAATTTTGGCCGGATTTTGTTGACGTGGATGCCAACCAATGGGCGGCTGGTCACCGGCGCTGACGTGAACAACTTTAATAATATTTTTTTATTTTTTATTTTTCTTTTCTTTTCTTTTCCCTTCCCCTCCTCCAGCCGGTCGCCGAACCGGCAACCGGCCAGGGGCCAGAGGCCGGCGCCAGCGAGGCTCGCCCTCACCGGCGGCTAGGCGAGGCTCGCCTTCGCCGTCGTCGAGGGCGAGCCTCGCCCAACAACCGGCAAGGTCGGGCCTCGCTCAGCGCGAGGCCGCCCTCACCAGTGGCCGGCAAGGTCAACCTCGTCGGCACTGGCCTTTGGCCTCTGGCCAGTCGCTGGTCTGGCGACCGGCTGGAAGAGGGGAGGGGAAAAAAAATTCAAAAAAAAGAAAAAATATTAAAATTCAAAAATATTAAAATATTATTAAAGTTGTCCACGTTATTGTCGGTGACCGGCTGCCGATCGATCGGCGTCCACGTCAGCAAAATCCGGCCAAAATTGGCTGAAATGACTAAATTGGCACAAAAACAAAAGGTTTAAGACTGAATTGGCACAAATGCAAAAGATTTAAGATTGAATTGATACCAAAAAAGGTTTATGACTAAATTTGCACAAATACAAAAGGTTTAAGACTGAATTGGCATAAAAAAAAAGTTTAGGACTAAATTGACACCAATACAAAATGTTTTTGACTTTTTTGGCACTTTTCCCAAAATTATTGTTTTTGCCCGGGGAGAAGAATTGGCATTAGATAATGACTGCTTAAGATTGGCTTTAAATTCGAAGAGAAATCTTTTAGTCTAACACTTATATCGAATGGCATGCAACTAGACTTGTCAAATGGGTGGGTCGGGTCGGGTTTGGATCGGGTCATAAATGGTCCGATCCAAATTGACCCATTAACCCGTTTATGACCCATTTATGAGCAATACAATTTTATTGACTCATACCCGACCCGATCCATACCCGATTAGACCCATATTGCTAAAACACTTTCATATTTAATTAAATATAGGAAAATTCATACTCAAGCTTAAATGAGAATGCGGAATAAGTGAGTGCAAGATTGAGTGAGGGTGAGAGAAATGCGTTGAGTTTAAATCAGTTGTAAACTCATTTATGACCCATTTGTGACCCATTTACAATCCATTTAACATCAATATAAGACTTCTACCCATTTATGACCCATTTACTAAACATAACTAACTCATTTATGACCCATTTACTAATATATGGGTTAAGAAATGGGTTTATGACCCATTTTGATAGGTTTACATGCAACATAGTATTGCATTTCACTTTTATCGTTATTTGGTTTCTTCAATGTACATGAAAAATAAGATCGCTTAATTGGCTAGACAATATTTTTTAGAGAATTGCTATAAAAGTCCTAAAAATATTGCAATTGTGTCAATTTAATCATAAATCTTTTTTTATCAATTAAGTCTTAAACATTTTGCATTTATGCCAATTCAATCCATACAGCCAATTTTGACCGCCCAGCGCTAACGTGAATAATTTTTAATAATATTTTAATATTTTTTCAAATTTTTAAATTTTCCTTCTTTACTTTTTGTCTTTCCTTTCTCTTTCTTTTGTTTTCCTTCCTTGTTTCTCAAGTTGGTCGCTGGACCTTGATGATCGGCCAGAGGGGAGGGCCAGCGAGATTTAGGATCGTCTCCACTGGGGCGATCGATCCTTGTGCGGCCACTAGCGAGGGCCATCCCCACGCTTGGTGGTGAAGAGCAGCAAATCCAAATCCTAGTAATGGCAAGTTGGTCGTCGCGGCGAAGGATGAGTGGCAATGCCTCACCTTCCCTCTCGTGTCATGTTTTTTCGGTTTCGTACTTTTTGACATTTCACCAACGCGGGTATCTACGCTAGACGTCAACAAAGGTGGGTCCTATGGCTATGTCGGTTTGCCACGTCATATATGAACCGGACCAAATTGATGAAAAGGACGAAATTGGTTCGATTGAAAGAATAAAGGGGACGAATTGAATAAAATTAAACCACAATGATCAAGTTGAATATTGACCAAATCTAAAATAATTAATTTGTACATCGTCGCTTCTCGAAATATTGACCAAGGGAAGCTTTTCTTTTTCCCAAACTTGACCCAAAGCAATTTTGAAGTGAAGTATATGCAGTAGTATATTTTCTTTTATTAGTAGGCTTGGTTGTGTATGATCACTAATAATCTTTTTAGGATTGAACTGCAGCATCAACTTATGCCTGATAACTCCGTTCACCGGTCGGGACCAAGCGGCGAATTGAGAATGAGTTCGGAAGGAAGGAGCGCTCCGGTGCTGGAGACATGGCGGAGAATTCATCGAAGGTTGCCTGGATTTCCTCGACATCAAGTTTAACAGTCATGATGCACCAAGGGATGTCGATTCTGAACCATCGCCAGTGTCGTCTCTAACTTCAGACGATAAAATCAGTTATAGGGACTGATGGTCCAACTTGAGACATTATTTGAGAAGACGTGCAAGAACGATGGACATGGCATTTTGGCATGTAAGAACAGAGTGCGACTGTGCAGCAAAAACTCTTACTTACTTGGTGAAGGAAGTTGTGAACATCCAAGCTTCCAGATGCACGCCTTTCTCCCTCAAAACAAATATATTCAGTTAAAGTTTCATTCTCAAAACAAGTGTTCGACTGTCGAGAACAATTAGCGAATACTTTCATGTAACTGCTCAACTCCAAAACTAAGCAGGGCCGCTCACAATCAGGCAACATCATAGCAGACTATCCGCGCATATAACTATAGTGTACGTACATCCAAAAATCTCGTAACCTCTAGGGCCATCGAGCTTTATATTCACCATCATCTTTGAATGCCCCGGCACAGAGAACCTGAGTTTTGCAAGTGGTTGAGCTGTAAAGTTACAGGGTTAAGCATGAGACAAGGATCTCCATAGTCCTCTCCTCCAATTCCTCTCATGCCCGCCTCAGTACTCTACAGGTATTTGGAGGCCAAAACTTGTGAAATTTGCTCAGCCGCTGATGCTGGAAATCAATTCGCTGCTGTCGAGATTGTTCGCAGTGTTTCTGTCAGGAGAAGCAGTAGATGCTCTGTGCTCTGCTAAATTTAATCGTAAGGGCCGTCCTTCCACCTCCTGATTCCCATTATAGCCAAGACAAAAGAAAAAGAAAAACAGTTAGTCAGCAAATATTTAAGGACTAACACTTAGTCATTAACCATGAAATGTTGAAAAGTAGCATTTACGACACTAAAGTTTATTTTTTTCAACAAGAAAGGAACAAACAATCATACGGTGTCGCTGTTCTTTAGCAATTACTTGCCAAAAAACCTTATGCAATTATGTTAATTTAATGTAAATGGTTGCAATATGTGTATGAACAAGCTGACCCTAGTGCATGTTCTCATTTGAACGCCCTATCACTCCTATATTGCTAAAAAAATTAAGTGTCAAACTAAACTCAAATATCTCATGCAAAGCTTTATTAGCCACTATATGAAACTTATAGTTGAAATCAAATTGGCACCGTAATAGGGTACAAACTGTAGCAATCCCTCACAAGAATGTGGATTTTCAGTCAGTTTGATGCGTCTTACCACTCCGTTCATGGCATCCAAAGCAGACTCCACGGCCTCTGCAGATTCAAAGGAGATAAATCCAAATCCTCGGGATTTTCCAGAATCGCGGTCATATATAACCTTTGCACTCAACAGGCCTGGCTGGTCAGCGAATGCATCTCTGAGACCTTGCGAAGTGAGGCCCCACCCAAGGTTTCCTGCATAGATTTTGTGGGGGCTGTCCACGTAGCCACGGTTGCTATTTCTGATCCTCGGCCCCATTACTTCCCTTTCACCTCCTTTTGGCACTTCAGGGAAGTTTACCTTGACTGTTCTGCCGCCAACTTGCTGTTTGAACACGACAAAAAGAAACTCGCATCAATTTTCTTCGTCTTCCCACACAATCGTCTCAGTGTCATGGATAATCAACAAAAATGAAAGAAGAAGGAAGCAAACATTGAACCCCACAACACAGTACCATCAGAGCGAAAGCAACACTCAGATAGTTGCATACGTTGAAGCGACCTTCACCAGCTACATTGCAAAGATTACTTTGGAAATGCTCCATAAAAAGTTAATACAGGTTAGCTATTAATCTAATAATAATTGTGAAAGGTGAGCATCTAGCAATATAAAAATAAACAACACATGAATTTACACTATGCTCGGCACATTCAGTTTCATAATTTACAAAGCCAATGTAAAAATGGATCAGTCAGCCTAGACTGATTTAATATCCAACAAGTCCTATGTCCAAATTAACACACCAATCGCTGTTGCTAGAAACTTCTAACAATTACATTTGCATTGAGAAAACATCCATGTTACTTCATCTAAAGCAAATGCAGCATATATTGGGCCGTTAGTTTACATTAGCTAGCGTTCAACGGAAGGCAAGAAAGGACACATGTGACAAGGCCACAGACAGGGCGACATCTATTTCACAGTTAAGGCCACAATTCAATTCATGCATCAAGAACCACCTTACGAGAGAATGGTCATGGATTTGGGTGGGGGAGTGCTTACAGATCCATCAAACATCCGAATAGCCTCTTGAGCTTCTTCCACACTCCCCATGGTAACAAACGCGAAGCCCCTGCTCCTATCCGTCACTCGATCATAAACAACCTGCAACGACCCAACCATGAACCCACAAAAAAAGTCAAATTTTCAAGAACCCAGAAACCAAAAATCTTCAAAACATAAACAGACAAGCACGCAAGCAACAAAGAGCCGAAATGCGATACAAAAGCGGAAGGCGCTACGAACCTCCACGTTTATCACCCGCCCAGCCTCCACAAAAACCTCAGCCAACTGAGAAGAATTCATGGAGTAAGGCAAGTTCCCGACGTACAACCTCCCATTTCCGCCCGAAGAACCCGAGACTCTCCCCTCGTCCCCGCTCTCCTCCCCCTCCTCTTCTTCGCTCGCGCTCTCAAGCGGCTCCTCTGCCTCCGCCTCTTCTGGGTCCTCTTCCCCCGATCCGGCGACGCCGTCTTCGGCTTCGAAACCGTTGAGCGCGGCCGAGAGAAGGCGCTGGCGAGGGACGGGGACGAGCTTCAGGGACCCGAAGGCGGAGGCCGAGGATTTGAGGGCGACGAGGAGGTGGAAAGCGTGGGGCTTTGGAGGGAAGTGGGAGGGAAGCGAGACGTGGGGAGGGGCGAAGAAGGGAGCAGGGGAGGGGGTCTTGTTGCAGAGCGAGGGAGGAGCAGCGATGGACAACGATGAGGTCGCCATTGAAACGGAGAAACTTGGAAGAAGAAGAAGAAGAAGAAGAAGATGACGATGATGACGAATTCTGAGGATTGGCAGAGATAAGATTTTTCTCTGCAGTGAGGGAGAGAGCGAGAGTGAGTATGGATAAGGTTTTTCATGGACTGATTTTTCAAAATTTTATAAATAATTATTTTTAAAAAAATATTTTTTAAATTATTTATTTTTCACAAAACGAGAAATAATATTTCATCTTTATTCACTAATTAGAAAATTAACGATAATTTGGTTGATCAACATTTATTGATTGTATTGATTTTATTTCCTTTCCTTTTTTTTCTCGTAAAAGTGAAATGAAATGCTGAAAATTTTAAGTAACGAGTTTTATTTGGCAAGATTCTAATCATCATCGATTATTTTTTTATTAAATGAATTAAGTAATCTTGCCCTTACTAATCAGATTAACTGGACTTTCTTTTAATTTTAATTGAATTATCTCAGTAAATCCTATTTAAGCTTTATCATGCTTAATCTCAGTAAGTGCCGATAGTATCTCTCTCTCTCTCTCCCTCTCAATCGGTTGAGGGGTGGAAGTGGAATTCTAGGAGTTTAGTGAGGCTAAGGATGGAAGAAAAAAGAATTCATTAAAATCCCTCAAGTGACCTTTCCAAAGTACTCAAAAGCCGAGAACAGGTAGACTATACTTGCCTTGAGCTTGAATCTAAAGTTTAGGCATCGAAATTCACACGCTAATGACATAAAACTAAACTGTTTTGAACGTGATCAACGTGTTGCCCAAAATTTTGGCCGAGAAGAGCAGAGCTTGTTACCAACTTCCAAATTAATTTGGTAAACTGTTAGCTTAGCTTATAGCTTTAGTAAAGTAGTTGATGACATTTCAAGTAAAATCGATGATTGTTCTTTTCCCCTCATTAACTATTTCATGACCGAGACTCATACCGAATCTGATCTTTTTTAAGTATAAATTTTATTCGATCCTATTCTCGAGAAGCATCGGTAGTCACTGAACGAGTCGTCGGGTAAGTATTCCTCACTTCTCACCCATCAACCATCTAAACAGGACACGCCATAAAGATTGAATCGAGACCCTAATGTTACTTCGTATGTTGCCGAAGGACGGACGCACTCGACCTGGATGTCGCTGTGCTCGCTTATGGTCGATAGGAACGTTAGGAATACCTCGTGCTCACGGACAAAGAAGCTGATAAAAAACCTGCCGTCGATCACCGATGCTTTTTACACAGGCAGAAGAATGATCTGAACACATTACTGGACGCTAACAGCAATCCCACTTCGCTTGACCAGCTAACGCCTTGGCCTGTTCCTGTCAATGCAGATAAAACATATGCAGGAAGTCTAGGAACATGTCTCATGACGAAGGAGATCATCGCAGCAACAATCCTGCAAACTCTCTCTGCTCCCATCTTGGGTTTCCTCATTACGGTCGCCTGTCGACTCGGGACTCGAAACAAAGGATCATGCATGTCAGTAGGTGAACATGCATACATGACTCATCATTCACGTGCTGTTGCGGCTGGCGACTCGGTCGAGCCCAATAGACATGGCATTATAACGTTTGAACTAAGTAAGCTTCCAGGATTGGACAAAGGTTCTCCCAATCCCCGTCCTTCGGGTTCCTGGTGTGCAGTTAGAGAGCAGTGTTTTGACATTCACGGACGATACTGATGACGATAAGAAACTAAAACAAACTGTCAATATTACAATACATCACTTCAAGTAGTTCGAAATCCACACGGTAAGCATCAAGGACTTCAACACCAACAAACTTTAAGTAGTAACAAGACATCAGCAAACACAATCCTAGTCGTCCATTCTCTTAGTAGTTCCATGGGCATGGAAGAGTCAACAGACCCATGTTATTCTAGGTTCTTAGTCATGTTCTTTTAGAGGTGCATTTAGCCAACCAGTACACCAGAATGACTGGGGACTGACTTAATGCATATGAGCCAAGAATGATTTGCCTATAAAAGAGCAACCAAATGGTGGCTGGAGGACAATCCTTCGCGCCGAAGACCCAATTGCAATAACCATTAAGAGGAACTGCAGCGGAACTTCTGCATTTGGTTGCCGGAGGGAAGTGAGGTCGGGCATGGACCCCACTTCCCCTGCTTTCAGATATTGAGGTTGCGGCGGTTGTCCACCGCCGCAACCCACTTGCTGGGCATGACAATACTATGCGAGGTATCATTCATGCCAGTGAAAGAGTAGACCGATGGTCGGAGGTGATTGATCGGAAAACGATCAGGTTCTTCCCTCGAGTACATGCTAGTGACTTCTGACCCAGAGAGATTCCCGGCACTGCCATTAGCTTCTTTTGGCAAGCTCGGTGTGCCGCTCTCGGATTGTGAGACCTCAGAACTCTGAGAACCAGTTGGCTGGGGATATTGTCCGCTGCTGTCTTTCTTTGCTTCAGCTCCTCCCTTTCCATTGCTCAAGTTTCTCATGTTCAAGAAACGGCCACCGCAACCCCTTGGTCGGCGCATAGCATGACGATGACGTGATTCATGCATGTACGGCTGTCAGATGAAATACCACAGAACACTATATCATCAAAAAATTTAGGAGTGCTTTCCTTCAAGTTTGGCAAAGGAAAATTTTGATCAAAGGAATGGCTGGAACAGAACTAAAAGACAAATTTAAAATTTAAAGAGACCATATTAGGGAATGCAACTGATTGACAATCAACTTAAAACACTTAAGCCACACCAACAAAACCAGTCAGCATCAGGCCTCAATAAACACCACGGTTCAAATTAGAATACACTTTTTCGAGTTGAAGTGCTATCAAACTCAACTGAAGGCTGGAAATCATCTTCTAATAAATGCCAAGTTGTACCCCACTTTTAAGATTTAATGAAGTATGTCAGCTGCAGGAAATGGGAATATAACAGCATTGCAGTTACAACTTTTACATTCACCATAATTTGACAAGTTCAGCATCATGCAGAGGTGCCTTTTGTCTTACAGAAAACATGAATGCCAATAATTATGGGGAGCAATTGAAGTGAAAGATCATACCTTACGGACTCTAGTAACTTTATTCTCGAGCACAGCTTTTGCACGAAACTTGCGGCGCCTAATGATCGCGTGGTACTGTTTGGCATTTACAAATATGGGCCCATCATCTGTTGATAAGTTCAGAGGAAGCATCATCCGGCCCTGAAAGTATTGGAAATACAAGCAAAGAGGAATGTGATTACATAATCTGACTTAATATGGCTTCTAATAAGTTTTTGCCTGGCGAAGATAAATATGATGACAATATTAGATTGAAGTATTTCCAGTGATAGATAAAACCAGAGGTGCCAAAAGTAACGTTTCAACCCACAAAAACCATGCATTCCCAACGAAGAACGATTCGCACATTTACTTAGACAATATGCTGTGCAATTTATGGCAGTCATCATACTTCAAGATATTGGGCTTGCAAAGGTGAACAAGTAATTAAGATAACTACTGTACGTAAACACACACAACTATAACTAGTCAAGTTCATGAAAGAAGAATTCCAATATGGAAAATGGACAAGCAAGCCTCTCGAACCAGGAGTAAGGAGGAAAAAATCCAGAAAACTATTGACGCAGTTGTTTCATATGAAGCTTCAGCTTGGAAAAAATGTTAATTGAAGTATTTTTGAGAGGGAATGAAGAAAAGTATATATAGTTCAAAATATGGTACGCAATAACATTCACTTATGAAGGATTCAACACATGAGAGGTGATCAATGGTTGGTAACTTGGTATATGTAAAGTTGTTTGTTTATGACCAACAACAGTGAGGACTGTGAATGGCTTTACAATTAGCTGAATGTCGAAATGGTGGTCAATGGCAGTAACTACTCAATTGGGGATGGCCATTACTTGTCAAGGCAAATGTCATGATCACAGGGTGGCAGAGGAGACCTAATTCACCTCAAATATTTTGAGGGTAGTGATCACAGGCCACTGGCAGTAATTCTAATTGTCCACAAGATAAATCATGGCTTACTGCTAACTGATCAGATTAGTGACCTAGTTAGATGAAGCTGCTGCTTTCCCATCCCGTAAGCAAGTAAAACATTTAAAGTTCGTAATACACAGATATGCAAATTAAAACCAAACAGAAAGAGGAGATAAAAATTTTGCTGGCATAACTGTCTGGTGAACAACCACGGGACTCCCGTTCAAGCCCCTCACAGCATTAAAAAGTATCGATTAATTTAGACAGAAGGAACAAAGAAATACTAACCGATATTTGCGACCCATAAGGTGAGAATACGCTATAACACTGCTCTCCATATGGATATTTTGCGCATATCTGCATTTACCATCCAAGCACACAATATGCATCACTACCTTTAGCTTACATTCCATATACAGAATAGGAATAGCTAACACTACTGACATCAGATTTATGTCAACAATTGGTTGGGACGAAGACTTACAATCTGCTGACCATACCCTAAATCAACCCGAGCACAGTATTCTGGCAGAGGGGAGATGGCTAGTTGAGATTTCTGGGTATCCGCAGAATTTTTGCAGTCACCTGAATAAGGTAACAAACATCATCAAGTCCGTGGTGATCAAAAAAGGAAAATTACAAAAAGAACTACAAACAATGCTACATTTGTTTAGACTGTGCAGAAGGGGAAAAGAGGATTTTTTTCAGGAGCATATGAAAGTTTATGCGAAAAGGCTTTCTCCTTTTGAAGTGCAACAACCTCATGGAATGTCCCTAGTTGGTGACAATATGTTTAGGTACTCATTCATCGCATAGGCCTTTCTTACCTCATACAACACTACAAGGAAGATTTTGGGAGGAAACATAAAGAACGAGAAAAGGTGTGTGGCTATGTCTGCTGCATTCTAAGTTATTAGTACATGTTCAACTACAATCTGGCCTGTTTTCAAGTGAGGATATTTTTGTATTTACATTGTGTCATCCACGCAGGAGGGCCCAATGCAACAAGCCTAAATATACGTTGGCGACTAGAGGTCTGTGCCATGATGATGCTTCAATTGTTTCAGATTTAAAACCTCATTGCTACGAGCTCCAAAAGTCAACCTCTACACCTTAAGTCCTGCGATGATAGGTTAACACCTTACTAGATACATCTATTTGCATCAAGTGAGACACTAGAACCTTGAGACTTAAATTTCTCTTGTATGAATTATACAATTGATGAGAAAATGATTGTAGAAATACAATTGATTCCAAGTTTATCCTGGCAATTGGATCATGTGTACCCACATAGGACCCACATGAAAGCATTATAAAACACTCTTCTACAGAGATTGTAGAAATTTCGATAGAACTTTGCCTTTGCTAATGTATGCAAGACAACAGACAGAATCCCGTCAAACCTATCCCTGATCTTCATCTTGTTAACCAGTTCATCAAATAATTCATCTGTAATATCTGGGAAAGCTCTCAATTCTAATTGGTCGAGTATATCCCCATAATGGTCTCTCTTTTGAAATCAATTGTGCTTTGGCTTTCTCTATTGCAGGTCCCACTTTTTCTCTTAATTCGGTAAAGGTAAACAAGAGAAGGCAACAGCACCATAGAAACAGTCAAAGAAACACAGCAACTGCACGAGAACGAAGCAACGAGTAGAATTCCCGTACTTTAGAACAGGACAAGAAGCATCGAGAGCAAAGATATTCCCCACATCAAATTACAGTTAAGAACGCATCGCTAAGCCGGAAGATGCAAAAACTGGCAATTACCTGAAAAGATGGTGAACTGGGTCAGGCTTCCCTTATGTGCACCATGTTCCGTACCCCGACCGGCCTGTTTGGCGGGCGCAAGGTGGTCACCGCAGCTAGGGTTTTCAACGGGCGAAGAGTTCGACTGGCCCAAGGAATCCCCAAGAAACGATTGCGTCCCAAAAGCGGCCCACCAAGGCGTGGCCGACGGAACCGAGGACAACTGTGCTGCGGGATTATGGAGCATTCCCTCATGTTCCTTGAGATACAGTGCTTGCATAGCCATAAAGCCACCCTCTCAAGTGATCCAAAACCCGTGTTTTGATTCTCAAAGCTAATTTCCTTCAAGCTATAGCCTGCAAATTGGAAAGATTGATGGAAATGTCCCAGTACAATGATGCCAATTCAAAGAGATGATTCTTACAAAAGACCTCGAAGGCCTTGATCTAACTCTATCAGACTCTTCATTCAAATTTGCAAAAGGGAAAATAAGAAAGCCAGAAGCGCAAGAAGCAAGTGGCAAGTCCACAGAATAGTCGCCGCAACACCCAAAAAAAAAAAAAAGAAGAGAAATTTACAAGGACAGGGTCTACTAGAAGTAACAGTAGATCATCTTTACTGGACCAACACACAAAGATAGAGGGGGGGCAGAAGAGAAACGAAAAGTGGAGGACAGCGATTCTACACTCGAATCTCAAATGGGTCGTCGTCAGATCAAGAGCCGAAGCTGATCATGCAGAAAGAAAGATCAAGATGGGAGCTGAGGAAACCCCCCCAAGAAAGCACTGTTGAAGTGCTGAGAAAAAGGAAAAAAAAAACATAAGGGGGAAAGAAAATTACGCCCCGCACATTAGCTGGGAACTCAGGCGATGGAAGAAGTAGATATCACCATAGGAGCCGACAGAGAAGGGAAGGCTGGAGACTTTACAGAGACAAGAAAATTCAAGTACCCAACGACCGGTAAAAGCTTTTTACATAGCTCAATACCAAGAAAAGCCAGGGGAACAGAGAGAGAGAGAGAGAGAGCTCACGCATATATAGCAAGAGATTCTAAAACGGGGGGATGAAGCAGCAGCAGCAGCTTTCAAGCCGAGAAACCCCATTTCTGCGGAGCCATGTCGGTACCATTTCAAGCAAGAAACAGAGAGAGGGAAGGAAGGAGAGAGAGAGAGAGAGAGAGAGAAGAAGAAGAGACGGACGCTGGGCGAGAGGGGCGGGTTGATAAATGCGTACAAGGGCAATGGCCAACTCCGACGCTGGCCAATGACCTTCGCCTTCCATGTTTTTTTCCTTCTTTTCCACCCTTTTTTCTCCCCTGGAAAAAGATATCGATGTCATATCAACTTGAATAAAATTTTCGGTCGAGATATCAAAATTACCATTGGGAATATAGCATAAAGAATTTTCCACGCGAACAACTTTCGAGAGAAAATTCCCAATTAGAGCATAAAGTGCCATCATTTTTTTCAAATAAAAATTTAAAGTGAACTTTGTATAAAATAAATATCTAAAGTGGACCTGTCAATCTCAAATAAGGGCCTAAAATGATCATGGCAATTTCAAATAAGGGTTTGACTTCTCCGGCCGTTGGCAAGCCCTTGCTAAATCGAGCGAGATCGGCCTCACGTAGCCCTCCCCGGGCATTGCCGGTGGCTGGCCTCGGGCAATGGCCACCGGCAAAGAAGAAAGAAAAAAACCAGCAAAAGGAAAAAAGAAAGAACATAGGGAGAAATAAAGAAAGGGAAAAGAATTCCAAAAAAAAAAAGTAAATGACAAAAATACCCTTGACAGGCTGGAAAGTCTGGCCTTTTTTGAAATTGACATAACCACTTCATGTCGTTATTTAAAATAAGATCCACTTCAAAACCCTTATTTGAGAAAATGAGAGCATTCCAAACCTTTAGTTGAAACAAGGTTCATTTCAAGTCATTATTTAAAATTTTCCCTAATTTTCGATGAACTTAGTCAATGAGTGTCTCCAATCAATTAAACAAAATTTTATAATATGCACAATTAATATCTTGAAAATCGAAATATTTGTATTTCATATGTTTTATCAATTGACTAGATGGCATTCGCCAACAAGACCTTTCTTAAGTCTCAAACGAAAATTGCTTCGTTATGAAATTTTTCTTTTAACATCCCTCTCAGTTAGAAAATTTAAGCGGCTGCATGTTGCAGACCGTAGGTAAATCCTTCTCTGGTTGTACGCTAATTCATCGACTCATGTTGTAGAATGCAAAATCATGAGGCAGAAAAAAGGAGACATTTTTTTGTGCAAGTGCATGTGATTCCATTGCATTTCGGCCCTTAAATTAAGCGCGTCTCATATAGACCCACCGATATTAAAGATTTAAATATACGAGATTTGTATACATTCAGATTATTTAAGAGTTTTTTCCAAAAAAAAATAATGGCGAAAAAAGAAAAAAAAAAGAAAAGGACAGATGAGTTCCTTTCTCTGCGTCTCAATCTTCAATTCCAATCCGAGATTTTAGCCATCAACTACAATGCGTGTGCTTGGTTTTTCAACCGCGGATGTAGAAATGCTTTTTCCCCGACATAGCAAATCACCGAGGACAGTGACAATTCCCTTGCCATTTCTGCACTCATTTTGATGGATTGAAATCTCTCCTTGTGTTCTTTTGCCCCCACACACACAAAAAATAAAAAAAGGAAACAGCGAAATTTCCCGTGAGGGTTTGATCTAATTCGGAGCATGTTTCCTATAGATCGGACCGGAACGTAACTATACCGTCATGCGACTGTGCTTGCATAAGTTGGATCGAGCAGCAGCCGCCGATGTAAGTTGCTGAAGTTATGAAATGCAACCGCCGCATGTGCACACGTTGCTAAGCACGATAAACGTTCATCAATAGATTACTTACTTTGGACCCACTTTGAAGTCCGCTCTTATTTATAATTCGATGTTCATCCCCAGATCGCAATGTCGCCTTATCAAGGGATCTATGCGTTGCGCAAGTCCACCGCCTTTGTGGCTTCATAAGTGTCCAAAGGAATTTACGGTTTCAGCCATGTTCGTAGTTCCGGCATCTCCATGTTTGGTCGCTAGTCTTCGAACTCACCGAAGTGACTGCGGCAGCGATGCTAGTTTGAAGGTCAAAGTGGCGAGGTGTGGCAAACGAGGTGTAGGAGCACGCAAGAGTAATGGGTAAAGAGAGGGAGAGAGAGAAAAGAGAGAAGCGTCGTGTTAATTACAACCGCCGTAAACGCGACGTATGATACATAATTTGAAAAATTTTGCCATCTTAACTCCTCTACAAGCATATGGAGCCAAAATAAAGATATATCCTCTTTCATCCTAACTCCTCTATATGCATATGGAGCCAAAATAAAGATATATCCTCTTTCATTCGAGATGTACATGTACCGTAAATTCAGAGGATAATTTTCACAAAAGTTACGTCGGTCCTACTCCAATTTAATACCCACATGACCTACCCCTCCAATCTTGACTCGAAGGAGATCGGTCGATTATGGCAAAAGCTAGGACTTTTCCTCCCGTCGAAGTTTTCTAGAATTGGGTCCTAGAATTTGAAGCTGCTCATCGTACAAAACATGGTCCAAAGCCCAAAAAGTTTCACCCCTCGTTCCTAGCTGGGGCATCTTCTGTACTTCAGATTTCGGAACCCCCAATTGAGTGAGTGGCCAGGACAATGCCAAATCTACTTCACCTTTGCGCTGTACAATAAACCATATGTCGTCAATCGATTTCCTTTTCCTTTTCGCCCTCTGCCCTTATTAGAAGATGGGATTGCTTTCTCGCATCACCTTTTTCCGTGCCTTTGTCTTTTTATCGTATTGGAAGTTGGTTGGCGTGAGATACGCCCACTAAAAATGGAAGTGGCTGCCCAGAAAGGACATTAAACTGAAAAAACAATAGAAAAGAAAAGAAATAATTGCAAATCGAGATCATTATCTCCTCTGCCTTTTTTAAGTCTGCGAAACCCACCTTTTTATCCACTATCAAAGAAACCCTAATTTGCTCCACTAGTCCATGCACGATGATATGAATGCTACGCGGCTGAGACTTGATTGGAAACGCGATAATTTTTTTTTAAATTTGAGCATATGAATCATTGTTTGTGAAAATCATTGGATAAATTAAAACCCATAACTATGCGCTCTCCGAAAAAGATGGAGTACTAAATAGAGCATCTAGTTTTAATGAGAGCTTGGGATCTTCTGCGGCTTGCTTGATCAGCTGTTTATATTTCACACCAACTTGTAATAATCAATTACTTGCAACTTGGTATTATCTTTGGGAAGATACCAACTCGATGGCTCCGGAACGCTTTCTAAATCTCGGTGAATATTCAGTGAATATTCACCAAGCTCTCAAGATCCGAATAAATGAACGTATATCATCAAACTGTTGACCAAAAACAGTCTCTGGTGTAATGGGTTGTTGTAAGATAAGCTAAGTCAACGGTTTGCCCCGTTGGAGCCAGCTTGTAAATCAGAATGAATGCATTATTCCCACAACAATTTGTGCCCTTGAAACAACAATCTTTGATAGACCTTGAAATTAGGGTTTTCTTAGCTTTACTTAGCCGGAACGCTTGAATGACATCACTAAGCAATTCCATTTACGTTTCAATGGCTAATAATTGTAGATCCCAAAAGGGCACAATCTCAAATCATAGCCACCAAAAGAAAGATTTCAAAGTGAAAATGTCAAGAATGGAAGAGGGACCACAACAATTTTACCTGTCGAGCCTTTGGATGTATTATCAACGGATATTGACGCAAATTTATTTTTAATGTATGGTCGTTGTCATAAGGTAGGTCTATGGGTCGGCCAAAAAGAAGATGCTTTCATGGTGTGATTTTGTCTTTGCCTTTAGGGGGTGTCTCGGGTGTGGAAAGGAGAGGGTTTTGTTGAACACGGAGCAATTGGGAGTTCGAAAACCTCAAATGGCATTTCAGAGATCGATTTCGAGAAGTCCTCCTTTTGTTGTTCCTGCTAATTGAATAAGTGCTAATTAACTCCTTGTCATTTTGCATGTACGGATTAGTTGCGGCAAGACAACAAAATAAGGTTTCGGAGAAAGATCTCAACAGGAAAGTTCGAGCATATTCTGCTCGGCCGCCTTCCAATAGATATCCTCAAGCTTTATTCGAGCGATTATGTAGCAATCCGTGGCAATAATTAATTACCTTCTAGTTGTGGATCATGTAGCGTTGACATTGTGGTTCGATGATAGTTAATCTTTATCTCTACACGTACCTAATGTCATTTTCTCTAGCTTTCGATCTTTGATTGGCTTACTGCATAACAGCTTAAACTAATAGAAAACAAGATAAATGCCGGTTTTAACTATCGTCCCCTTATATATTAGTAGCTCAAGGGAAAGCACATTGACCAGAAGAAAGGCGCAAAAGGAACTCGATCAGTAGGCCTTAAACAAAGGATAACTCTTCTTGGAAGCATTTAGGAAGCCTAAGATGGTCCCATAAGGCTTCCGATTCTTTGCAGGTTGAGAAATAGAGTTAGACCCTTTAACAAGGACTGTTCATCAGTCTCGAGTGACGTTACTTGCCCATTTTTTGGCCCACGTCATTCATTTCTTCATTCCTAATGATTACCTTTCTCTCACTTAGGTAGGTGTGTATAATATATTACCAATTCTTTGGGCCAACGTCAAAGAAAAACAGGAATATTGTTAGCTGCATAGTAGAAAGTTTGAAAACCTCCTTCTGTCCATTTTTCTAGGACATCAGTCAGCAGATCATGCAGAGTCAAGGACAGAAGAAGAAAATTGATGGTTGAGAACCCTCACAGCCAGAAGAAACTATTAGGTTAAGGCAATATTAAATCCCAGCGTACACATTGCAATGACAATAACTTCAAATATGACAGTTAACCAAATCATGTACTATGGAGTCCACTAGCGGCATTCCTAATTGTTATTGCCTTCAAAGCAGAAGGGAAAAGAATCACATTAGCGATTTCTAATTGCTGCAAGTGAGATCCACCACTGCAAAGTCTTTGACAAATTCTTGAAAATGCAGAATGTCGATGTTGAGCTACGAAATATATTACGCATAGCTCTACATCTCCAAAGGTCGACAAAGACCTCTTGGAGATACTTGAGTTGTCTCATCCAAATACTAGGTAAGAGATTGGGAAGCGTATATTTGTACGCAGAGAGGGTCGATCTTGTCGCCTCGCAATCGAGAATGCTGTCCCTCGGCTACTGGACACATCCCCGAGAGGAGACGAGGTTTCCTCTCCTTCTGGTTTCTGCCATCATCGTTGAGAGGGCGTTGAGGACCATGCACACCAAACTTTCTTCCTCTTTAAGCAAGATCAGGTGGTCCAGCACCCCTTGTTCTCTGGCCCGAGAGGGGAAACAAAGAAAGTTCAACCCTTTTATATTCAATTCCGTCATTTCTAGAGAGACAGCGCATCCGGGGTCGATCTTATGTCCTAGTTGTTTTTAACTATAGATTAAACTATTCATGATGTGAATATCGATAAAGACTCTTCCGACACTAGGCACGCCCTCATGGGGTGTGACGTGTGCCACGTGTAAGGTGGACGATGAGGAGTTGGTGCCTCGTTGGCACGCATAAGATGTGGCCAATTGGAGGGCTGTCATTAAAGATCCGCGTTATTAGTGGGTTGTGCAAAGAAATTAGGGCAAATATCACAAAATGAATATTTCGAACAAACCCTAAATTTGCCCACCGTGATATAAATACCTTTAACTTTTTGTGTGTTACGAAAAAAAACCCCATTTATACATTTTATTATAATATGGTCCTAAGCATGATCTTAAAAGGAAGTATTTCTTCTTGGCTGAGAAGACAAAGATAAACCAGGAACATGGGGGATTCTTGGTGGTGAAGGTAAACATCATGTCGGCTTCGGCTGGCTACCTCAGGATAGGCAAGTATAATAGCCTCCCACACCTAGGGTGACAGAAGGAAGTACTGGATTCTACAGAACTTGTAGCTAAAGCAAATCAACCCGCTAGACAGGAATGCCGTACCCCCGATTCTACAGTATATTGGTCACACTAGTATAAATTCAGGGTTTTTTATGACAAAAAAATTTAGGGTATTTGTGTCATAGTTAGCATAATTTAGGGTGTTTTGTGGTATTAACCTAATAAATTATTACGTAAACTAGAACGCCGATAAAACCAAATTTGGAGGATTATGAAAAATTATAAACCTTACGAGTCTCACTTGTATCGCATCAGATCATTGTCCAGATTAAATATATATGTATGTGTGTGTGTTAGATTCACTAAATATGTTCTTTGGCTCTCGAGCACAAAAAGCAAATTATAAATTGCAAGTAGAGACAAAATATTCATGGCATTTACAGTTTGCAATCCGCGTCAGATGGAAAGCCCTCGTCCCCTTTTCGCTTCTGTTACGTTGGCAAAACCCCCACTAATCGGCCTCAAGTGGACATGGAGAGAAAGAGAGAGCGAGAGAGAGGCAGCTCACACGGCACCCATGGGATCCTTATTCTATTACTGTCGGATCCCATATTTCATAGGATCCCATATTTCATTTCCACGTACAATTGACGATGCGATGCCGGTATGGCAATTTCCCGTCTAGTTCGGATCGGATCAGGCCGTGATGATCACAACAATTGATCTTGTCGAATCCACAAAGTAAAATCACATGATCGGAGATTGGGATTGACCCGGTTCATCACTGAATCCGGGTGCAGACAAGAAAAATTGTAATTGATAGGCGAGTCACTCAGATAACACCATCCATAAAGATACTCACCATAGAAGCTACACCACAAGTTAATGCTTATTAGTATTCGTTGAGTATTTCCAAAAAGAGAGTGAAATGTACATAAATGGGTCATCATATTGGAGATGAATGCATAGGTTGTTTGTTGTCTATCATGCCAAGAATTCGAACTAAGAGAAGGACACTTGTGTTAATCAACAGTTAGTAGCTTGTGGAGAAGATTACAAAATGGTGCGCTCGGGGCCTAACGCTTATAAGTATTCTCAACAAGACCTGTCGTTTGCAAATTAGTCTAACGTGCACGCTCGAATTCATCTAGATATCACGAACAATTCGCAACTTAAAAACTGTTGATTTTGCTCAATTTTGTCATTAGGCTTGCTATCATGGCAATGCAAATTTTTGCTTTTTGTGTGCGATGATGAAGTGATCGACGTGTGCATATTAAGAAAATCCCATGAAGTGGAAGCGACGTGGAGACATTATACATGTGTAAGAATTTCGAGGGTCAACTTTCTCGACCATCGAAGGATGGATACTGTCGTCGACTTTTTTATCGTATAATCTTTGGTTAAGCAGAAGCTTATGAGGCTAATTATGATCCACCCATCGATCTCTGCTACATGAAATATCATAATCTCATAATCTGCATTAAACAATGTCGCTATGGACGTGCTCGAATATCGATGCTAAGACAATCGAAAACCCATTTTAGAATAAAGTTGAACCAGAAATGCGTTCCTCAATTTAGTTGAAATTACAGGTCGATTCGCTTAACTGTAGGAAGAATGATGCATGCTGATAAATATGGAAATACTTAAGGTTTTGCATTTAGGTTAGGGTTTCATTAACCATATTTTTTTAGGATTAATACCACAAAAAATCACAAATTAGTACAACTGTGATAAATTTACTATCTATTAGTTTCTATTAAATTTTACCGTCAAATTACTGAGTTGGATTATACGTAATAGTTGACGGGTGTATCAGTTTAGGGTTTTACCCACATATCTACCAATTGATGATTTTTCATGATATTAATCCAATTTAACGGGGGGGTAAATTTATCACAAATGTACTAGTTTATGATTTTTTGTGGTCAAAAAATTAGTTCGGAGTAAATTTGTCACAGATGTACCAATTTAGGGTTTTTTGTGATAAAAAAATTAGTTTAGAATAAATTTATCACAAATGTATCGATTCGGAATTTTTCGTGATATTAATCTATTTTTTTTATCATATATCGTGAAGACGTACCTTCACCCTTTAGCTTTAACAAATAAATTTACGCAAAAGTAACGTAAGGTTGGATCCGCCGGGATGGCCACTAATGAGCAACTGCTTAGCGTCTCCTAGGTTTCGTCCTTATCAGGGTAGTGGTGATTAGATCTCCTCATCTAGGAGATTAATTTAATCTAAAAAAATCCTTAATTAAATCTTCTCCCACTCCTTTTTTTATATATTTTTTTGATAAAATATGCGAGGTTCTTTTTATGATGGATGCACCAACAAGAAGTGGGGACGGACGGGGGCGGGGGTTGTGGAGTTCCTTCTTATAGATTAATTATTATTAAAACATTAATGACAAAGTTAATGTTCTTGCTTGCTATAGACTATGGTAGGTCAGACGAACAACATCTCGTCGTATATGTTAATTGAGATCATCTAGTGCGTCGTTAAGCCATGTCCCGGATTGCTAGCAATCTTCGCCGGGCAAGAGCCGACGGAAGCTAAATCCACCATGCTCTCCCCTAAGAATCTCAACTATTGTATAAGGTAAAAAAGAAAAAAAAAATACCACCTATTTTTAAGGGATCAAATTTTTCTGCTTCTCCAAAATATCCTAAATTTCAGTTTTTTTTTTGACAATCTATCTCATTATTCTAAATATTGCTCATAATCTTCAAGAACAACCTTACCAAAGAAAGTTCAAATATTGAAATGTTTTCTCTTTTTATGAATATATTTCATATAATTCATGCTTACTCAATAATTTCTTTGCATTAACTAATACTTCAATAATTTCATAACAATTTTTTTTAGTCTTAACTTACTCTAATTTTCAACTCACTCTTAGATTTTCGCTCTACCTTCTTGCAGAGTGTAGGAGTCGAAATTCACAACTGAAACTAAATATCCACACTCCCAATCTCCCGAAACTTCCCACATTCTCCTTCCCACGTGGGAAAGGTGGTCATTGGGGCGACTCCAAATGATTTTCGTAATAGTTAACATGACATTTTTTCAATGGGTAACATGTTGTTTATCTTGAAAGGTACACCAATCTCTAATCTCTCCGTACCCACGTCTCAAAACACGTGACTCCCGTTTTGGCAGATTCGAACTTACAAGTTACAAGCAAAGTCAATAAACAGCGTGTAGCCTCTCTCTCTCTCTCTCTCTCTCTCGCCTTTCCATTTCTAATAGAAGAAAGAAACCACCAAAGAAAATCAGCAGCTTGGCCATGGAAAGGCACGGATACCCACAATTTAATATAATATATAAAAATATAATATTTTAATTTTTTTCTGAAATTTTCCAAGGTTCGTGGGGAAGTACAGCTAAACACGCCGCACGAGATGATTTTATTCTTGTTTTTCCAACTTGCAATTAAATTGATAAAAAAAAACTTGCAATTAAATGTCGACATAGTCAACTTTAAATGGAGCTTTTGTAAATGTTATGGTTTTGAATCGCCGGCCTAAGTTGCGTGTCCCCCGGTTTGCAGCAAAGGTGGTCTTTCGTTTCTCAATTTTTGGTGTTCGAGGGTGAGAATTTGAAGGAAAATGAGTACTATGTAACCTTTAAAAATTAGCCAAAAATGATCAATTTGATGCCCTTGAGTCACTGTCGAATTCAAAGGAAAGTGAGTACTACGTAACCTTTAAAAATTAGCCAAAAATGATCAATTTCGTGCCCTCGAGTCGTTATCGGATTCTAAACAATCCCTATACTTTGCGCGGCGCATGTTAGCAGGCGTGGCTATATGCTCTTGGATGCTAAGCTCTCTCTGATTAGCAAGTCGGGCACATGCATAGTTCAATTGCTTGTCTACATCTGTGTAAAGTATTCGTATGTTTTTTTCAGTTCGATAAATTTGATGATTTCCATGCGAAAGAGAGAATGCTACTGGAATGTGATTTTGCTCTTTGTTATTTTATCTATTGAGATCAGGCATTTTAAGTAAAGTGTCAAATCGTGAGAATTGACAATGATGCTAACCAGAGCATTGACTTGATGGAGACTTGAGCGGGCAGCAACCTCTGAGGCTTGTGTAATTAAAATAAGATAAAAACTCGAGCTCTTTCCTGGTGAAGCCTAATAAATGTTCACATTATCGATTTCATACCGTGAGGAAAAAAACAAAAACAGATGCTTTGTCGTATTCTTGCTTGTAGCTCTAGAAAATCGAGCAAATTTTATTACCCTTGTACCCCCGAATTTTAAATTAATTACTTCGGCATCCTCGATAATTTCAAAATGAGAAAACGACATAAAAAATCTTTAAATTTTTATTTAATGTGCAATATTGTCCTTGAACTTTTAATTTGTTTAATATTATCCCTTAAATTTTATTAATAATTCAATGTAGTTCCTAAATTATACAAAAAAATGTTCAATTGATGTCCTTCGACGTAACTTCGAATCCGTTTATTAACCATATAAGTTATCTATCTCAAATCAAGATATAATAATTTGTGTTATCAAATAACGATGGACATGTTAACACTTTAATTTTTTTTTCCTTTTTCTAAAGTAAATGGCTAGAAAGATAGACATATTGACCCATTATTTTCAAAAATCCAACTCAGCATATAAAAAAAATTTGCTTTTATTGAATAACGTTCGATTTGTCATTTAAGCATGTGAAATGGTTATATTGAATATTTACCAATAGTTCAGGAACTAAATTGAACATAATAAAAATTTAAAGACGACATTACACGTTAGGTCAAAATTCATTAACTATTATTGTCATTTTCCTTTTATTTTTGTATTGATTAGCTCTTTATTCATTAGCTTGGCATTAAGAGATATAATATCCTCTATTCGAAGCAAACATATGGAAATGCAAGTTATTTAGGCGCTCATCATAATTTTCCCATTTTTTTCAAAATTTCAAGTAGTTTTATTGTTGATGCTAATGTGGAAACTAATTTCGAGTTTAGGGCCCTTTACCAATGTAAGCAGGCCTTTATGAGTTTAGTAGGCCATGGAGAATAGTGGGGTTCAATAGCAAATGCGCTTGTCTCCTTAACCTAGAAATGCATTCTTAACATTGGTGAAATAGGATGAATTTGTTTAGTTGTGTTTTTAATTCGACTTTCTTTGTCTATCCAAAATGGACATCTTGAATATATTTCTATCATACGCTTTTATCAATCTTCGTTTATTCCAAAAATATATATATTCTCCGCGAATTGAAATTGTACTTTTATAATGAAGATATTATGCTGTTGGATCTTACTATTGCACACAATTCATTCATCATAAACGGCGAGTACAGAAGATACTGCCTAGTAAAGTTCTTGTTTTCCTAAATTTAAGTAAAATTATTCTTCAATAGGTATTTAATCATCTCTTTATGCATGCGGTGCTTTTTCAATCTTGCACTTAGAAATATCTATTAAGCAATTAATATGTAAAATTACTACGATGGCAGTGCCTAATACTTTTATTGAATCTCAATCACAAAAACTTCATAATTCAAATGCAACTCTGTTCACGATCTTTTCTATTTCAATAGAATATGTAAGAATGATTATAAAACAATAAAACGACATTTACCGGTAAAATTCACACGTGCTCGAGCCACGGGACGCACCGCATGTGCGAGTTTTTACGCAGATCTCGCGTAACATTCTTCTAACCCTTTACCCTCAAGTAACAATTTTTGTAACCCTTCACCCTCTGAACCAATCCTCGAGTTAATGGCTTGCCATATTGACAATAGGATCCATGCAAATTTAGCAAAAAGAAGCAAGACAAACATAGAATCAAACATCCAATGTACCTTTTCAAAAATGTTCAAGTCATTTATACTGTCCATAAAGGAAAGAAACAACAAACGGATAGGATGACCAAAAAGCTCAAATTGGTCACCCGACTCTCCAGAATTCTTGCTAGTCTTGATTGGAAATTTATCCAAGAAGAATCTAAGATGGCAAGTGGCTCCACGTCTTTGAGACTATATCACTAAGTATATCTTACCACATAAAGTAAAATTCGATCTTTATACGGTAGGTTATTTCAAGCGTATATAGTTTTGTCGGAAAGACCATTATTTTTCATTTTCCTAATTACAGTCGGTGACATACCAAAGACGGCCAAGACTCATGGAAGTAGACTTAGATTTTGTTCTAAATTTGTCTTTTTGAGAGGGCACTGCCTAAGGCAGGCGAGACACAGGGCAAAAGCAGATGATATACCAGTATGGAAATTTCGAAGACCTCATCTCTACAGAGGTCATTTCGCCGGTGATAATTTGTGTTTGGCATGGATTTCTTTGCCTTGGATCAAGTCATGAAGAGAATGCTCGAGGGTGATGATCGAAGATGGGTTTTTTTTCCGTTGAAGTCGTATTTTAAACTCGTGCTCGCGTCTCGTGAAATCTAGAGTTGCACAAACTCCTGCAGCATCAAACGACATACATGGTCTTTGCGACAATGAATTCACAAACCCAAGTTCAACAAACCAGATAAGAAAAACAGCAGAACATCACTGAAACCCTTACATCAGGCAAAATTCTAACCTAGACAATCAAGTACATCAATGTCTCGAGACACAAAAGATTCATCTGAACTGAGTCTAACTAAGAATTTCCCTTAATTTTCGAAACAAAAGAAAATACCATCTAATTCAGCAAAACTTAGGGCTAGTTGTTTCCGCTGCTTCCACCAGCATCAGCTCCAGCATTGTTAGGGGGCATCGGTAACTCGTCTCCGGTATTCCCTGGAGGCACCACCTCACCATATCCACCATGGCCTCCTCCTTGAGAACGAGCACCAGCGTTTCCTTGATTCACGCTAAAGCCATACGAGGCACTGTTGGCATTAACATTTCCACGAGGGTGTACCACGAGTTCACCGACCATATCATTCCTACGATACACTCCCATCCCAGAACCACCACCGGTTGCTGGAGGTAGCACCATCCCCTGGCCACTATTAATGCCTCTAGGATTCTCCTGCGGTTGCATTGCAGCATTTATGATGTTGTTGTTGCTTCTATGTATCCATCCATGAGGAAACATTGCACCATGTCCACTGCTGCTTCCGCCAACCTCCCATTGATAGGGAGGCCCCATTGCATATCTATATGCACCACTAATACTGCTACCTGGAACATCTCCGCGAGCAAACCCTACAGGAAGTCCACCACTCATGTCCCCAACATATCCTTGGTATGGCATCATAGGATAATTGTCCCCACCATAGACAGGGCCTCCCCCATGCCCTAGGTTGCCACTTTCGACTCCAACATTCACTTGTGGCAAGTTGGCAACGTCATGGCTAGATGTACCAGCACCACCGGTCGAATATGCCCAAGGATATGAGGTATCTCTTTTGCTGACGCTGCTTCCAGCAACACTACCACTTTGCTTCATCATATCCGAGAACCATTCATCCCATGAAGAAGCATCACCCACGCCGCCACTGCCATCGCCACCGACACTGCCAATGTTGGCCTCTGGGCTTGTCTCCTCCTCCTCCACCGGGCCTTCGACTGCCAATGGAGCACCTCCTGATTGGGGTGCATCATCCCTTTGCTCGATATACCTAATCCTTCTTTCGATTTCTGCAATTTTCTCATCCGCATACTTGAGCAAGCGGTCCAGCTCAGATAATCCAAGTTCACTGGTTGTCTTCTCGTACAGATAAAGTTGCTGCATGAGATAGTGATTCTCCAAGTCGTTATTCTTCCGCTCAAGCTTTTTGTGTTGCTCGGCGAGCTTGCTGTTCCTCTCCCTGAGGTACATTTCTTGATTCACCATCTTCCTGCTTCTCTCAATTTCAGGGATGCTCAGGTACCGCATAAGGAGTCGCTCCACGTCAGGTCGAGATGCCGGCCAAAAGGCAGGCTCGTTGTCATCTCGAGACAAGACAACAGCACACGTTTCCACACCGCATAGAATGCTCAATTCGCTCACTTTTTTCAACAAACCTTGCCTCCTTTTCCTGAGGCAAGATTTTCTGGCACTATCATTTTCAATGAAAGCAAGCTTTACCTTCTTTCTTGCCATGCTTAGTGGCTTTCTGGGCTCTCCCTCTCACATGATCTGAGGCATAAGTAGTGCAAGAGCATTTATAGGGAGGTGGTCAAGTTCAACAGGCATTCTTCAACTTTCAGGCAACTAATTAACGCCTCTTTTCCGACCAAAAAACATTAACGCGTCTTTCCATTTTGATTAAATTTCAGGGATATGAATACGAGAATCCAACTTCATTACCAAATGACAGGATTTTCTGTCAAACCTGCATTACAAAGCCTTTCCATTTGAAGACCAATGATCGGAGGTATAGAAGGGTACCATATTTGGATTAGTTTTCCCTACATATTTCATGTCATAACTCGATATGCAATTTACATTAATCATTTGCTCCGATAAAGACTATATTAAGATCATCAAGTTACACATTACCAATTTATCTATCGTTGACTGTCAACCGATAATTATTATTTTCGTGGCAAGGGGTCGCTTTTCTTCCACGGCTCCCCGCATTCGGCTCTAGATCTTAGGAGGGATAAGAGTGTCCTTAAATATTTATATTCCAACGTATACGCACTAATTATTTTTCTCTTTTTAAGATGAAAATCAGCCTTTCATATAGTAATAAATCAAACTACGAAATCTAGCACGTTAGTGAATGCTTCTTCGAAAAAAATTGAAAATTCATCAAGTTCTTGCCATGAATGTTGGCGAGCTCTTTTTCCTTTTCTTGACTAAATTACTATTCAAGGTTAGGTAAGCCTTATTTAAACCAATATGGAAATTACGTGTAGATTTATACCAAAATTGCTTTTCATACAATTAGGTCAATTCCTCTGAGAAAGTAAGGTTAAGCTCTGTAAAAAAATTGAAGTCAGGAGTGCGGGGATGGATCTAGAAATAGTTTCTTTTAACAGTGAATTAGAAGGATGTTTCTTGTAATGAGGGTTTTGACGTAGAAGACAATGCGTTTTTCTTAAAGGAGATTATATCATTAGAAACTTAGAGCGTAACTCCATAATGAAAACATAAGAAATTCTACAAAAGATCAAAGAAACAACTGAAGTATGAAAGTTTCGAAAATCTTAATAATTGTTTAATATATGGTAAAATTATGTCTTCTCATAGCATGAGGAAATTTTTCGATATGATATTAAACATAGGCACATTAGATCATTTATTTATTATACCCGTGGAACAAAAAATAAGGATTTTTCTACTATGCATCACCATGTTTGTAAGTTCTTAAATTTTTTTCAAGAATAAAAGGTAGATTGTGCGATTCTAATATTGAAATGCTATTAGATTATTTGTCATTTTTGGAACGATTTGTTTGAGACAGAACATAATAAATAGATCTTCTTATTTTGTAGAACTAAGTGGTAGTGGGTGATTAACTACATTGGGAGGCGGCGTTTAATAAGTAAAATTCGATATCTCCAACCGGTTATTTAAGAAATCTCTTAATTTTGTTAGCATGTATTGTCACTTTTTTGAAATTCGTATTCTTATTCTCTACTAAAAATCATCCAAATTCTAAACGAATCGGACCCGTGCATGAACTATACTTGTTTATTACTATCATACTCTCACTTCTAAAAATAAGTTTAACTCAGGGAAGTATTTGTGGGTCACGATGACTTCTGCAATATTTCGGTTACGACCTCATAAATTTAGGACAACTGAGTTGAGAAAAGATGGGACATGCCAAAATTTAATCGATGACAAAGATTTGAAAACTACAATTAAGATATACAACGGAATATAATAAACAATGAGATATCTGAAACTACGACTAAAGTGTGGGAATTGAAAGATAATTGTAAGGTACATGAATTGAAAAATAATAGAAAGATAGCAGGTTTTTTATTTATTGATCAGGCGTTCATAAAGAGTACAATGTAGCTATTTAAAACTTAAAATCAACGCCACAAATGGAGGTTACAAAATTCAAATAAATAAATAACTTCTCAAGGGTTACAAGAAGTTATATTATCCACAAGAAGTTACTCCATTTAAAAGAGCTTAGATATTTAAAAATATCTAGCTACTAAGCAGCTGCACATCGATGCCATGGCTTCAACCTCAGATAACCAATCTTTGCTATCAATATCTTGGATGATTTTCAAGTTGTCAGCACTTATCTAAAAGAACTTGCATATTCGAAAATATCGCTACTAGGCACTTACACGTCGATATCGATAACTTCATCCTCAGATAGTTATTTACTGTTCTTTTCATCGATGACTTGTGATATTTATCAAACTCTGTTTTCATCAACTAAGTCTATCACTTGTCGATAGTAACCAAAAATTGATCATTTTTTGGAGCAAACAAATTGAAACGAGTGACCTTTAGTTCTCAAACTAGGAACGCCGGATGCCCTAACCAATCACGTCAACCATGAGGATGATTAACATAACATGAGACCACAATAATATGAGATATGATTGAAAATAAGACTGGCCATATATGGATTTTGATGGGAAAATTACCAAAACAGTTTTAAACCTATTGCAATTGTACCAATTCAGTTCTAAACATTTTGCATTTATACCTATTCAATCCATTCAACTAATTTTGTCTAGCCAGTACTGACGTGGCCGCCAGGCAGTGATGGCCGTCTGATCAACAATGATGTGATAATTTTTTAATATTTTAATATTTCCTTTTTTTCTTTTCTTTCCCTTTCTTTTTTTTGGCGATCGGCCAAAGGCGGGGGCCAGCAAGGTTGGCCTTGCCAGCCACTACCGAGTCCAAGCCTTGCCAATTGTCGGCAAGTCCAAACCTTGCAAGATCTAGCGAGGGCTTGTCCTTACTGGCATCAGGTGAGGTCGACCCTGCTCACCCCTGGCGAGGCTCGACCTCACCCAACGTCACTGGGCGAGGTCGAGCCTCGCCAAGGGCAGGCGGGGCCGACCTCACCCGATGCTAGCGAGCACTATGCAAGGTTGAGCCTTGCCGGCGGCCTACAGGGCCAACCTCACTAGGCCCCACTCTGGCCAGTCTGGGCAAGGTCAAGCCTCACGAATTGCTGGCGAGGCTAACCTCATTGGGCCCCACCTTTGGCCAGTCGCTGAACGGCAATGGGCTAGAAAAAAAAAAGGGAAAAAATATAAAAAATAAAAATAAAAAAATTATTAAAAAATTGTCAAGTTGGTCGGCCGGCGTCCACGTCAGTGTTGGCCAGCCAAAATTGGTCGGATGGATTGAATTGACATAAATACAAGAGATTTAGGATTGAATTGACACAAAAATAAGATTTAGGACTGAATTGACACAATTACAATAGATTTAGGACTGTTTTGATAATTTTCTTTGTTTTGATTGGTTTACCTAAGCGTACATATTGTTTTGTTAATACCAGTCAATGCTCATTGCAAGGACTCGCACAATTACTTTGAAATATTTTCGATGGCAATGCTTTAGTGAGTGGCTTTTTTTTTATTTTTGGTTTAATTTTGCATGCATCGTCACCAAATGATAATTCTGTATAAGCATATTACGTTATTCCATTAATATTTTCCTGCAATGGGTAAGTGCTTCATCATACTTTATATGTTTAATACAAATAACCAATTCATTTAAATACGTTAGCAGTAATTCTAATCCATAAACTGTTGCAGAAATAAGCGATCGATCATTTAACTAGATGAAACATGGCAATGAATGGGATACTAGATTTACATGGTTCGGTCGGGATGACATACATCCACAGGAAGAGCAGCAAAGACATTTATTATAGATCAAACAATACAATGAAGATTACAATTATTCTAGAGTCACTTAAACACTCTGAATATTTTCTAGCCACCAATTACACACAATAAACTCACGTAGTGTTTAACCTCATAATTTCTCACGAAATGATGTCTTAATCTCATAAAGGAATTCACAAATTTTACCATAAGATTTAATTGGCTTCAATGCACTTGAGATGTAATTCACAAATTGAAACTCCTCTTGGGTATTCTTCACAAAGATTTTTCTTTTCTTATATATATAAAGATTGGATTCAAAATAGGGAATTCGTTTTTAGGAAACCTAATCAAACTAGGAAACCACTCAAACTTGGAAAAATCTTCAAAGTAGAAAACTTACTTGTATTAGAAAGTTTCTATTTTTAGCTCAATCTCGAAACATATTCTCAACATAAATAAATTAGGGTTTGACGTGGTTAACCCTGACGATAGTTTGGCCTTTGCCTTAAGAAGAAAGGGAAAAGTGTCAAAAAAGTCTTAAACATATTGTATTGGTACCAATTTAGTCCAAAACCTTTTTTTCGGGCTAATTTAATACTAAACCTTTTGGCTGCGTTTAATTGTCTGGATTTCTAATCAGGATAGGACTTGATAGAATAGGATATGAAATTCAAGTAATTTGCTATATCCAATCTATTGTTTGGTGAATCGCAATTATAAAGCCAAAAATTTTCACATCGTACTATGTCCATTATTTGCTATGAACATCATATTAGTGTAAATAAACCTGAAAATTGCACAAACGAAGATGATAAAAATCTCTCACGACACTTTTACGTACTTCATTTTTATTTGCTTAGTTTTTTATTATTTTTCCATGTCTTTTTTAATTTATTTCTTTTTTATTTCTTTTTCCACTTCCATCATTCTCTAATAAATTTTATTAAATAGTAAACTTTACCAATATACCTAAAATATTTAATAAATATAAATACTAAATGCATTCATTAATGTATATGAAATTTATATCATAAGATAGGAAGAAAATTGAATATATAAATAAAAATAATAATAAATAAAAACGAAATTATTTTTATGTTTTTGTTATTTTGAATTTTTTATATTAAAATTTAAATATTATTTATATTCAAATATTATTTTAATTTTATTAATTTAACAAGTTTGTTATTCGAGAAAAATAACTTTTATATTATGGGCATTAGAAATCCTATCCACCCTTATCCCACCTTCCTCATAGGATAATTTTATCCGAGTTATATTCCTTCTATATTCGACTTTATCATGTCTTGGACAAGCACCAAACACTTCATGAAATAAAAGATATGATATCCTGAATTTTATTCCGATTACTAAACGTAGCCATTGTCTTTAAGTTAATTCAGTCTTTCCTACTAATTTTGACAGGATATTGATGACATGGATGCTGGTTGGCTTACGTGGCATTGCCAGCATTGACGTAGACAATTTTAATAATATTTTAATATGCTTATTTTTATTTATTTTTTTTTCAAAATTTTTCCTTTTTTTCTTTTTTCCTCCCTTTGGCAGTGATCGGCCACAGGTGATGGCCGGGCAGGCTGGCCTCACCTGGCTAGGCGAGGGTCACCATCGATCGACTAGGCAAGGGGAGGCCTTGCTGGGTTCGCCTCTCCTGGCGGGGCTTGCCTAGGCCATGCCGGGCCTCACCTAGCTAGGCAAGGGCAGCCCGCCTGGCCATCACATGTGGCTAGTGGCCAGTCACCGCTAAAGGGAGGAAAAAAAAGGAGAAAATAATTAAAAATAGAAAAATAATAAAAAAAATAGGGAAAAAATCACCAAAAACCTCTAACTTTGCCATCTGTGACACATTTATCCCGAACTTTTTTCTGTGACACCAAAAATCCAAAACTATGCTATTTGTGACACATTTACCTCAATGTATTTAGTCCATGGGCATTTTCGTCTTTTTTGCTTTTTCTTTTTTTTTCTCTTTTTTTTTCCTTTCCGGCGAGGGGGGCCCTCGCCGGTGTCGGGCGAGGGCCGCGCTCGCTCGACTCCGACGAGGGCCCCCCTCGCCGGACCCAGTGAGGGCAGCCCTCACCCGGCCCTCGCCGAAAAGGAAAAAAAAAGAGAAAAAAACAAAAAGAAAAAGAAAAAAAGACGAAAATGCCCATGGACTAAATACATTGGGGTAAATGTGTCACAAATAGCATAGTTTGGAGTTTTTGGTGTCACAGAAAAAAGTTCAAGGTAAATGTGTCACAGGTGGTAAAGTTTGGGGTTTTTGGTGGTTTTTTCCCTAAAAAATATCATAATATTATTAAAAAAATTATCCACATCAACGCCAACTGGCATCCACGTCATCAATATTCAGCCAAAATTAGCTGGAAGGATTGAATTGGCACTATCAAACAGTTTAGGACTAAATTGACACAAACAAAAGTTTATGACTAAATTGACACCAATACAATAGGTTTAAGACTTTTCTGACACTTTTCCTAAGAAGAAATAAATTTGCTCATTATATGCAAGTTGTAATGGACATTAAAAAGCTCTATTACACTATATATGGCATTAAATCCTAGCAGCTGGTCGTTATTAAGTCATTTGCCTAAACTGAAAATTAATTCTGAGTTGTAATCAAATCACTTTCCTAAACTCACAAAAAATCAAAATTCAAAGTTGTAATAAAATCATTTTCCTAAACTGACAAAACATCAAAATTCTGAGTTGTAATCAAGTCATTTTCCTAAACTGACAAATTGTCAATTTAGGCAAATTGGAGAACTCCCGTAAACATACCCACTCACCAGTACTTCTGACTCATGCACCCCCACCTCCCTATAAATGTTATTGCACGCATTGTGTTTCAGAGCACAAGAAAAAAGAGAGAGTTCGACAAACCAAATTATCCAAGGCAAAAAGAACGGTTCGGCTTGCCTCCATAGCAAACAACAGTTCCAGAAAAGCTAGCCTCAAGAAAAGGAGTCGAGGGTCGTTGAATAGAGTGAGCGAGTCGGGCAATCGATGTGGTGTGAGTGCATCTGCGTTTGTCTGCTCCCCGGACGGCAACAAGCTCGTCTTTCGGACACCACCTCGATCAAAGGTGGAGGGTCACCTCAGGCAGCACCGCATCATCCGCGAAATGGAAAGAAGTCGAAAGACGATGAACCAAGAAACGTATCTCAAGGAGAGAAACGCCAATCTCGTCCAGCAAAAGCAAAGGCTTATGATGGAAAACAAGGGCAGTGAGAACATCCATCTCCTGCGACAATTTCATATGTCCGGTAAGACCACTAACGGATCTACCACAAGTGAAATGCACAGGTTATCTTACTATGTGCAAGAGGGGAAGAAAGAAATCAAGAAAAGGATCGAGTTTCTTGCACAGGTTAACGGTGCACTTCGATCGGGACATGCTCCACTACCAATCGAAGGCTCGGTGGGTGAGAAAGAAATGACTCTGGAAGGCAAAGGCGGCAATGGCGAAGACAAGGGAAGCATCGGTAATGGATCTTCTCCGTGGGTAAGTGGTTCTCGGATACGATGAAACACAGTCGAAATGCAACTGGTGACAGCGACAACAAAGAAGATGCACTCCCTACTTTTGGAGAGTAGCAAGTATAGACGATGGTGGCGCATGCTAGAGATATATTTTTAGGAAATTCTGCATATTTTCCTTGATTGGTCCTAGTTGAATGTAATTGATATTTTGCTATTTCAAACAGTCATCCCTTAAGACCTATAAATTGGTTCATGGTAATTTGCTGAATATTGCATTTTTCTCTCTCTTTAATCACAAATCTCAACATGGTATCAGAACTATTTGTTGTCTAAGGAAGCGCCCATCAAGTCTGTAATTTACAGAATATAAATCGATATTTTGCTTTGGGCAAGGGCCGTGATGCCCTCGCCTGTGGCCGGCAAGGGTCGGCCGGCCACCCTCCCTGGCCCTAACTCCAAAGCAAAACAAAAAAGAATAGAGAAAAGGAAAAAGAAGAAAAATCATAAAAAAATTTGAGAAAATTATTAAAATATTATTTAAAAATGTTCACATCAGCACTACGTAATCGGTCGGTGTCCACGTCAGTGATTTCGGGCCAAAATTAGCCGAATTAATTCGATTGGCAAGAAATGAAAAAGTTTAGGATTTAATTGGTAAAATTAAAAAATTTTGAATTGAATTGGTAAAAGTGTAATAGATTCGTGACGTTTTGAATAATTTTTCCTATTATGGGCCAAAAGTCAAAAAAAGAAAAAAACATGTGCTTATGCTCCAAGGACAATTTAGCCACACTTTTCAAAAGTAACAAGAAGAAGCACGTGTTCTGATACGATGGACAGAACTGTCAACCTTAATCTTTTTCGCCGAAACGAGCCTACGTGTTCGCAGAAGTGGCAAACGACACTAATGTTCATCATCATTTCCGGTATTTGCACCTTTTTTTTTTTTAATTAAGTCTCGATTTCAGCTAGAATTTTTGTTTTGGGCGTTTGATGCGTCGGCCACTCTGCCTGGCTTTGGGTCATTTTGTTTCAATTTCGATTGCCACCCGCTCAGGACAATACCTTTTCTGATTACCGGCCGGGATGCCCTTACAGCGGCTAACAGCAACAGGTATTGCCTCCAACAAGACTCGAACCTATGATCACACTATTTGCGGCAAAATTTTGACGCCCGAGTCTTAATAGGCTTGACATCTTCCCAAGTATAAACTAAAGCACTCCTCATCAACTGTCTCCAAGAGCTCACAAAGCAATCTTCCGTCTCCCACTTTTCTTCCAAAATGTCAACAAGTCAGGCTTTGGCATAACCATACTGGAAGTCTGAAAGCATTTGGTGAATGCAATTCGGATATCATCTTCTTGTTTGTCATTCACTGAATTACTGCTAAACCGACACAACTGAAGAATGGGTTTCCTTCTCATAGTAAACATGTCAAATGCAGAAAGGCGTTAAACTCGACATTATATGTATCAAACACCATACCTACATTAGGTTTGGTAAATGCCGTGCGGTCAGTAACATTTCTACAAAATTGATGATCAAATTGTTTTTCACCGTTAAATGACAATGCAATAAGCCATCTTTCTTTGCCAGTGGTGAACCCAATTTCAGACGTGGCTACGAAAGAAAGGAACGACCTATGCAACATGATCACCATCTAACATGGACGACTCACATGGTTATGCATTATGAAGATTAAGCCGATAGAAAAACTGGTGTAGAAAGACCAAAGATTGACTATTTTAGCCAGATATTCAAAACGAGCTACCAAGCAACCCTAACAAATAGCACATAGGTCATCTCTCTCTTCTCGCAAGTACATCAAGCTACCTTCTTTATTGATCCTCATACTAACACAGTATAGTTCATTCTACTAAATCGATATTTTAGGCCATTTCACATACAAAGCAGCATCCGTTACAGTTCCATAAGTTGTCACCAAGATGATCTTTTACAGTGAATAACATAAAGATAAAGACTGAGTAGGATTCACCTCAAACATTACAATATAATGTTTCAATGAGATACCATGCTGAAGAAAGCAAACATTGACGATCTGAAGACGACTCTTTTTATGAACACAGCCTCAAAGCACAAGAATTCACAAACGAAAGACAGCAACAATTGTGAAAGGACACGCATTGTACATAAGCGTTGTAAAATCTAAACAGGGACGCATGATCAGAATATCTTGTTATATTGACTGGTGAGAGAGTCCCTTAAATTTGAATAAAGGCCATAGAGAGAGTATTGACGAAGGTTTTCCACTTCATACCATGAATTGAAAACTGAAAGGTGCTTATCCGTGCCGGAGAATGCCAACTGTATACCGAGGCTGCAATCCACCGAGCCCCCACGGTTTTTGCAATTGGAAGTCTTGATGGCACAATCCTGATTGTTTAGGCAGACAAAGTTGGACTTTCTCGAACATGAAGCACAGCCATCTCTTTTCCAGTATAGATTTTGCAGTCTGCCCTTCTTAAACTCGAGCACCTAGAGTGTTGTGGCAACATGTCAAACGGACTCTCTAAAATAAAAGCATTATAAGCATTACGTGACAGATAATATATGAATCGTGGTTCCTACAAGAGTAAAGCTGGTCACGGTGTAGGTGCTGTTGGCAACGAAGGCAGGGAGAGACCTTGCAGCGTACTTTCGGCCAGCAAATGCAACCATATAACCTCCATAATTGTCCTGCCACAGCGCAATGCAGATAAAGAAGATTATCACTTTACACCCTTAGTAAACCAGTCATGTTGATAGGACTCGAGATTGAAGAGTTTCCTCTGACAAACTCCAACGGAAGCCACAGAGAAACTTATTCTTCCTATCCAACCATGGTGCATTAGAGATTTCGTCATACAAGATTTTCGAGATCTACAGATTCATGCCCGACAATTCCCCAAGGACCTGACCAAACTCAGGACAATAACACTCCCGCATATCAATCCCATCAAGAAGCATCATAAATTTTCAGACTTCCCTAGCCCGCAAACATGCCGGGACTAACTTGATTAGTGCAATAATGAAAACTCGTGTAAGCTCAGAAGCAGTAAATATCAACCATTGGCACTTGAAACGCAAGCACAGAGGATGCACCAGCCAATAACAGGCCCATAGCTCTAGTCCAATCGCAACATTTCCTCCATCCGATCATACGAAACAGTTTCAGCCAACTCAAAGCACCGACAATTCAGAAGTCATTGCACTACATTAAGCCAAAATTGCCAGCCTAAGTATAATCTGAGCAAACATGCACCGGAAAAGGGAAGCAAGCACAAAATCCTCACTCGAACATGATTACCTCCAGCCAAAACCTGAGGACTTCATCAACCGTTTGCTTTACACACCGAAAACATTCCGTGACTGATGTAAACAGTAACCGCAGAGAGAGAGAGAGAGAGAGAGAGAGAGAGAGAGAGAAGCAGACCGGAGAGAATGACGAAGTGTTAACGGTGAGGAGGGAGATCTCGTCGACCTTGGGCCGGAAAGTGGCGACCTGAGAACCGGCGGAGGAGAGGGAGAGCCTGCGGTCGCAGGGGGACAGCTGGAGCGAGCTGTTGTGGAAGAAGGACAGCCTGGGCGCGAAGGCGATGCCGAAGGTGAACCCGTCGGACCTCTGGACCGTGGCGTCGGCGCAGGGGGAGTAGACGCCGTTCGTGTCGGCCGATTCCGCCGGCCGCAGTGGCGACGAGGCGATCAGGAGCGCCAGCAGGGACGCCGCCGTCAGGAGGCGAGGCTGAGAGAATGCGGCCATCGATCACCCTTGCTCTGGTGAGTGCTGCAACGAAACGATCGATCTCGCTCGCCCTTCGTGGCGGAAACCTCATCGGTGGTGGAGAGAGATGGAGTACAGACTGTAATGGGCCCATGTGGGCCGCGATTATGGGCCGAGAGAGAAATTCTCAACGGACTGGGTTGGGCTGGGTCAAACAGGTGAATTCTCTTTTTTTTTTTTAATTCTACGAGGGAAAATTTAGGTTCTTTGAAAGTTAAGGGTGATTGGTTCCATAGTGAGCAGCTTCCACCCTGAAATGGGAACCACCCACGAAAGGCTGGTTCCACAAATTGGGAACTGGGAACCGCCCATTAGGTTCCTAGACCAACCTGATAACCGAATTACCAATCCAATTCGTTTTTCGAATAAGTCCATGGAACAGGCCATGCCTTCCAAAACTCCCCAGTTCCCATTTGGAAAGAAGATGTAGCGACGGTCCAAGCATGAGGGTGCTAGCGATGCCCTGAACTATGATTGGATGTGCGACAGGAAACGTCGTTAAAAACCTAAAGAACAACAGTCGCGAGGAAGGAAATTCAGTGAGCTGCTAGGCCTGATTGAAACTTGCCGAAAAAGCTGGGTTGTGACTAGCAATACGAGGTAGGGACGGCATTGAAAACTTGCAAGTGCAGCAGTGATGAGAGCAAGGCACAGCATTGGCTAAGAACGTGCAGGAACGACTCTAGAGATTTGCGGAGCATTCTAGGATCATAGGTGAATTAAGGAACGGAGAGAGGGGCTAGAGCAACCCAATAGATGACATCGGCAGATGAAGAGTTGGAAGTCGGAATAGTGCCGGTAAAACACAATAATCCAAAAGAGAAAACTTCCGTCTACCCACTGAGGAAAAGAGAGTCCTTTCTTCATAGCACTCTCCATATTACATAGTGTGTATTTCCTACGTAGCATGTCTCAGTCTTGCTACATAGGACAGCCGATATCCACTTCATCGATTCCTAGCGCAAATTGGATGTACATTAGCAAAGGTTGAGGACTAAATTGGCTAAATTGAAATGTTTAGGATTGAATTGGCATTCGTGTAATGGGTTTTAAGACTTTTTTTTTTTTGCAATTATCCCAAACATAGATGTCAAATACTACAATCATAGCTGAGAAAAAAGAATTTTAATTAAGACTTATAGTGGAAGGAGCCCTCCAAATAGTTTTCGTTCCTCACGTGCTATTTTGCTATTTCTATTGATAACATTAGCCCCCACTCATAGCTTTCAACGAAAAAGCTGTAAAGAGAGATTTCATGAAATGGGAACGCGCGCTTTCTGCTTCAATTTTCGTTCTTTCGACTTGGATAGCGTTAGACTAGGATGGTTGCTAGTCCTCCAGAGCATCCAAAACAAGTCATATAAACTTGCATGTTTCGTCAACAAAAGACTACTATGCACCCACCCTGTACCCCAACTTCCACGACTGTTGCACACTTCACCAAATCACAACCACAAAACGCTCTATTTTCATGGCAAAAGTCTAGTCAACAACCATAGAACCGACATAGCTCACCACCACTACTCTACATCCACATGTCACAGCCGCTGGTAGTCAACCAGAGAAAACACTTTCGAACGTTGTCTGAGAAGCTGCAGTTATTGAACCTTCTGTTTGAGTGGTAGGAAGAAAGCATATCAGGTATATCAGTAAAATCAGGCGAGGATGACTTGTGTGTTGTATCAGTTCATGCCTAATCCAATATGAGATATGAGGCTACCATACCAGATAGACCATCTTAAGATTCCTGGATATGGGTTCCTATGTGAAAGAGAATGACTATATTATATAAAGAATTTGAGAGAACTAAGATCTAGATCCCTTGAAAAATGACATAATAAAGAATACGCATCCAGTAAACTATTTCTACTCAAAAAAAGAAAAAGAACAAGGAAAAAAAAATGGAAGACCTGCCAACATATTCATCCCAGAATTGTCGTTTAATCGAGATCAATCCCTCCTACTAGCCAGCGGCACCACCTCCGCGAGCGGTGTCGACATCGGGGTAGGCATCGGAGAAGTCCGGCACACGGGGCACGTCGGGTGCATCCTCAGCCACGGGTCGACGCACTCGTGGTGGAACAGATGGCCGCAGTCCGGAATCATCCTCAGCTCGTCGTGGCCCTTGTAGTCCGCCAAACATATGGAGCAGCAAGAAGCCGTCGAGGCCGAGCTCCTCAGCCTCGCCTCCGAGTAGAGCTGCCTCGGGTAGCTCTTTATGGTGGCCTCGTCGAGGCCCATGTTGACCACCACCGCGTCCCCCGCTGCCGCCCCCCTGCCGGGGGGCACCCCCAGGCGGTGGACGTTTACTATGTTACGCTGCTGGGGCGCCGGGTCGACGGCCCGGGTGCAGTAATAGGAGGCCAGGGTGATGGTGGTGATGAGGAGGAGGATGCCGACGGAGACGCCGACGCCGTAGCCAAACCCGCCGAGTTTGTCGGCCCCGAGGAAGCTGCCGGGCGAGCCGGTGGAGTTGCTCATCCTTCGCTGTCTCTACCGGCGGTGCTAAGACGAAGCCGAAGAGGGGAGGAGGAGGAGGAGGAGGAGCAGATCGAGAGGGTTCGGTTCGGCCATGGTGGAGGCGACGGGGGAGCTGATCAGATCATCTGAGAAGTTGCAATATAAAAGATCCAAACCATGTTTCAAGGAAAGAAAAAAAGGGGGGGGGCAAAAGAAGGAGAAGAAAAAGTCAACGGTGACATGAGGTGGATGGTGGTGGAGTTAATTTTAAAGGTGGGAGGAGGGATGCGTCTGGGGTCAAGTAAAGTGATGTGAGGCGGTGCATGTGAATGCAGTACATTGCTTTTCCTCCTCCTCCTCCTCCTCCTCCTAATCTTTTTTCTCGTTGATGGTTTGAAATATATGCTGTGTAAGAATCGGGGGAGGCGGTCCACGGGGTTCGCCCGACGCGTCGTTTGATGCCTCGGTTTTTGGGAAGTTCCTTCTTTAAGTATATCCAGCGCAGCTCAAAAAGCCGATTGGGTATGGGATGAGCAAGGATGCCCACAGGAAACGCTCCATGACAGCTAACATAAACACACGACACGCACACGTTCTCTCCCTTTGCCAAGTTGAGTGGGGGTTTAATTATAAGTTAATCCTTTGCGACACGCACGCATAATTTACAAATGCCAAGTGCATTTGGGCAATGATGAGGAAACGTCGAGCGACTTGCTTAAATGATTAGGAAGAATCCAATTCACCTATGAACTAAGTTCTAACCAAAAAAAATATATATATCTATGAACTAAGCACTTTCAGCCGCGACACGGTATTTCGCTCGACTGACTCACGTATGTACGGGTTTCCTTGTTTTATTTTATTCTCAAGAATAAGTACTTTAGAACTTTTAGCGAAAGTACAATTGAGTTTTAAAACTTTTAGAAAATGCAATCAAATCATAAAATTTATCAAATTGGTCCAAAATGCAATAACTAACATGGAAATTATGACGTGGCAACGATGATGTGGCAAAGATGGCAACGTCACGATGACGATGACGATGACGTGGCAATGATGCAACTAATTCTATATAATATATGTATGGTATTTTCGCGATTTTCTTTTAAAGCTAAAATAGAAAACTGCCTAAATTAGGTGATTACCTAATTTAAAGTAAGAAATATAATTTCTATTAAATCCTAATTTAAATTAGCTAATTCTTAATTACTACATGATATGCAGTTCTAAACTAGAAAAAACTTATATGAATGCAATACAATCAGAAAGTTCCTTAAATTGATAGCACGCAATATTCGAGCCCATATAATCCACATATTCACCAAGGAATCGAGAGGTAGTCGGGGATCCGGCTTTCACGTACCTCAACTATATGCAATTTCGAACGAGGAAGTTTCCTATCCGGGACCACCTAAAATATCACATTCGAACCAAAGTTAGAATCTAATAATCTCTAGTCGGGCAATCAAATGTATGAAAATCGAATATGGGTTTAGAAATTACCTGCCGGCGAGGTAGGCTTTGACTAGAAGAAAGTTAAACAGGTTGTGTGGCTGGTGCAACTGCACACCAAGGTTTGCTGGAGCTCTTGCACGTTTGCTTTCAACTCTCGAACCAAAGCCCGCGGTGGATCTTGTCCTGCATTCGAATTCCCCCACCCCACTGTGTCGTCGTCGTTCTTTCTTCAGCCCGCGAATTCTTTCGCCACCCACCGAAGATTTTCTGGCCCCCTCGCGTTTGGTCTCGATTCTTGTCTCCGTCGTGCCCGGGCTGCAGCTTGTGGAGTTCGCCTGAGGGGTTCCGTCGGGCGGCCCGGATTTCGCCGGGACCTGATCAGGATCGCCGGGGAATCGCGAGAACTCGCTCGGACCGGCGCATTGCGGCTGGCTGCCGATGGCTCGCGGCGGGAGACGGGCACGGTGAGGCGGCCGAGCGTGGCTGGACAGCAGGCGAGACGCAGCGAGGCAGCAACAGCAGTAGTGGAAAAACGTAGAAAGAACTCTCGTGTAGTGGCCGGAGAATCTTGTGCCCTCACAAGATTGAAACAATCTCCATACGGGTCAAAAGAGAAAAGACTTTTCCTCTAGGGAATCAAAACTTTCGGCGTGTGAAAAAATGCGGTCGCTACAGTTTTCTAATATGGCTTCGGCCAAATTTTTAATTCGCACGGGCTCGGTCCAACTAATTCAATTAAGGTCGGAATCTTCCGTGTTTATGTCCAATTTGAAATGTTGGTATCGTGGGCTTAATGACGGTGCTCCTGATACGTAGATGCAATTTAATATGGGTCGAGACCGACTCCTAATTTTTCGTATGCAATGGCTAACTAAATGTGTCGCAAAATTTAGGCATTGACAATCATACTAAAATTAGATTAGAAAAATTTAAAGGATAATTTTTATAAAAGAAAAAACTCAAGCTAAAAAAAAAAAGGGCCACAAGCCCTTACCGGTGGCTGCCGCCCATGGTCGGTTGACAGCCTTGGGCGAGGCCTTGGGCGAGGCCTTGCTAGCCCCAAGGCGAGGGCCAGCGGGCCCTAGCCCAGATCTAAGCGAGGGTTGTCGGCGAGGCCTCGACCAGAGCGGGCGGCACTCGCCCACCTTAGGGGAAATAGCCGACCAACTAGGACAAGCCCAAGCTCCGTTCCATTGGAGAAATAGCCACCACCACATGAAAATGGAGCTTTTGTTTGTGTTTTGTGATGCATTGTCCGTAGGTTGTAGACCATTTTTTTGTCGAAACAAATTGATTTCTTTGTCATAATCAAACATGATAGGAATATAAAAAGCTTCCAAGATAAGCAAATCCCAAAAGAGCTACAAAACAAAACAAAACCCATAAAATACAAGAGTACAGCTTGTGCCAAAAAAGCACGCTCTCGTCCCAAAAGACCAGATCTTTTATAACATCTAAAAACAATCGACGGCTGATCACCAGAATCGTTAATAATGAGTACACGCGGAGATCTTCCTCTCTAGAAACTACGGCTTGCAGTGCGCACCTAGGATCGACATACTCAACATCGCCATACGGAGACGATAACAACAATATGTTGAATCACCATAGATCTAACGACTCTAAAAAACTCTCGAATTAACCGGTTAATAGAAAGACTCGATTGCACCAACTTGACAAGTTTTGGAATTTTATTAAGCTTTTTGAAAATTTAAGAACTTAATCACGCTTTGAGGACAAGTTTTGAAACTTCTAATGCACTTATCCCTTAGTTTTATTAGTTGTTTGTTTGGTCACGCGTACGAATCCAGATGACGACTTTTATCGCGTCAATCAAATGCGCATAACGTGGGCTCGAGCCGGGCCCATGAAGCCTCTAGCCCAATTAGGCGAGCTGGCCCATTGGTCCAATCCCAAAATAATGTCCAAGCCCGCTAATCTTTAGAGCTCCTCAAGCTTGGATCGCTGTATTCCTGTGGATCAAACAGATGGCTAGTGGAAGCTCTTTCCGTGCTTTTGCGAGGGTGTTATCATGGAGCAGTGTCTCTTGGTGCTGGCGCGCAACGACTAAGTGTTGGGAGTTTTCTAAGGTACAACAATGTTACCATGTAATTATCTTCATTCAACGGCTTGGATTTGTCGATCGGTTGAAACTTTTTTTTTGCCTATCAGTGTTATCGCACGATTGACGGTCGACACCGTACACGGCGATGTCGTACCGATTACCGTGGAAGCGCCTTTCGCCGCTGGGGATTGCAAGAAACAACAAGTCAGTGCTATAAAGATGGATTTCCTTGATGTTCATACGGGTTTCAGGGGGGGCTATTGCTGATGATGCACGTGGGAGATTGAACTTTGAGGTTTCGTTGCGCCATCGGCGGTCATGTGAAGAAAAGAAATGGAAAACTATCGAGATAGATTAGCTTTTGGGTGGAGATGGTTCTTGTTGTTGTGTGGTGGGTGCAGCTGCAAATGAGTTTTTTCTCGTAATTTGGTACAATTTTGGTATCTTATGAAGGATTACAGCACAGACGATGATTAATTTTAAAAACTTTAATATTAAAAGCTAATCTATATATATATATATATATATATATATATATGCATATATATCATATATATATATATGATACATCATGTACATGAGTACTATACTCGTGTTTGTTGGAGTTGGCGAATATTTCGGAGACTCTTGTTTCTCATACCGGGCACACTCACACGAGTTTAGGGAAATTGAAATATGATCCGACAACATGTGACCCCTATGCACGGAATGCGGGGATTTGGGGGCAACTCCCCCAAAACGGGGGTCCCGCTGATCGAACAACGGGCAGGGGTTCCGCTCGCCGGTGAGCGAACGACGGCCCCGCTCACAGGTGAGTGGGCGGGGGCTCAGGGGCAGCACCCCCAAAACAACATCGGTTTTTTGGCTTATGTTTTAAGCTGACCCGTTTATTGTGGGATTAAAACGATTCGAATAGGCTTGAGCTTTGGGCCCATTTTAAATCTTATATATTGTACTCGTATGAGAGATTATTATAACGAGTGATTGTGATTGTAAAACCTAAATATCATAGTGAAATCTATTTGCAGGACATAGCCTTATTTTAGGCTGAACTTGGGTAAACTCAGGTAAATTCGTGTGTCAAATTTACTATTATCTGTGTGATTATTCTGATTTGGTTCGGATATAACCCCATCAGTGTTGTCCCTTTCCTTATCTTGTCGAGAATCTTGTCGTCCTTCCTCCATGTAATTCAACAAAACATTTAGCTAACCCTAATGATGTTCTGCTCAACTCGGAAGGAGATGGAAACAAAATTAAAAGGGGCCGAGGTCAGGGAATTACAATGGGCTCTTCGTCCCATCTTAGGTTCCCTGTGAAATGTCATTGCTCCTCTTAGTTTCATCATAAATGATGCATTTACCATCATCATCAGCCACCTTCATCATCGTTATTCTTAAGCAAAATGAGCCATTTTGGATTGAGAATGCAAGGAATCTAATTGTAGAATAAGGAAGAGGTCTTTTCATTCATTTTAGAGTTGGATTAATATCACGGAAAACCCCAAACCGGTACATTAGTGACAAATTTATCCAAAACTAATCTTTTGACCCTAAAAAATCCCAAACCGATACACTTTTAACAAATTTATCATCCATTAGTTTTCGTTAAATTTTTTTATCAAATGTCCGAATTGGATGACACATGTCAGTGAACGGATGTACCAATTTGAAGTTATACCTTAAGTTGTCACAAATGTATCAGTTCGTGATTTTTCGTGGTATTAATTCCATTTAACGAAAATTAACATATGGTAATTTTGTCACAAATATATAGATTTTGATAAATTTATCGTAGATATATTAATTTGAGATTTTCCGTGGCAATTCATTTAGAAAATTTTCGTGATATTAACATTTTTAGGGTTGGATACGCCACTCTTAACTGCAATTTACTTCAGAGTACATCTGTTGTTTCACCTTGCATGGGTATCGATGTAGATAAGTTTCCTCCTGGAGACAAAAATCAACGTGCGTGATTCGGACACCAAGGACGATTTGACTAAGGGCCGACCGACCAGTGCACGGCTGTCGTTCGATTTGCTCGGCTAATCTAGACTTTTACCCATTGACGGCCAACGTTTGATTCCTGCTTTTGCTTGCGCAGAGCGTCGAGGAATTCAATTCACACCGTTCTTTTGACCGTGGGGCTGCTCCTGCCGATTTTTCAAGAAACGAAGCATGGCATCTACCTAACGTTCCGTTGCTTCCATCTGCTGACGCCGAATCCCCCAAGCGTAGACCGACCGGAACAAGAAAGAAACGCTACAGGGCAAAAGACCCACAACGCAAAATCGCGTCTTTCTCCTCTTCTTGCTCCCTCTCGTCTTCCGAATTCGATACCCAGTAGACTTGCGGTGCCACCCTTTATCGGTAGTGATTCGCTCTGCTTGCCGGCCGATGGAGATGGTGCAGCTGAAGCTCGCGGTTCTGGCGCTTTGCCTGCTTCTGCCTTTCAATCGAGCCACCGACGTCAGCTACTGCGGTTCAGTACCCTTTTCTTGATCGCCCCGTGCTTTGATTCCTTCAAATTTGTTTCGTGCTTGAGGCCCGGTTGGTCCAACTCGATCGAGCGTGTCGTTCGATGGGTGTCTGAGCTGAATTAGGGATTTTTTTCGCCTACTGAGGGGTTGAGGAGATGAAAGTTCTTAGCTTTTTCGTTTTTGTGCTGGAAACTGTCGCTGATGGCGATCGCGATCGCTTGTGTTTTGACGGTACTTGTGTGTTCAGAATGAAACTTTGGAGCTGATGTTGATGTGTGGATTTTGTTCTGAGTAAACAGATAAGAAGACGGAGTATGCTGTTAAGGTCTCTGGAGTGGAGATATCGCCCTCTCCGGTGGCGAGAGGCCAGCCGGCCACCTTCAGCATTGCCGCTACCACAGGTGCTGTTTCAGTTGTCTTCTACCTCTGGTATCGCCCTGCGGATTGTTCGATATGGGTTTTATTAAGTTGGTTTTAGTTAGTAAATGTGATGACATGCACTGTTCGATTCCACTCCTATGTTCGGTATTCAATGTGCTTGTACCAGGGTTTTTTTTTTTTTTTTTAAGCTGCTGTATTGTGATGACTGATGTCTAATGGTCTGGGCTCTTGGATTTTATTGGTCATCAGAATAGCTCTCTTGAAGTCTTGTTGAGCATGGTTTGGAGGAATAGAAATTCTGGGATCTAGATGTCAGATAGTTCTTTTGTCGGGCGTGTCTGTTTACTGGATCTCAGCTGGTTTAAAATCTGAATGTGCTGTGAGCTGTATAAGCCAGGGATCATGGTTGTCTCCTTCATTTGCTACATCTGGTTTGGAATTCATTTGTAAAGGGTGGCTTTTGTTATTGATACTGAATAGCGAAGCTTGGGGAGCAAATTATTCTGATTAACAAGGTTTCATCCAAAGAGACTGAGAACTCTTTTACTTTAGTTGTTTCACCATAGTCGAAGAAAACACTTCAAACAACAACTAAAGAACCCAATTCTATTTTGCTTCATCTCTCGTATGCACGTGTTTGGAAAAATATCTTGCTGAAAGAGGGCATTCTTGCTTCTGCTTGGCTTGCATTGATTAAGCGGCTCATTTGGCAAAATCTGGTCAATATCCTTTTTTCCTGTGGCTAAATTCTCCCAGCAGAAGTATATGGAATGGCGATTGCTTAAACATACCTGTGTCCTCTTCCTTTTTCCTTAAACTGACATATAAACTACCTCCTGATTTTTGTTTATTTAGGCGAAGCAATCGATGGAGGGAAATTGGTGATCGATGTCTCATACTTTGGATGGCACATTCACAGTGAGACCCATGACCTTTGTGCAGAGACATCTTGCCCTGTAACAGAGGGAGATTTTGTTGTGGCTCACTCACAAGTTTTGCCTGGATTTACCCCGCCTGTAAGTCATTCTTTTGATGATTATGTCCGGTTCCAATTCTGCAAATTGAACACTAAAGTAGTTTTATTTCCTGAGGAAGTGAAGGAAGCCATTGTTTGTTTTTCCATCTTCCATCAGTTGAAATTTGAGGGAAGATGCACTTTTGTTAGATAAAATATATCACAATAACAATCCTTTGATTTGTGAAATTCCGAGAAAAGAAAAGCTAGAAAGTCGTCTAATTGAAGAAATGCTACTTATGATTTGTTTTGTTTGTTTTGAGCTTTGTTCTTTATTATGGTTAGACTTTTTCACACATTTAGCCTTCACTACAAAGTAATGCTGTGTTCTTTTCTGATGAAGTAACAGATTACGCAATGTGAATTGCGATTTCCCTTGTGGTTAACATATTTACTGTATCAGAGAACTTGACATTGCAGCTGATGGTATTAATTATCTATTTTTTCTTCATCGATCCATATTGTTGAATGTGAATGCTAATGTATTAGTGAACAATATTACATAGCTGCGGTGGGGTCACAGGATATACCATCATGGCTAAGGCCCAACTTTATCCTTGTATATTCACTTTCACTTTCACTTTCACTTTGCTTATGCCCCTTTCAAGGACTGGAAGCACCCTCGCTACCTGGGTTTGGCAACTAGCAAATCTTGGTTTTCGTTTTCCCTATAATTGGACCTGGACTTACTGTCAATTTTATAGTCATAAATCAAGACAGCTGTTGAATATATCCTTTATTTATCAAGTATGAGAAAGAATTTCTTTATTAGTTTTGGTGTATTGCAGTGTTGCTGATAAGTTCTTGAATATGCAGGGTTCGTATTCCCTCAAGATGAAGATGTATGACGCAAATCAGCAAGAGCTGACCTGCATTGCCTTTGATTTCAACATCGGGTTTGCTTCATCTGTAGCCGAAAGCTAAATGCTCTGGAAAGTGGTTAAAGTCTCCTTATGAGTGTTATCGTACCAGTGTACAAAAGAGAGTTTCTCAAGAGTTTGTTATTCCTAACCTATTTCAATGTTGAATAATTTGACGTGCGTCTTGTAACTCTGTTATGTTCCGGAGATTCTTAAATTATCACTTGGGCTTGTTCATGCATGTGAGATGACGTTGCCTGTGTTAAAATTCCTGTGAAACATCTCGACCCGCTGTGTGTTTCATGCGTGAATTGACCACTTGAGAGACTTGCCCGAGCAATATACAGGCTGAAAAGGAAAGTCCATTTGTGTTGTTGCCAGAACCTGAAACAAGCAACAACGGGGTGAGCTCTGAGCCTTAGGGTTACCTGAATGGAAATGGAGTCCATTGTCTAGTACTTACGCGAGCAACAGCAAGTTCTGAGTCCCAGTGAGCTTCTTTAGGGTTAGCAAATGGGCGCATAAATTGTTTTCCGTTTGGTCCTTCACCTGTGACAGGAACATAATCGAATTGCACCGTATATGTTTTATGGCTTATCGTACCAATTTAGTCCTATCGATGTGGCTTGCACGGTAGTGCAAAACATGTTGCTCTAGTGTTGATGAATCGTCCACTTTCGTGTAATGTCATTTTTAAACTTTTGCTAGGATCTTGTTATAGATGTACTAGAAACCAAGTGTTGTGGTTCGATTTCTCCCATATCCATGTGGATTGAAAAGTGAGGCTTTGTAGCATCGTGGTGAAGTGTGAGAGATGCGAAAGGTTGACGAAATTGGTTCCCGTTAGAATGGCACTTAGGTGCTTGTCCTAAAAATCCTGGAACGACAAGATGATCATCTTAAAAGATCCTTGAAAGTGGGATGGGCTTCAAGAGTTGATGCCATTCATCTTATGATGGCTATGGTGTGGGGAAATCAGTTGTTATGCTAATGTAATCCATATTTCTCACTTGATAAACTGGATGTCTAAGCTAAAATGGGCGTGGTATGGTTGATTAGAAGGACACAATTTGCCATGTTATCCTTGGGAACGATCTATCAAGAATAGGCTAAACCAGTGTTCTTAGGCACAGCAAGGGCTTGTCCTTTGCCGAAAAACTTTTGACCCATGATAAATGGTATCACAATAGGTTTCCCAAAATGTATTGGTGAATGCTAAGAGAGACTCATTGTCGCATTTCCAACAATAACCTTTATTGGTTTGCTAAGATCGGGAGAAGCCTAGTAGGCAAAAGAAGGTGCTGGCAAGAATAGCGAAATTGGCTGGAGATGCCATACTTGTCAGTGAGAACATGAGTGACTTGAGATTCGCAAACAGTTTTGATCGTCGGAAGCCAGGATGGAGTGGATTGGCCTGTTTAGTTGGGTGAGCGTTGCCCATTCATCTAAGTCCCAAGGGAGTGGTGTTGGTGATTGGAGCACGCGGAGAATCAATAGGATAGCCTACAATGAGGGCGTTGCAGATATTGGGTAGAAGAGAATTTTATGGTCCGATTTCTCCTATACCCACTTGGACTGAAAAGTCGGCTTTGTGGCATCGCGGTGAAGTGTGAGAGATATAGATGGGTTCATGGGGTAACGCCAAGGCATATTTTTAGGAATACAAGGATGACAAAATCATCATCTTAGAGGATCTCTAAAAGTAGGGTTGTCTTTCTATACACAAATTGGTTAGGAGCTGATGTCTTTTCTCTAATAATGGTCATGGCAAGGCAAATAAGCTTTATTGAAATGATAAGAATGTCCAACTCGAGGAACTAAATGACTGAGTTAAAATGGGCGTGGTATGGTTGATGAGGAGAATGCAATTCACCATACTGTCTTTCAGAAGGATCTATCGATAAAAGGTTGGCCTATTGTTCGGGCTCATCTATTGTTGCATAGGCTGACCCTCAACCACAAAACTTTTGGCTCATGACACTAGAATCATAAGTGCAAATTTGTCAATTCTTGAAAGATGTAATGCTACAAGTTGAGGTTGGTTTTATTTTCTTTATCCTTTTGCATTGGGATAATGACACAAACGGTCCTTGAACTTTAGCTCAATGTGCAATGTGATATTTGAATTTTTAATTTGTTCAATATGGTCCATGAATTGTAACTCAATATCCAATGTACATTTTCATATAGTTTAGGGCTAAGTTGAATACGCGCTAAAAGTACAAAGATTATATTGAACAAATTGAAAGTTTAATGACTATATTGCACATTGAGTTATAGTTCAGAGACCGTATTAAATAAATTAAAAGTTCAGAGACCACATTGCACTTTGGGCCGAAGTTCAACGACTAACTGTGTCAATTTTCTCTTTTGCGTCTATGTCCTGTAACTTGTTTGGGTAGTATTTTATGTTTTCGTTAAGGAGATGTGACAAAATAAAAAATTTGACCCAAATATTTCCTCAAGTCGTATATTGATAGGGCAAACTACTGCATAAACCTTGTTTTGACCCGACACTGACAAAACAAAGCTCGAGTAGCCAGATTACTTTTCGTGAATTGATTTGCGGTCCGGAAGATTTTAAATGGAAGATTATATTTGTACAGTCATGATGCAAAACGTACAATAAACATGCTGTAGGGAAGGTTCCAAATTGGTGAAAAGATGGACTTGAAAAGCAACTTTGGACTAGCAGAGCAAAGTGAATCCTGTCTGTGGGTACAATCATGTCTGCCTTGCATGACATTATCTATTAAATCACACCAGAAGCTTTTTGCTTTAGAAGCAAAATTAGAGAGTAATCAAAGCACACAAGGCCACGGAACATGGCTACAGTAGCATTTTACCCTTTGAAGAAGAGTCACGCTCACCGAAGCAAAGCAAAAGATCATCATGATGGCCCTAACTTGGTTGGTGGACGGTCAATGTGGGACTGTGAGATAGAAAATGAAGGTATGGTACATGGGCCAGTCTCAAGCTCCACACTAACCGGCGTGATCATGCACACAACTTTTCGAAAGCAAAACTGATTGAGCCTTTTCTTAAGCGTTCGCTTTCCTCCCAAATTGGCCCAGAAGAGAACTCCCGGACCTAATGTTCTTTCATTTTCCTAGCAGCCATTGTTAGGGACAATTCATTTGCCTTACCTCAATCATTCCTTTCGATCCTGTCTAGGTGATAGACTTACTTCTGTGCATATCCTTTGCAATTCATTTCACTCAAGGCATGACAGGAATGAAGGGAAGGTTCTTGAAGAAACTGAAGTTCATTTCATCGATAAGCACTCTTAAGCGCGGGTTAGTGGTTCAGCTAAGCCATGCTGGGAAACTATCTGACCAGAATGGTCGGTACCCGCCACTGATTCACAATGAAGGACACCAGGGGTGTGAAGTTGACAAACCTGTCGTGCAGAATTGCATTACGGATCTCGAGAATGGCCAAGAGGAGGTCTCATCCTGCCTAGGATCAGCAGCAACGACACCCGCCACGGATGACTTGGAGGAGGAGATCTTCTCAGATGCAGAAGGGGACAAAGAATTCCCATATTCAGCACTAGATGTCGCAACCGATAACGAAACCTGTAGTCTTCAGGCTGATTCTGTCCCGGGAATAGTAAAAGAGCAACTCGGGATAGAGGATTCTAGGGACTACAAGGAGCACTATCACCTGCCTCTCTCGGATTTTCAGGAGAAGTGCCCGCCAGGAGGAAGAGATTCGGTCATTTTCTACACTACGAGCTTGACGGGAATACGGAGGACGTTTGAGGACTGCAATGCTGTCCGGTTCTTACTGAGGAGTTTTAAAATCAACTTTCACGAGAGGGATGTGTCGTTGCACCTGCAATACCGGGACGAGCTGCGGAAGATCCTCGGCCAGGGAGTGATCCCTCCAAAGCTGTTCATAAGAGGAAGGTACATTGGAGGAGCCGACATAGTCATCACACTGCACGAGCAAGGGAGCTTGAAGAAGCTTTTCGAAGGGATTCCACTTGACCTTTCGAACAGCACATGCGCTCAATGTGCCAATGTAAGATTCGTGATATGTTTGGCTTGCCACGGAAGCTGCAGAGTGGTTAGGGACAGGGAGGAGGAACTGTGGATTCGGTGCCTCGAGTGCAACGAAAATGGCCTGATTAGGTGCCCCACATGTTGCTGAGAAATCTTATGCAGATGGTCTGCAGTTGTGATCTTCCTGATGATGTATAGTACCTAGAATTAATTGCTTACGTCAAATTAAATCGATGCAGTTGCATAATTTAGCGCTATTGTGTAAACTGTGTTTCATAGGTGGTTCTGGCCGAACTTTGAGTCCCTTTATCCTTGTATGCAATCAAGGCCCAGAGAAGGATGATTGCCATTGACGCACAACAAATTAGATGAACTGATTAGGGACCGAGGGTTCATTATGTAGGCAAATATCCCTCTTTTTGGGAGAAAAAAGAGTGTGTTTCGTGTATTCATCTGCATTAAGCACCACTGGTCTTGGCATCAGAAGGATGAAGAAATCTTGCAATTCTTGCTTATGACAAAGAAAAGACCAAAACTGATGTATCTATCCTCTCGTGCAAATCTTGAAATTGTGAAGTTCAATTAATTTGGTAAGCAATGTGGGATTGAAGTCTTCATTCATCTAGTCTGTGTGTAAACTTAACTTTTCACTGTTTGGCATAAAACGAGGTGCTGTTGATCATATCCAAACCCTGCAGCTTTAGCATAAAGGGTTTGACATATACCTTTTTCCACATTTTTTCATGATGAACACGTGGCCATTATTATGTTCTCTCATATTTGTTCTGTTTTGGCTTTACTTAATAAGGAGAGTAGTGATAGCTTAGCTTGCCAGGAGACCAACAGTCTCTAACCTCAGAAGAAAACACTGAACAGTATCCAATCAAACTCTATTGCGTTTAGGGAAACAGCATGGACATGGAAGGTCATAATCATGGGGAGGGACACTACTTATGGGAACATTTAACAGCGATTGGGAGTCGGATGTTGAATTCGGAAAATGACAACAAAGAACCCTACCACTCGTAGATGACATCAAGGCCAAGCCATAGCGGTTCTTTTATGATGCTGTGAGGACAAAGGCTTATTATTTCTCTTCCGTTAAGTAGTTACATACCATGAAATGCCGACTTTAACAACATTTACATGATAAAAGGGTGAATGTATTCCATGAATGAGTACATTTTACAGTATGAGAAGTGAGAACAGTCCTTTGGTATTGTAAGTCAGAAGATCATATGTTATGTTCATACTGAAGCAGACAAGAAAATTTCGGTGAAAATGTCGAAACCACTTTCTCTGCTCTTTGGGTGATTAGAGGTCTGATCTTACCATGCTTTAAAAAGACGAGAACATCCTGTTTCGATGATCTCACTTAAAATTTTTGTTTTCTTTGCATAGATTTGCAATTTACACGAGTGAAAGGCGCTTCTATGTTAAAGCTTACATCAATCAGCTGAGAGTGGTTATGAAAGTGTCAATGTCTGAGCTGATTTTGCCTTTTACGACTTGGGGTTTAGTCAAAGCTTTCGGACAGTCTAAGTCCATACGCAAAGGAGAAAGCTGGTCATTAGTTCCTAACCAAAACTCCACAAAGTGAAGGTGGGTCTCCTTCTTCCAATCCTGTTCTCTTTCCTTTGCCAGCTTACTTCCAATGAAAGTGGTGGACCTCCCTGCTAATCATGCCACCACGTTAGGTTCTTTATTCATGGGATCGAAACTTTTCTTATCGTTTCCCTTTTCTTTTTAGATACAGTCCAATCTCTCTTCTGCGTCCCAATGATTGACTCAAATTTGCGGTGGAGACACAAAACTGTATGTTTCAGAATGCCGATGAGCATATGTAAACAGCATGCAGCTATGAGCTGCTAGTTTCGAAATGCGAAATTGGCGAGAAATTATTGCAGAGAAAAAGATCTTGATCATTTATTGAGTTATAGAAACACCAAATGCGCGTGCGCGCACTGGCATGTGTAGCACGGAAATCATCTTTTTGTGGGCCCAGATTGGTATGAGTGAACTCCACCAACCTTGCTGAAAGAAAATTTCAAAAAAAAATGGGTTGCATGTTAAGCATAATCCAGAGTCTTTATATCTGTAAAAGCAGCTGCTAAATCTATAACAAAGCAGAAGGTAACTGAACTGGCCTGCAAAGAACAGTATATGGATCATATACTTCAGTTCAGACACTTCTAAATCAAAAGCTCATAAGAAGCAGACATGGAGGGAAGATCCTACTGGCTACTACTACTCAAAGAAACGGTCTCGCCCCCGTTAAGTCCTCCAAATTTTAAAGTGACGGGTCATGCTTCCGGAGAAATTATGTGAGCGCGTGGGTGAGTTGTTCAAATGATTATAGTTGCCTCAACCTCAAGACAGCAACTTTTGCACAGAGACCATTCGACTTGAATAAATCAAAGAGAACACTCAAAGGGTGGCATCTGAAACGGTATATCCTGAAAAAGTGCATTCATGGACTTGTGGAGTCGCCTGGGGGCCAAAAGACGACCCTTTTGTGGATACATTATTTTAACGAAATTTAATTGATCGTTCACTTTTTTTGATAAGCAAATATATTTGCTTGTAAAGTAGGCGGTGAAATTTCTTCAAAACAGGGGCTACATAGGAAAGAATCTTCACATGCCCTCATTAAGACCAAACATGGGCATAAGGTCTTGATCAAGGGCTACATAGGAAAGAATCTCCACATGCCCTCATTAGACCAAACATAGGGAAAAGGTCTTGGTCCCTTACAGCTTGCAATGGAACAGCAAATAAGGAAAGGAATATCTACCTCCAGACCATAATCTTGAGCATTGGTCTCTCTCATTCCAAATGATCTGGTGAAGGCAACCTCATTGGGAGAAGCACATCAAATTGAAAAAAAAAAAAATGGAATGCGTACAATGATTGGACAATTTGGGAATTCCCAATGTCTTTAAGCTAAAAGGCATTGGGAAGATGCCTAACAAGAGAACTGCTCCCAAATAATACAGAATTTAAAAAGCGGATTGCGCCAAATGAGATACTCAAAAGACATTTGATCAGTCTAGAACGAAATAGAAAACCCACAAAAAAAGTAAGCAGATAGTTTCAGACATTGGAAATCTTAAACTTTTCATTTCTGGGCGAGAGTTAAAACAGACACATCCTCTATACACCAAGCACGACCTCAAATTAGATCCCAGTGGTTAATCATGCAACACCCTTGACAACTTCAAACATGTCAGTAATTATCCGTTCAACTATTCACAGGAAGCACCAGGGCAGGCTGCTTCTGCAGTTGCACCTTCAACAGCTTGTGGCACAGCTGCTGTGACCTCGGCGGACGATGTAGTCACGGTCAGTGGTTGCAAAAACCGCGTGTAATGGAATTCGATCTGTAATCGGTGGTGAAGGGGAGTTGATGCCATTAAGCCTTTCTTTATATCAACTTGCAACTCCCGAAGAGGAATTGAAGCCAAGAAGCTCTTGATATACTCTTTACATGACTCCTTACCCTGACAGACAATTTCCTCTGCCTCCTTAGTCTTGGTCTGCTCTTCGGGCTTGAGAATCACAGCCCCTTCCGCCACAGGACCCTCTTCCTTGGGATTGACCTGGTCAGTTTGCTGATTGTTCTGATCAGTAGCACTTTTGTCCTCGGTTGGTTGAACCGTGTTTAGCAGCTTGTGAATAGTTGTACTGCGGTCAAATTTCAAGATGTAGGCCTGACTGCAACCCTCATGCAGCCTCTCACCAAGCGTGTCAATTATATAGTATGCTTCTGGTTCAACCTTGAGGATGAAGAAGTGGTCGTTCCAGCTGACAATATAAAGTTGGGGTTCACCATTACTAGGACCATCTGATCCAGCACGACTAACCTCATCCCAAATGTTATCAAAGGACATAGCACCATGTAGAAAGTCGAACCTTCCTTCATCCATACCCTCTGGATGGAAAAACCCGATAAACGACTTCTCAGGAACAACGGAAAGAGGACGGATCTTGGCTTGAAGAACTGTATCAAGATCAAAGTGCTTATCAGGAAATCGTTCCCTATATGCTTCATTATCGCACAGATTCCTCCACTCTAACGATCCATCTCTGATGAGACTGTCAAACTGGGACTTAATTGGCATCAAATCACGATTTGCTTGGAACCAATCAGCAATTACAGCAACAAGGGCAGTGCATGCACTTTCACCGGCGGCACGCTCGCTTCGCTGGTCAATGGAAGCAAAGAAGACTTGTGTTTGAAGCTTCATGAGTCCATCACGGCTTACAACCTCCTTTCTCTCCCAACTGCCAACGGCAAAAAAATCATCTCCAAATTCAGACACCGACGAACGATTTGCAGAAGAATCTTCTTCAGTCTTACTCCACTGTAAGAAAAGTTCACAGTTAGTTCAACGAAATATATAAACTAGTTGCTTCTACTAAAAAGAGACAGCATTAAAAAAAGTTAAACTACTGAATCATCTTTTCGGTACGCCAATGAAATTTCCTAAAGATATGGGCTTGACCAGCAATTCTTTTGGCAAAAATCTTAAAATGAAGGCAGAAAAGATGTCCTAAAACTTTCAGATGCAAATTCTTACCCCCAAAGAGAGAGATTCATCTGAGCTAAGCTGGCGACGATCGTAATCAATGTCATCCCCGCCTTCCTCTGCATATGCCTTCTTCAACAAGGGCTCCCCCTTTGCCTTGGGAGACCTGAAGCTCAGCTTCCTCTTCCGCCAGGACAGTATGCGTCGCTTTGAACCTTGTGGCTGTGATTGTTCAGAGACTGAAGCAAAAGGATCCTCGATATTTGAGCAACCCACATCAGATTTTCGATGACTATAATAGATCCAATCTTCAATTTCACCAGAACTTCTTGCATTGGAGTAAAAGGACCCTCCCGCACAATTTGCATAGGCTAGTGTTCCATAGCTACATGACTTTCTAATGTTGGAGTTTTCCTTGCCTTCATCCGATTCCTCTTCCTCAGTATCATCAGGGGAGTCAGAATCAAGTGGATAAGTGTACTCTCCATCTTCACTCTTGGCAGAACACTTTCCATCGCTGCCCTCTTCATCAAGACAAACCTTTTTGGCTCTCCTGGCAGCCATGTAATCAGTAAATAACTTCACCTTCTTAAGACCCGCTTTGAGGGCAGAAAGTTCATCTTTTTCGGCTGAAACAGCTTCCCCACACTGCTTTGAGGGCAGAAAGTCGATCGGGTTTGCAGCTTCCTGAGAGGTTCTGAGCTCCACTAAATTGAGAGATATCTGCATGGTTGACAGGAGAATTAGTTTTCACAATCGAGGAACTAAAAGATGATGAAGCATAATTTTTCAAGAAATGAATTACGTACAGACAGCAGCGGTGGAGAATCCGTCGAAACACCAGGGAGCGTGAGAGGAATACTCAGCTGAAATTCCTTTTGTTCCACGGCAGAAGCGAATTCTGAGAGATTTAGCGATGCCACTCCAACGATCGGAACTTTGTTCTTCAATCCTTGGTTCAAGCCCTGCTCAGCAAACGCAGATGAAGCTGTCTTACAACCATACTCCGTGGGATTCTTTTAAGAGTTAACACAGCCATGTCGCTGCACAAATTACTCTTTCTCTCTCGCTAAGAACACGTTTTCTCAGCCATGATCGGACATGAATTGAAAATGATCGCCATAGTTAACTAATTTGATCAGGAAAAAGGTGGCTAAAACCAAGAAACTGCATCCAGACAAATAATTCTGATATAAAAAAACAGCTTGATGGCCACAGGTATAATCTAATCTAGAAGACAAAGATTAATCACAAAAAGTTCACGTAACTAGGTGAACTGTGCACCTGCCAAGTAAATACATGAGCAAAATCAGCCCTCAATTTGTCGAGAAATCAACAGAGGGAAGAAACCATGGTCAACGAAAACGACAGATTTTGCAAAACCAAATCCAGGATTTAATTCCTTCAAATAAGCAATCCAGTAGGTATGGCAATATCCTTCAACTGGAATTTCACGCTTCAAATTCCATGGAATAAGCAATACCAACAACAATTATCTTCAAAGTGACAACCTTTTGAATTTCCAAATCCACGAAACCATCAATCCAACCAAAACTCATCAAACAAGGAATTTCCCCCAAAAAATCAAAACATCAGACGGGTACGGAAATGATCCAGTCATCCCCACGCAGGTCCATGCGCAAAAACCCCCAAATTTCACTATGACCCACGCGTGAGCGAGCCATTCCTCGCAAATTAGCCGCAAAATCAAGCCTGAAAACGGGGAAAGAAGCACTCCACAAAGAGAACGCCGCAAAACCTCTACGCGGAGAAAATCAACTCACGTGGAAGACGGTGAAGGCGATCTCCCAGGGATGAAACGCGTTCTCCTTGTAGGCCGAGAGGGTGCACACGCTCGCGAACTCCTCGTTCCACAGCACCACGCCGCCCTCCCCCGCGCGCTCCTCCCTCGTGAAGTTCCTCTTCACGGCATTGCGGCGCATCACCATCAGGGCCAGCTTCGGCCCCTTCCACCGGACCTCCACCGCCATCATCCCGCCCCCGCCCCCGCCCCCGCCGCCGCCAGCCTCCGGCGCCGGATCGCAGCCCTCGAGCCGCTCCACCACCAGCCGGGCCTCGTACTTCCTCGCCGCCAGGGGCGGCCACGGCCGCCACCGCCGCATCATCTTCACCACCATCCTGCGATGGGAATGGCAGCACGTGCTTAGGGGGGGAGGGGAGGAGCTGGGGTCGTGCGCGCGCGCGAGAGAGAGATCTTCGAGGAGGAACAGCAGGTGCGGATTCCGGTGCTCCGAGACGAAAGGTCTAGAGAGAGAGAGAGAGCCGTAGAGAGACAGGGGTTGGGTAGAGAGAGAGAATAAGCCGTTATATGTTGAGCAGAGGTTAGAGAGAGAAAGGAGAAGCCGCGGAGAGAGGGAGAGAGAGAGGGGGGGGGGGGGAAGGGGGAGAGGAGGGGAAGGTGGTTAAAGATTTAACCGGAGGGTAAGGTCAGAAACGACCACATGGGGTTTGATTTTCTTCTGCTTTTTTTCTCCCTCTCCTGCCCCCCCCTCATTTTCTCCCTCCTTTCTTTCTTTTTCTTTTTTAATTTTTTGGGGGGTGTTTTACAGGCTGGATTTTTGGGATTCTCCCGGGATTTTTGGATTTTCTGGATAATCTGGTTTATTTTGTAGTTATCCGACCCGAAGAATCCAACACGCCCGTTTTTATGCACGCTCGCGGTTTTTTTCCTTTCCTTTTTTTTTTCCTTTTTTTGGCGCCCAATGAGGTGGGGCTGGGAAACTGACCCGTGCAAAAATGGAAATAAATCGATTTTTTTTTTATCTCCGGATTCTCTACATTTAAAGGAAAGAAAAAGAATTTTCAACCCCATGTACCCTTAAGTTTCCTCCCGTTCTTTTTCTTCCCAAGAAAGAAGAAATATGTAGAAAACTTACAGGGAGATCCTCTACCATATCGGGAAACTCATTTCCTTATTTCTTCTTTAGCTATTTAAGGACTTATTCGGATCCAGATTCTCTATATTTAAAGGAAAGAAGAGGACCTATCAAAATCTTAAGGTATTGTTTAATTTTTTAGTAAAACATGATAAAAAATTGCATGTGAATATACATGTCGATTTTGAGAATTTCAAGGGTTTCGGATTTCAAAAGGAAGTTAAAGCTCGTGCGATTCCATAATTAAGATTTTAAGTAAAATTTGAAGAACAAAGTCAATCCACAGAAGTGACTTTCCTGTATACCTCTCTCGTAATCTATGTGTTATCCATCGCAGGTGGTATACGACTAGCTATTTTGGTGAATTGTATATAAATCTGAGCTTCGCGAGGGAGGGCTCCTACACGCGCGAGTCAAGATTTACACGTGCGGACGTAGCGATTGGCAAAACAACTTTAAGAGATATTTTTTTATTTTGGATGTTATTATGAAAATTTGTCTAAGAGAAAGGGTTTGATCGGCTTTTATTTTTATTTTTTAACATTTTTCGGGTCGCCTATTTTGATTTTTTTAATTCGAAACTTCCGAAATTTTGACGGGATTTGAATGTCGACAAGTGAATTCGTAATTGAGATCTTGATATACCAATAAACTATTTATTTTTAACCCAAAAATTTTCGTGATTGATTTTCTTTTTCGGTCGAAGATGAATCCATGTTCCATCGAGTAGTCAAATGAGTTTTCTTATTATGGAAAATGACACAAATGGTCCACAAAAAGACTAAGTTAAACATGCAGCAAAAGTCCAGAGATCATATTAAACAAATTAAAAGTTCAGGGATCGCATTACAAATTGAGTTAAAGTTCGAGGACTACTTGCGCCATTTTCTCTTAATTACCTCGGTGAAAAATCTCGAGAGAAGATAGAGGGTTGATCGAAATTCTAGAATTTCAACCTAATAAAAAAAATCAAGAAAGTTCTAGACGCGGATTCGAGAGGAGGAGAAACGACTTTTTTTTTTGGTCAATTTTTTCATTGTTTTAAATTCGGATATATTTTATTTTTCGCTTTTGGTTAGGAATACAAGCGGAGAAGGGGAAACCCAAAGACCTAATCTTTTCGGGTAAGGCGACTCTTTGACACATTAAGTAACATAGGGATCTTAAGACACCAATATTAAATACTTGGCTTTTTGCTTTTGGTGGACAAGACCCAAGTGGAGTTCACACACCATCCCTCGTTTTCTCTCTCTCTGTTCTTCATTCCTTTCAACAATCGTGAGTCTGCATCGCGCATGCAAAGTGCGTGTAAATCGAGTACACCACGGTCGCTAGATCGTGCGAACCTCGCAAGAGTTCTCCCAAAATCGAGGGTTACGATGCATCGTACACGCATGAACACGAGGCACCCGGGTCTTATTTCATGGCCACCAAACACCATACATGCACCTCATTTAGTGCCTTCACTTAGTTTGATTTTTGGCCTCTCCCTCTACCTTTCTAAGACCAGCTAATTTAGTCACTTCACCTGAAAGTCTAATCTTTGATGATGGCGGAGGAGATGATGATACACAACAAGGACATAATACTCTCTTGCCCCAAAAGCATGTATTGTTGGCTGAACCTAATTTGCTATTCAAAGGACCTAACACGGTCAGCGTTGCCATGGGCCAATCTTGCTTCCAATGCTTTCCCATTTTCACATGCAGATAAACAGGGGTCATGCCCATCATCATATCGAATCATTTTGTGTCCGAGGGTGCTCCAACTTGTCAATGATGATAAGTCAACGTTTAAATTGGTCCAGCCATTTTTTAAAATTTTTGTTTTGTGTTTTTTTTTTTGGGGTTTGGATTATCATTTTTCTTTGAAGGTAAGTGATGACTTTATTGACTGAATGTGTGAACCACATGTCACACTTTTTCTTCTCTTGTTTTGGTGAAGGAAGCATGTGGGATTTTGCTTGATATGGTGGGCAGAGACAGGTGACTTTCTTGCAACTGTGGGGTGAGTGAATTGATGAGAGGGACATCCACAAGTCATTTAAGATCCCTTTGTCCATTTCACGGGGCACCCAATCTCTTTCTCAGCTGGCTTTACAGCTTGGATTCTTGAGAGGGTTGAAGTTCTAGAGGGCCTCTTGAAATTGTGAGTGGATGTGGATGGCCTTTGAGTTCAATGTGTCGGTTTGCACGTTCTGAAACTTGAAAGAGACCTTCTGTTAATCTAAAGGGATAATGAAATAAATGATTCCTAAAATTTGACCCAATATGTAATGGTTTTTTATACTTTTAATTTGCTTAATATAATCTTTAAATTTTACCCTAATATGCAATGTGATCCCTGAACTTTTAGTTTATTCACATGACCTCTAAACTGTTGGTACATCTCATATTTAGTTCTTGTATTATATGAAAATGCTCGGTGTTGTCCTTCCGTTAATTCAAATTCAGGGACAAGATTAAAGTTTTTCATGTAGTTTAGGGATTAAATTGAATGTATATAAAAAGTTAAGGGGCCACATTGAAAAATTAAAAAGTTCATGGACGATATTACACATTAAGTTAAAGTTTAGGGGCCACATTGAACATATTAAAAATTCAGAGACCACATTTCACATTAGAAAACACATGCAAGGGCTTGCAGCCCTTGTTGCTGCCAACTGGCCTCGGCTAGGCCAGTGACCCTCACCTAGATTTGGGGGAAGGCCACGTCCCTCACCCATTTCGAGGAAGGGTCGTGACCCCCGCTGACCATTTCTCCACCATCGGGGGCAGCAAAGATGCTACCCTTGCTTGAGTTTTCCTTTTTTGTGTTTTTTTTTTAAGTTTGCTTATTTTTAATATAATATAAATAAATTTGTATTAAAAAATCAAATTTAGACCAAAATGATATCGTTTTAGTATTTCATTTTTTAGCCACATTATTGTCACATAAGAGAGATAAAGTAATTTAAAAAAAGTCACGTCAGCATTTTTCGTTAGCCAAGTTGGACAAAGTTAACGGAAGAACTTAATTATACTAATTTGATTAATTTTTGGACTTGATTGTATTTTTTGAAAGTTTTAGGATTCAACTGCACTTTCTTGAAAAGTTTTACGACTTCCGGTACACTTATTCCTAAAATAAAAACATCGGCACATGAGTATGTATCGTTGAGTATTTTTCTTTTTCTAATCTATTTTCTTTGTTATTTGGCCAATGGTTTTTTTTTTTGTTGAGGAGTTTGTGTTGTATTCTGATGACGTCTGAAAGACAGTGATCGACTGGCCACGTTGAGCTCAGTCAAATATGCAAAATACAGGGCATGCACCATGTTAATATTATATAGTGGTTCCTGATAAATTAGAGATAAACCCAACATGATGAGCTCGTCATCCAGACTAAACTCCGATAAATCGCAGTCGGTCCTCCCCATAGAAAACTCCAATAATATTTTTTCAGAACGAAACCCGTTTCATACGGCTCATAGCTTTCGTGTCTTTTCTTTAATCACGATATTTTCCGCTCAGAATAATTCCGAGGATCGGTTCCATCGCCCTATCAATGAAGATTTTATCTAATGCGCATAGAAGCGCTATCCTCTAATAACCCAAACTTATTAATTATTTTGACAGATAAATCGACTCTTTGCACGAGTTGCGAATAAATAAAATGGGTACTTATTTACATAGAAAGTACTCAACGATTAAGCATAGCGGAAAAACATAGTTAATTTTCAAATCTGCTACCATGAATCATCATTTTTTACTACCAAAGTTTGGTAAATTACGTCGAAGCTGAATAGCTACCATAAAGTCGAACTCAAAGAAGCTCGTACGAAGCTCGTCACTTTCGTCTCCATGGCTAGGCAAGTTACTTCGATATGGCCGAAACCCTAACCCCTGATGACAAGAATGCTTGCTTTCTCATTGCTATGTGCTTGTATTCTTGCCTGATGCAGAGAGGAGGAAGAGCCAAATCAAAGAGTCCAATTTTCCACCCCATAAATTACAGACATTTCCCTGCCGGAGTCCATTTATTTAACTGCCTAATTACAATTATCGATTCTAATAAATTAATATAAATACGCGGTCATTCCCTTCGTCGGATGCGAGATGACTAGAGACAAAAACGACTCGTGTTCTGTTCGCTCGCTTGCATAATTAATCAATCGTATCGATCTATTCAGTGATTGGCTAAACAGACCTTTGTTCTATGCCGTCCTCGAGCCAATAACATTGTAAATGGAAAATGGGGTCACTCCGTTCATGGACAAGCATAACGACTGCCGGATCTCAAGGCACAGACAGACGACTTTCTGGACCGTAAAGACTCGAGATTCGACTCCCCGCACTCTCGCCCTGTTTCGGATTGTGCTCGGTGCGGAGGATAAGAGGCGACCTCCCCACACGCTACATCCCGTGACACCGGCGCAACCTACGGTGCCCCGATTTCCCCTCGATGTCTTGATGCGGACTCGCGAGAAACGGGATCACCACATACTTTTGTTGCCCATTATGTGCTCCATCCTCTCAGCCTTCCCTTCCCATTTTTAGCAAAACCGCGGGTGGGTGGGCGTTTCACTCGACTCTAGTGGAGCTCGTGATGGGAATTAGTCACGGTAATAGCACCACCACCACCACCGTGACAACACAAGGCCACGCCATCGAGGAAGTGGGCACGAGAAGGCGAGGATCTAAAGAGGAAAATTGGACCACTCCACGTGAAACCAACACTTCGATTGAGAAGCAGAAGCGGACACAAACAAAACGGGGGGTCACGTCCGTCTAGATTGACAGGAACATCGGAGAAAGAGGAGATGTGGGAAAACTTGACCACAAAAGCGGGGGGAGAAAGTGGTGGGCGGGGCCTACTCCTCGGTGGGGGGCAAAGGGGATCGGCGGTGACAATCACGCGTTTAGAAAAATCGGGGAAAAGGATGTTCTTCCGCTTTTTTTCCTCCTCTGTCCACCGCCCCCCCACGGCCGCGAGTGAGCAAATGGGGCGGTGCCGCCTGTGCGGAGATGACGAATGTCCCCAAGTGGAGGAGAGGTGGGATCGCCTCGCGAGGGCGGCGTTAGATAAATAGGTTTGACAGATGATGATACCATAAAAAAAGTAATCTTTAAAGAATTAACAAGAGAGCACGGTACTTAACTTCTTCTGTTTTTCGGTCGATAGCAACATAGCTCACAATTTCAGTAACCAGAGGTACCATATGGATCCCCGATGTTTGATTACAGAGAGTGACCTCGCCACAAAAGAGGAGTCGAAACTCTCGTAGGGTTTCCACAACCTGCCCATTCCGTGGGCTCCACAGATCCGTTTTTTTTTATTTTTAATTTTAACGTGCCGATTGTCCCTAATTCCATCTACGTCTTTATCTTCTTTGAAGAGTGGGACTACCATCTATGTGCTTCGCATTTTGGGAATCCAGAGTTTGGATGAGGCTTAAGATGAAGTATTTTAATTAAGGACATGCTTCGATCCAATCTTATGAAGGAGAATCTCCAGCCACTATCTTTTTCGAGGCGTGAGAGCTGTCTCTATTCTCTATGGGCTTGACATCCAAGGATGCCGATTGTGCAAGAAGATCAAACAGGCATAATTTAACGTCTTGCCATGCACGAATGAATCCTTAGTGGACGAGAAAGAGATTGCCTAACGAGGCCGGTGTTAGATAAATAGGTTTGACAAATGATATATCATAAAAGGTAATTTTTAAAAAAGAGGGCGTACTTTTCTTTTCTTTTCTGTCTACAAGAAAAGAGCACACAATTATGCAATCTACAAAAGGGAGATATTAAACTCGTGGCGTGACGGAACAAATTTAGGGATTTGAATTAGTTTAGGAAGATATTTTAAACGATTATAATATTTTGAAAAAATCTAAATTCAGTTTCGAAATGAGGTAATTGGAGGATTAGTCGGCAATCACTCAGACTATTTAAATTAAGACTGTACCGATTGTGTCATATTTTAAAAAAAAACACCTTAAATAAAGGCATGGGTTTTCACAAAATTAAATAATGTCTGCTAATTTTTTTATGTTTCATTGACAAAACACGTTTATTAGATTTCGTCGCAATTTCAACTAGAATGACACAATAATAAATCAATGCTTCAGATGAACTTAATTTCTGCAAGTTAATATTAGCATTTCGATTAATCTTTAATCACTTGGAAAAATATAAATGGAATTTTTATTGATAATGAAAATAGACCATGGAAAAAAAAGAAGAAGAAAAAATTGAGAATGAAGATTGAAAAGGAAAAGGCCACAAAAACAGTGAATAAAACTGTTGTCTAACCTTTTAATTGTTATTTTCACAAAAATAAATACAGTCTCCTAAATTTAATAATTTGCTTTTTTTATGTTTCGTGGACAAAACATGTATATTAAATTTCATGGCAATTTCAACAAGAATGATGCAATAACATAACAAAAAATAATTAAATGCTTCAATAATTAGTCCACATCCATATATCCGTGACGACCCGACGCCTTTCATTATTTGCCCACTTGAATTATATGAAGGTTGGCTTTCGGGTTTGCAAAAAGAATTGCGTAGTGCGTCGGATCAGGCGTTGGACTTTATTTGGTGACTAATTATGTGATGATCTCCTACCTAATCTCGAATAATTACATATATATTATTTTGGTCAAACTTGAAAAATTATATTTAACTTTGCCCAGAACCGACGAACTTTCTCAGCATGCCACCACACGTAATGCCCTGCTATTTAAAGCAAAAGCGTCCACTAAGGACCTTCAGAATCCATGCTTAATTTTATTTTTAAGACCTTTTGAATTGATCATGACCATGCGATGTCGTCGTCGCATGTGTCCGCTCGTCGCTAGATATTCTCAAACCATTTCTCGAGTACGTTTCCTTTCGTTGGTACGTGGTTAGGGAGATTTCCGGATGTAAATTTCATGCCTAAGTTTGATGAAGTCAGATATGAATTGGGCCGCAATTGAATCTTCGTCTCGCTAATTCCTCATTTACCCGGCTCCTGGCTCTGCGTATCGTGGGTTTCTAATGGTTCGTCCAAAAAAAAAAGAGAGAGCAATTTTTGTTTTAAGGATTTTGTTAAAAAGCGCCAGACAAGCAACCGAATAAAGAAATACTCCAATTTTCAGTGCACCGATAATTCTCGTGATATGCAAAGCCGGTGCTTCGAGCCATATGTTTTCTCGATAACTATATTTAACAAATGCCCTCGTAACTTCTATGCGAGTGCTCCCAGAGTATTTCTTAACAAGACCCTTGCTTTAATCGAGCGTTCTTCGAGTACCGCGATCTCTTCGAGTACTAAAAGCAAATGCAAATGGCCTAATGGCGAGGGTTTCGGGAGAGCTCGCCATTTTGCCTTCCCCTTCGATGTTTCCCGCGTCAAGAAACGATTTTCGAAACTATCGAGCGTTGTCTGCAACTTCGAGTCATTACAGCAGCAGCACGCTCGATAAATCTCATCAAGAAAGAAGCAAACGTCCGGCCATGCGTCCACGTTCGAATCTCCTTCGTCGGGGGCGGCGCTGCGTCGGCTCGGCCGTCGCTCTTCGTTGATATCCACGACGGACAACGTTGTTTTTTCGTTGGGATGACCGCTCGCTTCGACGCTAAGCACCGTAAGGATTTTGATGGAGAAGGAAACAACAGCTGGCCGTGACTCACGTTGCATGTACGACGGATGGAATTATCCGTTCAATGCCTTACAAGATACGAGTGGAATGGTCTCATGCACAAGTTGAGTACGTGTAAAGAACTCGTTCGGATCACGAAATGCGTGCACAAGTGACGTCGTTCCTTCGTTTTTATCCCATTCGATGCAGAGATACGAAACCCCGTTGACCATTTTTTGCGTTGCGCGACGCCCATTTAGCATTTACACCGCCGTTGTCGTTGGACCCGCCGTTTTTCTTGCAAGCTTTAATTAGCTTATCTTTTCAAGGAACACGTCGACGATGTATTCGTAGTATTTGACTTAACCGTTATGATAGCTTAAATTATCGAGATAATACAAGCAACGTCTTCGTTTGACAATAACGGAGATATAAACTACGTCCCCACACGTAAGCTAGACACTTTGGTTGTCTCGAAATGATCTGGTGTTTTGATAGCACTCCTCCTAAACCCCCTCGTCATCGATGATTATTTCATTGCTCCGAAGTATCAGCATTTGCCCGCGTCTTCGAGAAAACTGATGAGTCCACCGTTAGTTGGGTGATCTCAATTCATTGGACTCCACCGGAGTATACCTCGATTAAACTCGACACCGAACCGATGGATGGGTGTTGGCTAATCCAGTTATAGCGGGTGGTGAATGGTTAATTTAGATTTTGCAGTGACCGGGGGATTAAATGTTTTCTCGTCTCGGCTGGGCGAATCTCTTATTCTCAAGGAATTGCATGAATTTTCAGATCGATACACCTTATTCTTGATTGCAGGACACTCACGGAACAATTTATCCCACGGAAGAAGATGAAGCACATCCACCTTGAAGCAAACCGATGCATAGATGCCATTGCAATGCAGATTTTAGAAGTGCTCCTTTGATAGGGGAATTAGAGTTACAGTTACTCTGCTGAGCCCAATTAAGCCTTTTCCAAGGCCCAATGCAACCATTTTCTGATCAATAAGGGGCCGTTTAGTTAGGTTTATAAGAACAATCGTTTCGGTAAGGAGTTGCTAATTAAGGCAAATAAACATTGATAACTCAATCGAAAAGTTGGTAAATATTGAAAGAATGAGTAAATGCCGATAAGTAACCCAAATGAGAGTTAATAATCCAAAATCAGCTCGTTAATTTAATTTAACGATATTGATAATTTATTTTAATTCGAGTTGATAATTTCCTACAAGAGTTAGTAAATTCGATTGTAAGTTATTGCAATAAACTTAATAAAATTCTTTGCTTGGCTTAAAAATAAAATTTGGTAGGTTAGTACAAAAATTGCTGATTTGCAAATTATTATCAAAGAATTGGAAATTCCGTAAAAGTATCGATAAGTTATCAGTACCTTAAGGCTGCGTTTGGTCGTCCGGATTTCTAAACAGGATAGGATTGAATAGGATAGGATAAGAAATCATGGGATTTCTTCATATCCTGTCCACTGTTTGGTGAACTATGGATTTAAAGTCGGATAGAATAATTTTTATTTTATTTTTTGCTATTCATGGGTCCGGAGGAGTTGGTGAAAGAAAAAAAACCGAGAAAATTTTTTGGTGAAAGCGCACAAGGTGTAGGGATGAAGATGACGGCGAGTGGAGCGTAGGATTTATGGAAAAATAGGCATTAGAAATCCTATTTGGGTCTATCCTATTTCTCCCCCCCGATTTTTTTATCCGGGGTATATCCGACCTTATCCTACTTAGATCACCACCAAACATAAAATAGGATAAAATATATCTTATTCTGACTTTTATACGGTCGATCAAACGCAGTCTAAATGAAAAAAAAGGGTCATCTGACTTTTTTTTAACGATCTACTTTTAGATACTTATCAACACTTACTGAAATTTACTAGCACGAAATTTTCTTTAAAAAATTTTCGCATGTAACCACAGTATTCTGTCTATCCCCTCAATTGCACGGTCTCCCGCCCTTGGAGCCAAAGTTTGGAGGCAGTGATGGTGATGGGATGGCGCTCTGAGGGGAGATGTGAAAGCTAACAAAATTCATAGGTTATATAGAAAAACGACAAGATTGAAGAGCAGCCACAGAACAAACGAAATCACTTAAATGTGATGTCGACTGAAGCAACCAGCAGATCCATACAAGCTATTGGCACGAATGGAACGTGCGGCCTTACGTTGGCTTATGCCAAGTCTATGGCATCGATTCGAGATTTTCTACGGTACAACATTATTACAAGAATCCAAAGTTGTTTTTTTTTTTGGTAGAAAAGAATCCAAAGTTGTTGATCTTTCTTGTTTTGTAAACGTTGATTTGTCCCGAAACCGAACAATTTGCTTGACAAAACATGGTACCAAAGGCAAAGTAGAGGAAGTCCGTGCGATCTTCCTTGTCTTTGTTTGCAAGATTTTGTTGAGAGCAAGCTTGCTCGTGCAAAGACTAGGGGAAAATACCTCGATATGGAGCGAGCCGTCGGACTCCTGGACATGAGGCTTAAGAACAATGCCGGCTTTAGCAAACTTGCACCTGGTGAGGTTGCGGTACGAGCTTATTCAATGGGCAATTAGCGTCTTATTAACACCTTAAACTGAACCTTCAAATGGCGAATAAGGCGTGTCCCAAAGCCCGTTCAAACTCTTTAGATGTCCCATTATTGGTTCACATGCCATTTGAAGTAATCAGCGGCCCACTTTTCAACTTTTTTTTCTCCGGTTCTTTCAACTTTCAAAATTAGATTTTTTGTCATTAAAAAGCACCCCTAGATTACATGGGAATGAGAAGGGTCGGATCCACCTCACTACTCCATAAAAATACTAAAATTTTATCGGTTTTCAAATATTCTTTCGATTTTGGCCGCACCAATTTGCCCCACAATCAAGAATCACATCAAATGACCGAATAATTAGGAAAATAATGAGCTTGTTGCTACCCAAGCAAAGTTATATTCAATATTATACTTATCAACCTTACTTTCCAAGGTAAAAAAAAAACCATTGTAATATCTACACGAATTGACAAAACTTATGAACTTAAGATTAGAGGCTAAGTTTGCCCTCGCCGAGAAACAAGTTCTAAATCCAATCCCGAATGTAAAAAGGGATGTTTTACAAAACCGTCGATTTCTCTCCCGACAAACCATATAGCAAGAAAGCTACTTAGCTCAAACGGATTAATTTCGCATTCTAAACGCATAATTAGCGAGCCTTAATTGGTGCTCAAAGGGCACATCTTTATCGATTTCGATTCGAAAGTACATCAACCATCATGCATCTCGATCGGCCTTCAAACGCTGGACGCCATCGGGACTTGGCCCGGCCCATTAAAATCCCAGGCCCAATCAAGCCCAAAAGAGGAAGGGCCCACGTAACGCGCCCCCTTCCCACGTGTTCGCCACGTGTCCGTTAGGGACCCACCCGCAGCGCCAAAGCGCTGCGCTGGAGCCCCCCCGGTCCCCTTGACGCGAACCCTGTAGAACTTCCCCAGCACGTGACGCGCTCGTGACCAAACCAGTCTTCTTCTCGTCTCTCTCTCTCTCCGGCGAGTCCGAGTCCGAGATAAACTATTATTTAAATATCAGTCCAATTTGTGGTCATCGCACTTTAGTTTAGGGTTTTAACAATTGCCACTAAAATTTAATCATTAATTCCCAAGTTAGATTAATCATAATCATCGGCATTCGCTGATTTTAGAGTTTTCTTTAACTGATGTGCTTTGATTGAAAGAGTGGTTAGTAATTCGTCCAGAAATGGCCTGGATTCCAATCGAAGTCTCAATTACAAAGTACGAGAACACAAAACATTAGTGAATTTGAGTTCTCCACGTATCCATGGATGTGATGAAAAGGACACAACATCTACGTGAACAAATATCATTGTCTATGCCTTAAAAGCCGTATTCTCTAGAAAAAAGTTTGTATGATGCGCAAATCTTGATTAAGTGATTGGAATTAAAGTGACTTCATTCCAAATTCTACTAAATTGCAAGATCTTAGATAAATTTCCAACTAAATGAAATATTCTATAAAGACATGAGATCACACACTTTTTATCATTTTGATATGTATGAACTTTCTCCTGATAGATTTATTTTGACTTCCATCCTTATCTTTGTAAATGGTTACTTATTATATAAATAATGGGCTCCACTTTCTAAAAAACTCACAGCTTTAAGTGAAATCCCAATTTTGGGTCTCGAACTTTCTTTTTATTTAAAAATAAGTTACAAATTTTCGCTATCTTCCGCGTCCAAAGATCCTCACTAATTTCTTTAAAATTATTCACATAAATGTCAGCTAAAGGTTCATTAACAAAACCTATGTCTTCATTAACATTTTCATCTTTTTATGGAACAACAACAACAACCACTTAATATTGATGGTTTTGAGAAAATCAGTGACGATTTTTTGGACATGGGGCAGCATTTGAATCAAATCTAAAGGTGAGGGTTTTTTTAGAGAATTATGTCGTAAATAATGTGTCAAACTTATTTATTTACAGGGATATATTCATTGGAAGTCATAAAACTTGTCATTAAAGTGTAATTGAGTCTTAAATTTGCAAAAAGTGCAATCAAATCCTAAAATTTGTCAAATTAGTTCAATCGAGTTCTAAAGTTAATATCGTCTAACTTACTAACACAAAATGCTAGCATAACTTATTTTAATATTTTCTTTTTTTTACATGGCGATGTTATAAAACATAAGACTAAAACAACGTCGTTTTGGCCTGGGAACCTCCACCCTTGCCGGCCCCTCTCGACGATGGTGGGGCGAAGGCGAGGTCTTTTTCCTCCTCCTTTTTTTATTATAAATATTTAACTTATTTTTAAAATTTAATTATATTAAAATAATAATAAAAAAGTCACATCATCGTCACATAGAATAGAAAAAATAATAAAAAAAGTCACTTTAGCATTTTCCGTTATTTAAATTGGACGGAGTTAACTTTATGATTTGATTGAATCAATTTAACAAATTTTATGACTCAATTTTATCTTTTTATAAATTTTAAAATTTAATTATACTTTCGTACTGAATTTTAGAACTTCCGGTGAATATATATCTTTATAAATCCCATCGAGAAGGACCTAATTATTTAAGGTGGTCTCATATAATTTTCGCCCTGCGGCGACGCGAGAGCACGCTCCCATGACAATCATCACGATGATGGATGATTTGTAGCTGCGTAGGCCATGAGCCTATGACCAGTTTCCACAATCTCGCGGCGAAGCTGCAATCGTCCTCCGCCGTCAGATCGGCCTGCGATCTCTCCCTCCGCCTCTCCCGCGCCTCCCTCCGCCGCCTCCTCCTCCGCACCCTCCGGTCCCTCCTCTCCTCCCTCTTCGCCCTCCGGATGGACGACCTCCTCGCCCCCGACGACCGCCTCTTCGACCTCGACCCGGGCTCCGGCTCCGGCTCCGGCTCCCTCCTCCTCTACGGGGACGCCGGCGACGGCGGCGGCGGCGGCGGCGGCGGCGGCTTCGAGGATGATCGCGGCGAGTCGGTCTACCTCGTGCCTTACAGGTGACGAGTTTGTTTGTTTTCGTTGCCTCCTCGTCGCTCTCTTTTCTGCTTTGTGTTTCGAACGCCGCGGCGAGGCGTGTTCTCCTTCTCTTGCGCGGTTCCTTGTGGCTTTCTTCGCGTTCGAGTGTGATCGGTGAGTGGTCTTGTGAGTTGATTGGCGTGTGTTGTCGCGTTCGGTTTGACCGTGTCAATGTCAGTGGTGCCGCCAATTCCTGTTGGACTGCTGAAAAGGAATCACTGGGGAAGTGAAGCGGTGGAGTTTTTTTTTATTTTTATTTTTTCGTTTTATCGCAATTCGACGGCCAAAGTGGGTCTAGTGATCGTGTTCCCTTTGTTTTTGGCCTTAGAAGTGTTGGAAAGCGACCAAAGATTGTGTTTTTGCCCCTACCTTTGCAAGCTCTGGTGAGAATGAGCCACAGAGATGAATCTTCGGCGTTCTTCTAGTGGGATGAATTTGCATACTGATATCAGTGATAAGTTACTTGCATGCCCATTGTCTTTCAATTTAGTCACCATGGTCTTTCAGAAGGGAATTAATCGAAAGGCGAGGCATGATGTAGTTCAATAGAGGAAAAGAATAATCGCGGCAAAGGAATTCTAGTATTTTTTTTCTGAAAGTTTCACTGTTTACAGAATCCTCATCATCGAAGTTAGATTTGCAAGGCCTGTTCTTTCGTGAGATTTTGCATGGCAAAAATGTTGGAGGTGCTCCAAATTGTTTGAAGGAGTTCCTTATATCATTATATGGCGCATGCCAAAAGCTGGCCTCCTCATATAAATGGCACACTACACGTGAAGCTATGGAAATTGATAAATGACTTCCAAAGACAATGCTTTTCATACTTAAGTTGCTTTGGAGATGACATTGCTTCTGAAAATTAGTCCGGTCTCGTCAGCAGTTGGGTTGATATAAAGAGGTATCGGCGACATGGTTATCTATGTATAATCGATGAATCTCTCCTCACCAGCAGAGCTTCTTAGTTTTCCAAGTGATGATTCCACTGTTTTGCTTCAGTTTTTGCGTAATGCTGCCCGAGAAATTTTATGTCTTTTATAGGCATGGAAAGAGGTTGTATTGAGCTCAGTTCACTGAAGGATGGATCTTTGCTTTCCGCATTCTCATCTTTTTGCCCCTAAATTTCAGGTGGTGGATAGAGACAAGGAACAATGTGAGGGAAGTAGTGGGTACATTGTACACCACTACCTCAAAAGAAGATTCTGCCAAGCAGATCTTGCTGGAAATGAGTAGGGAAAACTACCATAAGAGTGATAATGAGGAAGAAGGGTTTTCAGGCGGCGAGTTTGCTTTAGTTCCGGAAGCAACATGGTTGCAGACTCTTAAATCGTGAGTTGACATATTTTTAATATGGTCTACTTAAATGTGTGCTACTGAAACAGGCGTTCTTTGTAAACATGGTGAACTATGGCTACTTAGTCTCGCTAAAACTTATGTCACCGGGAAATGTTATCGGTATAAAATACGGTTTGTTTATTGTCTAGTTGGTTTCAGTTTTTAAAATGAACTTCAAAATAGTATTCTTTTGTTTGGTTAATACTTTTTCATCGGCTGCATTGCTGAGATTTCACCTAGTCAGCTGAGGCAGTTACTTCTGATGTAACGTGGAATTCACGCTCTATGTTGGAGGCATATACTTTTTATATAATGTGGAGGTCACACCGTGTGTCGGCTTTAATAAGGGAAATTGCTCCTGTAATATATGGTAATTAAAGCACTTAACCTTGGATTAATAGCACTATTCACAAAGTTAAGCTTGGTTGTTTACGATTAAGCATAAGCAAAAGCACTTTTTTGCTTTATCGCCAAAAGAACCTTACCTGTCATCCAAATTTCAAAAAATTGAGAAAAAATTATATGCAGTTCTATATGTCAAAATTTATGTGTTGTAAAAGGTTCATGCATTTGGGGTTATAAAAAAGTTACAGCGCTTGCATCAATAAAATAGAAAAGCAAACAAGATATCCAGACATTCTCAAACTCAATGTTAGCAACTTCTAACCTCAAGGCATTCAAGAAGAATATCCTGGGCAATCTCAAGTTAACATATTTTCAAAAGGATAGCTCATAGCTTTCAAAATGGAAACACAACTTGCTGAGCACAGGGAAGCCAAAGTGAATCGCACATGCTTTTCCATCAGTAAACAAATGCCATCTCGTAAGCAGTGTGACCCAGCTGTGAGATGCGGAGGATAAGATGGATCAAGAAGACGAAGGAAGAGGAGGAACAGAAATATACGACTCTTTTGGAGGCCATTAAATCTAACTTTGACAAGTGACATTTGCTGAAATGTCATGTCATCTTACAACAACAACTTATGGCATAATTGGATAACTGCTACAAAATGAATGTGTTCTCTAAGAGAATTTCTGCATTGGTCATGTCATCCTATGCTCATACCTTTTTCTTGTAGTTTTGTGGTTATACTTGCAAATTTATGGCATTGTGATGACACGTATGCATAAATAATGGATTTGACACTCTTGCATTTGCATGGCCAACCATCTGGCATGGTGATCAAGCATGTAATTTATCCTTTGGAAGCTGATGGTGTGAATAAAGGAACTGTTTCTTTAATTGGGATATGAATATATATACTAAATTAATATCCAAAAGAGAGTCTATAATCTAAATAAATAGGTTATGTGCCTAGCTTTCCTACAGCAGCAAAGTGTAAAAATGAGAAGTGATGTGTGTAGCTTTTCTACAGGCACAGCGACTCTATTGGAGTGAATGATATCGGCACAATTGTAGCTGCAAAGAGCCAGATGCACGACGTGTTTCCTTTGCAGATCAGGCTTTCTGTTTCACAGGGAACAAAATCATTGAGAGCACGTATAAGCCTAATGGTGGGTTACCTCTTCCTAGCTACTCCTTGTGCTAATGGTGCTCTAATTACTGAGTATGCTCTTTGGTGGGAATAATTATGCAATATGCTGCAAATTTATGACAGTTTATGTATTAGCTATATCATTGTTATTGACAGTATTGACAGTAACGGTACTTATTTCCATATTTTCTGAGCATATGTTACATGATCTCATTCCTTTGATATAATAAATTGTTGCTTTGACTCATTCCCTGCAGATATGAAAAATTTAATTTAAGATGCAGTTAGTCTTCTGGTAGTTATGGGGTTGGTAAGGGCTTGTGGATTTAAATAGACTAATTGAGTTAGCAAAAGATAATGATATTCCAACCAAAAAAAAAAAGATATTGATATGTTTGCATCGCTAGCGAATGAATCAGGAACGGATTGGCTTGATTAAGCTAATTGGTATTTAGACTGTGCATGAACTTCAGATGAGGGAGAAGCATAGCAGACAGAATAATCACTAGTTGCTTTCACAGTTGAGAGTATGTTTTTGGTGAAGTATATAAATCTGTTTTCTTTCAATGTATTTAGTGACTTGAAAAGCTTAATACTTCAATCCAGTAAGCAATCATGAAAAGCATCTTGTCTAAGTTTTTGATTTTCAAAGTGGGTTTTTTTGAAAGCATTTTCGTAGAATCCTAATCTCTGCATATGCAACCTGGAAATTTGTGACAGAAAAGGGATACTTTTGGGACTGGTTAAATTGAGGACATGCTTTGTCACAAGAGTAAACTTATGCATGATAATAGGAGCCAGCTGTATGACTTACCAAGTGTTTTTCAAACATAAAAGTTCATTTGAAGTATGTCCAGTGCTTGATGGATAATTTCAAAATCTTGTAGTGGTTCAATGATGAACTGAATCTACCAATCAATGACCAATTGCCATTTGATTAAAGGAATGCTAATGTTAACAAGCATGTCTTTTCATTTCCTCTCTGTTACTTAAGGAAGTACTGAAGCCTTCTTTGAACCCGGTGTCCTGATTTTGCGGCCATCTCTTACTTTCCATTGATGAATCTTGTTTTTCCTGAAATCCTCTTGTCTCGTTTGGCTGTTTATAATTGTAATCCTTTTACTTGCTCATGGTTGACAGCTCCTACAAGCACCATCTGCTGGAAAGAGCATGTGCTCCCAATGTCATACCTATTATTTGCTTTCAATTTACTTCTATTGGTCATGGATCTCTAGGGTCTTATGTTGTTTCATCATTTTTTAGAAGCTTTTTAACATGTTAAACTAGCTTTGGAAATGATGAGTTCCTGATGGAATTTTATACTCTGCTCTTGTTTGAGAATTGGCTTGCTTACCTCTTTAACCAATGAATTAAAGCCAGATGTTAGCGCAGGAACTTTGCATCTTCCAGAATTTATTAAAGGAGAAGATGGAGTACAAGGCACATGTGACTCACTGAGCATGTTTTTTATTCCGATGCATAGTGACCACCCCCTTGCTTAGAAGTATCCTTAAGCTGCCTATGTCTCCCTCCCTTACTCCTGCTTTCTTCCTTAAATAGCCCATCAACTTCCTTCCATTTGCCTTCATAGAAGTTGTGTTGTTGAAAGATGCATCATGGATAGTATGAAAGAAAGAAAGTGTATATGATAGGCTCCATTAAGTACTAGGACAAGATTCAGTGGCTGGAAAAGAAAAATACTACGACAAATTTCAGTTAATGAAGGACTACAGCAAGATGAACTTGTATAGGTGATTGTGATTGCAGTTAGCAGCGCAGAAGGTGCATAGCATCTAGCCCATGGTTCTTTGCCTTTCACAACATGAATGTTTGCCTGTTTTGCTTGATATCACGAGTGTTTTGCAGTTACAAATTATGGTCCGTATAAGAGTAACAACCATGTAAAATTTGTGGGTTGTGGCATCATCATGTAAGCAAGACCCAACTTAGTCCTGTCGGTTGACTTCACGTCCCATCACGATTGAGGAGTAAAAAAGTGTCTTTTTTCTTGTTTGCACCATTTAAAAATCCGAAAATTCCCAGTTTTTGCTCGTCTATACCATCTGTTAATGAAAATGAATGTACTTTTTCCAGGATAATCCTATTGAGTATTATAGGAAGGCCTGCAGTATTTTCCGACCCGAAACTGAGCTGGTAAGTTATTCAACATTCTTCTGGTTTTGCAGGTGAAGTGGTCCTAGATTGGTTCTTTGATGACTAACTTATAATCACCTTTGAACAGTTGCGCTTATGGGACTTCTCAGGGCAGACCACCTTATTTTTCGTGGATGATGGAAATGACTTTGCTGCTGACTCTCCTAGGCATTCAGGACAAGAGGTACATTTTTCAATTTGTTTATGTTTACTTAGTTTCCTGTTATGGTAATTGCGGTAGCTTCTGAAAGCAAACCAGCAGGATAAGCTTCTGTGCTGGTTGCACTATTTTGATTGCTGAATTATGTTGTCTTGATTAATACACCAAATAGCATTTTGTGTCCGAGCCATGAGTAGGTTTAGTGAAATTCCATTTAAGAGTTCTACGTCATTTAATAGTTGTCTATTGATAAAATGAGAATTATCTTGCTTGAGAGTTCTTCCCATTTTTGAGGGTGAAATAGGGGACAAGGGGGTGCTGACCAGATAGGCTACAGCCACTCGAAACTTAAAGTAAAGTCCAATTGCAAGTTAGAGATGCACAATGTCTGAAGGATTGACTCGCCACTATAAGAGACTTAACATTTTGAATGATTAGCCTGTGATGGTAATGACTTTGAATATCATACTTTCAGCAATGCAATTTTACATCAGCCAATCTTATGTGATTAATCTTTGTAAAACAGTCCCAAGTTTAAATTGGTGATGGAATGGAAGAAGTGGTGTCGCTGGCATTTTCTTTGACCTCTTAAATAGAAGGTGAAGAAGAGTTCTTAGTAGCTTCAGTTGTTCAAATATGTCATTAAAAGGTAATTCTTTGGTGTCATGAAGAGATGAGTTGAATGATATGGATTCTACACTTGAATCCAACATCTTAAAGCCATGCTGGAGGTAAACCTATTTGGTGACTAGTATCGGGTTTAATTGGTTGGACCTGCTGGCCACTTCAACTTAAGTGAGGTTGTCTAGTAATACTAATGTTTGTTTGGCTGTACTGATAAAGGAAAATCTTTGTTTTTTTTTCTTGTTTTATTTAAAAAAGAAAGCATTTTGATTTATAAGAAGTTTAGAAGAAATTTTGTACTGGTTTACATGTTGATATATGTACATTTTGAAAGGTGGTAGGCAAACGTCAAATCGCGAGAGCCACAAGAAGATAAAAAGAAAACAAAAATATAAAGTAATGCCACCTAGTCAAGTTGGAGTGAAGGCTTGCCTGGATGTATTGCTTATTTAAGATTGGTTCGACTTTTCTCCCATGCACTGTCTTGGTTTCCTTGTAATGGGTGAACTAAGTTTCTTTGCCCTATTAATATTAAAGATAACTGCAACTCAATCAGCAAGAAGACGCACATTTCCATCTTCTTCTGTGCGCAGCCTTGGTTTTCTTGAAATTGGTGTAGTTTCTTTGCCCTAAAAATATTAGAGATAGCTGCAACGCAGTTGGCAAGAGTGCACACATTTCAAATGGGGTTGTGGGTGAGAATTCCTACACCAATGATGTCTTGTATTGTTTAAAATACCTAGGTTTGGTCAATTGGGTTAGCTAGCATATCGGTGGCATTTGCTTGCACCTGAAAATGTCCAAGTTTTAGTTATTATCGACATGTGATAACTTGAAGAATTGACATCATGACGGTTTCGACAAAAGTAGAGTCGACAATCTTAGATGCAACTGTTAAAAAAGTAACCATTAACGTAATGGATTAAAACAATTGTCAACATAGTGGAGTCGAAGAAACCGTCAACATAGTAGCATCCATGTTACCGTTTGGTAAACGTTCATAGCCTCTGTTTGTAATATCCATTTGTAACTTCTCTTTGTAACCTCTTTCTGTAACATCTCGTAACCATTAGTAAGTTATTTCTTTTTTAGTGACTATTATTGACCTCCTTTGCAACCTTTGTTGATAACTGTCAATTGTAAGCTTTAAATAGCCACATTGTGCTCGTTGAAGTTGGTCAACTTCTGTTTTTGACTGGTCTTCACCACAAGCAGTATTAATTAACCGACTGGAGACCAGATGGGCTGCCAGTTTAATTATCTGATCTGGTATACATTGGTAAAATGTTAGATTTACATATTTTTATGGCATGGGATAGAGTGATCTGATATGCATGGATATTCTGATCTGTAATTCAAATCCTGCCTTCTTCTTCTTCTTTTTCCTGGTAAGTGAGAAAAAAGTTATCTCTGAGTTCGAAGGGCTAGCGTGTATATTTCGGATTAATGGTATCCAGAACTTTGAGTAAAGCACATGATCTCCGAATAAGTTTGCTCCTTACAAAGAGTAATCATGCGGAGGTCCCTACTTCAAGCTCCCATATGTTGATAAAGTGAAGAATTCTAGATACTATATTTGGTTATATCTTTCAACAATTTCTAACAAGAAAACTGTTCATTCTCGTGTGACATTTGCACATATTGAGGATACTGCTTTTAGTTCTTAGCCGTTTATTGTATACAAGTTTGCTGATCTTTGCATAGGAAACCCTCTTTACTTATATTTTTGCTCATTATTCTAGATTTTGCTGGAATTACAAGTCCATGGTTTGTCCAAGAATGGCATGCAAAGGAGGGAGGATGATACAACATTTGCCAACTCTAGAATGGGGGGTACCTTTTCTAGCGGCATATTACGGTTGAATGGGAGCATTGACATCTTACAACCGTATGGTAGAACATATGGCTTATCAGAATCTGATGGTTATCACAGAGAGACTGGCCTTCTGGGCCTAAAAGGACTCCAAAATCTTGGTAATACTTGCTTCATGAATAGTGCTATCCAGTGCCTTGTTCATACGCCAAAGGTTGTTGACTATTTCCTTGGAGATTACAGGAGAGAAATAAATTCCACAAACCCTCTAGGAATGCAGGTTGGCCTACTTGACAATTTACAGTAGAAGAAAGTACTACTTGGTAATAATGCAATCTTTTTACTCTCCCATCTGTAGTAATAGCTCCTTCTCCAGGGAGAGCTTGCTTTGGCTTTTGGAGAACTTTTAAGAAAGCTATGGTCTCCAGGAATTAACCCTGTTGCCCCCAGAGCTTTCAAATCAAAACTAGCGAAGTTTGCTCCTCAATTCAGTGGCTATAACCAACATGATTCTCAAGTTAGTTGCATCTTCTCGCTCTTCAGATGTGGGTGTTTGCATGAAATTTTCATGAACTTGTAAATTGATGGAACATTGACAAACTTGTATTCAATGTTCAAGTTTTTGAAATATGTAGGGTAATTGAAAGATTTGTCTGAATCTCAAGTTTTTTATGTAGGAATTTCTTGCTTTCTTGTTGGATGGCCTCCATGAAGACTTAAACAGTGTAAAGCAGAAACCATACATAGAGATGAAAGATGCGGCAGACCGTCCTGATGAGGAAGTTGCAGAAGAATATTGGCAGAGTCATCTGGCACGAAATGATTCCATCATTGTAGATGCGTGTCAAGTAAGTTTTTTCATGGCTTCAGGGTTTCCTAAAATTCAAAACATTATCCTATTGCTTATCTCCTTGGTGCTCCAAAGAGAATTTTCCATGAAATGGTTAGATTATGGCATAACTCAATGATGCTGTTGGTAGCTTTTAGACTGAATAAGAACGTTGCAATTTATGCTTCTTCAGCTGAAAATGGCTAATCTTCAATTATTCTTAACTAATTGACTTATGCTGTTATAGGGTCAGTTTCGGTCAAAGTTGGTTTGCCCTATGTGCAAAAAGGTGTCCATTACCTTCTATCCATTTATGTACCTATCACTGCCATTGCCTTCAACAACAATGCGCTCGATGACTGTAACTGTAGTAAGTACTGATGGGGTTGCATTACCATCTCCTTTAGCAGTATCAGTTCCCAATTGTGGAAGTTTGAAGGACCTTACACAGGCTTTGAGTGTCGTATGTTTCCTAAGGGATGATGAAACCCTGCTGGTGGCTGAGGTATGTAGTTGTACCTTGCATATTTAAGTGGGATAATATGTTGAGGCATTTAATTTAATAATCCCTATCTTTCTTCCGCTTAAGCAGTTTCGTGTGGGGCATTGAAGTGCTCTGCGTGATCCTTGTCCTGGGAAAATTTGATTCGCAAGCAGGCCTATCTTAAAGGCTATACATGATTTTTGATCTGGTTGAATCGGATTACTCCTCTACATTCTAAGTTCTACTTACATGACCTAGACAACAGTCAGATGATGTTGAATCTAGTATAAATATGGCACATATGTTTGTGTGTCCTTCTTTTTGCGTCCACGGAAGTGTGTTGCTTCTTAGTTGGTCTCATAAATGCTTGGATTCTTTCATATAGTTCTTTAAAGGGAGAGAGAAGATGATAGAAAGAATAACTTTTTTGAAGTATTATCCCACATCGATTGACAACGGGTTTTAAATGCTTTTTATATTCATGTGGTCTCCCTCTACTTAATAGCTTAAGCTTTTGGTTTGGACTTTCTAACGTGGTATTAGAGCCAATGCTATCCCTTTCGCAAACGTGCGTAGTCAAAATTTTACGTGCTGCTCGTAATCTGGCTTGCACGTGAGTGGGGGTGTTGAAGTATTATCTCACATCGATTGACAACGGGTTCTAAATACTCTTTATATTCATGTGGTCTTTCTCCACCTAATAGCTTCAACTTTTGGATTGGACTTTCTATCAAACTTCATTGTAAATACTGAATCCTGTTGATTTCTAGGTATATAATTATCGCATTCTTCGGTACCTGGAGGAACCATCTGATTCAATAGACTTGATCAGAGATGATGATCAAATTGTTGCTTATCGCTTACCAAAGGGTTCAGAGACATCAGTTCTTGTTGAGTTCATGCACGAGAAGGCTGAAAGGTATGCTTAAAACATGTTTGTCCATTTGAAGTCCTGTTATTTCTTCTGGCCAATCGAACATCTGATTATGCCACAAGTACCATCCAGCTACTCTCTGAGCCTCTATTATTTATTTCTGGTAATTTGAAGTTTATGGTGATATTTTCTATAGAATTTCTTGTGATGTTTTCATTGAAGGGATGATCTAGTATCTTGTTTCCAGGATCCATTGTCTGATTGTTTTATTTATGTTCTGCAATTATTTGATTGCCAGGGATAATTATTCTGGGAGGGCAGAGCCTCGGATGTTTGGCTTTCCTCTCATGGCAAGGCTTACTGATCTTTCATGTGGATATGATGTTCGGCAAGCATTTCTCAAGTTGATCAACCCATTCCTTAAGCCCACAGAAGATTCATCATATGATCATGATGATGCTGAGCATTCTGTTTCTGCTTGTGAGGATTCCGAGATGGAGGATACTCAGAGCCCCTGTGACACAGAATCAGATACTGAAATGGTGGATGGTCCAAATGAGTTTGAGCTTTTCTTAGAAGGCTCCTCCAAGTTAAGGATGTCTGAGCCAATAGTTGTCTCAAGGGCTAGGAGGAGTTTAAGAATCCGTGCTTTTTGGCCAGAGCAAATGCTTGAAAAATATGATCTGTGCTTCCTAGGTTCTTTGCCAGAGATTTATAAGCCCCAGTTGTTTAACAGGAGGCCTTCAGAGTCTGTTTCCCTGTACAAATGCCTTGAAGCCTTCTTGAAGGAGGAGCCTCTAGGGCCAGAGGACATGTGGTTAGTCTGTGTCTTTTTTTTTCTTTTTTTTTTGTAATAGCTTCTGCTGTTGCATCATCTAAACCTTTTTACCGATTGTACATCTCGAAGACGGTAGCACACTGTTAAAGCCTATGGAGTTTTGTTTTTGGTTAACACGAGGCGAGGAGAAAGTGGGGGAATCTGACTCAAACCCACATCTTATACCTGGGAATTGGGTGGCCTCACCAGCTGGGCCAACCCTTTGACTCAAAAGTTGCATCATTTGGGTTGATGCTCTGCAGCTTATTTGCAGTTACTTTTGGCCTTCCCCATTGTCACATCTTCATTTGTCTACTTGAAAGAACAGATGTGCTGGCAAATGATATATCTTATATTTACGTTTATTCAAATGACGATTATCATAGATTTGTTTTGAAGTCTTAAATGTTGAAGTTCTATGGGAATTAGGTACTGTCCGAGCTGCAAACAACATCAGCAAGCCAGCAAAAAGCTGGACCTTTGGAGATTGCCTGAGATTCTGGTTGTTCATTTGAAAAGGTTTTCATACAGCCAGTTCCTCAAGAACAAACTTGAAACATTTGTCGACTTCCCCATTGAGGATCTTGACCTTTCAAGTTACATTGCTAACAGAAGTTCTCCTTCCTCCTGTTGCTACGTGTTGTATGCTATTAGCAATCACTATGGAGGATTGGGAGGTGGTCATTATACAGCATTTGTTTATGTAAGTGTCTTTTTCTCCTCTAGGTAAATTCACGATTTTCTGTTTCCTTTGCATTGAGGAATTTCTCCTAGATTCTTTGTAGAATTTGTTGCAAAAGCAGAGTCCGGATGAATCTTAATGCATACGTTAGAAAAAGTATGTTGAAGCTAGTTATTCAGAAGGCTTTAGTGCAACCTAAGGAATCGTATGTTTGGACCACAACATTTAATGTCTACTTGTTCATTTAATTTTTTGTTTGGACTTCCACCATTTACAAAATGTCCGTGGCCTTTTTGTGCAGCGCAGAAGTTTCTACTAGTGTGTTTAATGTAGTTAGGGAAGTAAAGACAGTGGAAGCAGCCAAATACAAGGCAAGAATTGAGAAATTGAAGCTGGAACAGAGAATAGACACTGTAGGGTTTAGCGAAGCCAACAATGTTTATTGAAAAAAGAAAAAACTGACGAAAAAATGATTAAAAGATCTATTGACACTATAATTACATACATAAGATGATATCAAGCCTTAATTTAACATGACCACTTCTGATTTCTTGCACCCAACCTCATTAAAAGTCAATGATGGCATGAACACTTATTAACCTAATAACATAAGCAGAGACTTAAATGAGAAGAGAACCTTTAAATTCTAAAAATGATTATGCTCTTGTATCCTTCTCCCAAGGTTGGAAACACTCGGGCGCAGTGATAATAACCTTTGACAGATTCAGCATATATCTCGTGATCAATCTCCTTCATCCCCTTTTCAGAAACCATGGACTTTCTGCAGCAAATTCATCCAACCGTTTCACCATGAACTTTCTTTATATATCATTCTTTTAAGTCAGTGTCGCCTTTTGTTTTTCCTGATTGGAAAAAACTTGACCTTGAGTTCTGAGATGTGGAATCATCATACGTATCTACACGATCTTAATCCTCCTAGTCGCTCTTGAAATCTAGCGAGAACTTGGAGAACAAACTAATTTAATAAATTTTCTAAATATTTGGTGTCACAATATCATTTTTCACAACAGATTGCTTCTTTATTTTGTCCTTGATTTCTCTTTTATCTTCTTCACCATTTCCATTCTTTCTTTGTAGCATAAATCCTAGCTGGACAGTCGAGCTAAATCAACCAATTCTTCACAAAAGAAACATGCAATATCAATGCTCTCATGCTTCCTTGTTTTTTCTTCTGATAGCTGTTGTAACTGCAAGGCTTTCATGAATGACAGACATGTAATTTTGCGTAAGGAAAGACTCGATAAAGTAGAGAAACATTTAATACTACTACAATATGATTATGATCCTGCATCAGCATTATATTTGTAGTCTTGTTCTTTTCTGTTGTGTCAAATCTTGTCTCGAATTGACATTGATGATGGGCTTTTTTATCCAGTTGTATAATGGTCGCTGCCTTACCTTGAATTCAACTTAGATCCTTCCTTAGTATTCACAAATACTGGCCGATAGTTCAGTAATTTTTGGTAATTATCAACTAAACTGATTTTAATCCACCTTAGTCATTCCTGGTCAGTTCTTTGGGGGAGATTTATCGCTAGAGAAGGGGTTGTTTTGATACCTATAGTCATAGCAATTAAACGGGTCTCCTCTCCTCTCTCTCTCTAGTTCTTGTGCAATTTTTCAGCTTGCAAATCTGTCTTCTCTATACTCACAGTTGCTTGAGACTCATGATTCTGTGTCAAAAACTCATTCCAATATGATCGTTTCATCTCAGTTCTATACGCATTTTCCGCATGCTTGAGCTTGGTTTTGTTTGGGACTCATGTAAGCTTATCACCATCCTTTGTGTTTTTAATTTTTCTGCAAGCTCAGTTGTGTTCATACTGGCACCAGATTGTAGAGTTATAATAATTGTGAGAACCTCGATTGACAAGCTCTTTTCTCTGGCCTACATTGTTTAATTCGTGGAAACTCCAACAATCTGCAGCATGGGCACAATCGATGGTATGAGTTCGATGATGACAGGGTCTTCCCTATTAATGAAGAAGGGATAAAGACATCTGCTGCTTACGTCCTTTTCTACAGGAGGGTCCCGGCAGCATGACTGGTGGATATTGTTGCAGATGTACAGTTGTTCATAAGTGATAACATCAGGCAGGTGCGACGAATAGCTGCCTATACTCTGCCATATCCTCTACTTTTGAAGAGCTTTGGATGGCATACATTACTATTTTTACAGTACAGCTTGGAATACAAGAGAATTCAAAGGAAGAGTGGAAGCATAGAAGATTCGACATTGTACAGCCCCCGAAAACTGCAAGTGTTCTGATTTATTCGATTGGGGTAGTGCAAATACATTTGATTGACAGAAAAAATAAAGCTGAAACATCATTTAACCTTTCCGAGTTGGAAGAAGGCCAAATAGAAAATCGATGCTGTTTTAGCTTGCGTCCATGAGCTATCTAATCGTTACTGTGAAGAACCGGAGCGGCATGTCCTGCTCGCTCGGTTCTGGTTACCGTAAGATGCGAGTAAAAGAACTGGGTTGGCTAGGACCAGGAGGTTACATTCTGGACTATATTATGCACGAGTAGCTATTGCAGATGGTTAAGTTAGTTTTTTGGGGATGGTCTTTTTTCCCCGTTTCATTCTGTTGTCCCATCTTGCTTTTGAATCTAACAAAGAACTAGTGTATACAACGTAAGACCATCATGGTCTTGTGTTCTTACTGTAATCACTTCTTTTTCCAACACCTCCTGGGGTTCAAGGATTCAAACTCAGCCTCTTTTGGTGTTGAAGAAAGGTATGATGCTCATGTCAAATTCAAAGAACTAAATCTCTTCTTCCCTTAAAACGAAAGTGCATCATACGGCAAAGGGTTGACGGTACCTAGCCGCGGTCTCATGGAATCTTTCCAAGAGCTCTTTTTCTTCATCTTTCCTGACGGCCACATTGGTGGGGGCTCTCCCAACTTTCATCGGGCGTACGTTCATTCTCGGGTGTCTTTCTCTTTGTCACCTAGTCTTGTATGCTTTTCCCGTCGCAATTATAAGGGAAAATAATACAAATAGTCTCTGAATTTTGACTCAATATGTAATTTAGTCCTTGAACTTTTAATTTGTTCAATGTGGTCCCTACACTGTAGTCAAATGCGCAATGTGGTTCCTGAACTTTTGATTTGTTCAATGCGATCTCCGGACTTTTGGTACATTTCCAATTGAGTCTCCGAACTATATAAAAATGTGTAATGTCGTTCTTGAACTTGAATTAATGAAAGGATAATATTAAACATTTTCATATTGTTCGGGGATTAAGTTGAACATATACCAAAGTCTAGGGATCTTATTGAATAAATTAAAAGTTTATAGACCACATTGTACATTGATCCAAAATTTAGGTACCAGTGATGTCATTACCCTTAATTATAAGGGCGGGTTACTTCTAGAAATGCAGGATGGGGACATAGAAAGATCAAAGTCCCATTCATTCAGGTCCACCGAGCCTCCAAAGTGTCCCACTCGACTTTGATCAAACCTCAGGAAGAAGCCACGACCAAACTAAACGACCAGAGCCTCCACTGGAACGATGATAATGCCGTGTCTTTCAGGCAAGAAAGAGAGCCACAAAACCGATGGCTTTCATCTCCAGAAACTGTATTCACCATCCTTGCTTTGAAAACCGACTCGTGAGTGAATCGATTGATTGTGTTCCTGGAATACATGTAGTTCCTCGATGCAAAATTCCACGTGTTTTTCAATCTAAGTGGACACTATGATCGAACCAACTAGCATATAATTGTCTTGGGGATTGGTTGAGCTAAGGAAAGAATTTTAGGAAGTCATTGAGTGATCTTATGCTTATTCAAAATTTCGATCGAAACAATGGGAAAGAGACAACAATTAAAAAGGAAAATGCCCTTGCTCAGAGCACCAGCCTTTATACCGGAAAAGCAAAAGAGTACCTATAACTGATTGGGGTTAGGAGCGGATGAACGGTATGTTCTATCGACCTAATTCTTACTCTGATCAAGAATAAGAATTAGTAGTATTCTCCTTCCAATTACTTCCTTTCCTCCTTAGGGGTGCGTTTGTTTCGCGGAATATGAATGATTTGAAAAATATTTTCTTTAAAAATAATCATTTACCAAAAATAAACGAATGAAAAAAAATTACAGCATCCATGAAAATATTTTAGACTTAAATTGTGAATAATAATAAAACATTTATATTAATTGATTATTTTAATCATACAAGCGATTATTTTAAAGAAAATTATTTTTTAAATCATTTATTTTTCGCCATAATCAATAGAATTTGTTGACCGACTATCATGCACAGGTCAAACTTGGACAGTTTGAGAAGTTATGTTCTATTGATTTTCTCGACTTTTGAATTGCATCACCGTCTTTGACCAAAAAAAGAAAAAATTGCATCGCCGTCGTAGTCATAGACTCAACATACCGATGCTTAATTTGGTATTTTACTAGTACTGTTCTGAAGAAGGTCAGCAAGAAACCCTCCCAAGGCTCCTATATCATCTCCCATCGAATATGTCATGATAGATTATCTGCTTATTTCGTAAAAAATGAATAATTCGAAAAATATTTTTTTAAAACTGATCGTCTGTATCGCTTAAAATAATTAGTCAATAGAAATGTTTCATTATTGACAACGATTTATGTTTAAATATTTTCATGAACGATGAAAATTATTTTCGTTCATTTAATTTTGTAAGCGATACAATTAATTGTTTTAAGAAAATGTTTTCGAATTATTCATTTTTCATGAAACAAACGCATTCTAAATAAAAAAGAAAGGGATTCAATGCCTTCCTTTCCTTTTTTTTTTGGGTCATTTTTTCATGCAAAACGTGAGTCCACGTTATTGTTACATCAAGATGTTTAGCGTAAATTGAAGTTGTTTTTTCAGTTTATGAATCTGTGTTTTGAAAATCGAATCTGATACTAGGATTCGACAAAATACCTAAAAGCAGTATATTCGTGTTTATCTATTATAAGACATGATGTTTTCAAGAGCGTTATGATCTTGGAAAATGAAATCTTAATTTTTGAGCGCATGTGATGTTAACTATGCATGAAAACAACTAATTTTTCGTTTATTTTGCTAAAACAAAAGATTACGTTCAAATAAAAAATCACAAATATTTTTATGTCATTATCATCGCCTTATAAAGTGTAAAGTTCACCTTTAATTATGCAGTGACTATCAAAATACAATCATTAGCAATGCTTAAGTGGATGAATACATATTAGATCATAGATTTGCATCGACTCGCTTGCAATTTCAGAAAATTAATGAATTGCCTAACCGGTGCGTACCGCTAAGGTCACGAATCCGTATGAATAGAGAATGATATGATGTGGACAACTATGCGAGCCCGTCAACTCCGTCACAAAATTGGCTAGAATCCCAACCTCCGCACTGAAGTCCACGTGAAAGGGGGCTCATCTATCGAAATCAATGGCATTAATTATTCAAGCATCAAGTACCATTGCTCAGTCATTTCTCCCTACTCTACTCCTCTCTTTTGTACCTCGAATGATAGTTGACTCAAGAATGACGTTTCTTGCTTAATTTGGAAATGCACATCTTTAGAGTTTCTCTAGACTTTGGCTTGTCATAAAGTGGGGGAAGGATCCTCCCAGACGCAAAGTATTTATGACGGAGAGAATCGGAGATGAGGACAATCAAGTTAATGCTTTCGCAATGCCCAAGGCTTTCTTTGTTTTTAAGGAAATGTTACATTTTTTGGAAATGTTCTTCAGAAAGTCATCCGAGACAATGACAGCAAATGTCTGATATTGGGCTGAAGCCTAAAAATAAATCGAAAAATATTTTCCCTAATTTAGTATGAAAAATCTGATTTGATTTTTCTCAACAGAAAAATATTATTTGTGTGCTAATAACTTACGGATGGACAAATTGAGAACCAGGTACGAGCACCAATGTCTTAAATCTAGCCTTGATGGACCCTAACCCGGGCTTCGAGGATCGTGGCACAGACACCAGGGTCTTGGGCTCTGCCTTGATGGACGAAGCTGCGAGCACCGAGTACTAGGCTTAGCCTCTATATAAACGAGTGAGGGCATCGTGGTTCTGAGCCCGGCCTTAACAGACCTAGGCACAGGTGCCGTGATCCCGAGCCTTGGCCTTGATAAATCCTAGCTTGGCAATAGGGACCCAAGCCCAAGCATCAAGGACTTGTGCTTGAGTACTGGGAACAAGAGCTTGAGTATCGGGGACCTAGGCACAACCTCCGTGGGCCTGGGCCAGGGTGTTGGGATTTAAGCTTAGGTATCAGGATCCTGCTCTTGGCCTTTTATGAACTCGAGCCCTGGGGTTGTGACATCGGGTAAGGCATTGAGGCTTTAGGCCCAACCTCGATGGACCCAAGCGGGCATCGGGGACCCAAGCGCGGACACCGGAGTCCCAAGCACGGACACAGGTGTCCCGATTTTAACCTCAATGGACCCAAGCGCGGGGCCAGAGACTCGGACATAGGCACCAAGGTCACAGGTTGGCCTCAATAGACCGGACCAGGGCACCGGAGACCTGGTCTTGGATGTCGAGGACTCGAAAACCAACGTTGGGATTTCCTTGCCCAAGCATAGAGTTTTGAGTCTATTTTGAAAAATGATTTTCGATTTTTAAAAAATAAATCATTTTTTTGAATTTAATGACAGGTTTTCGTTGACTAAGTTTTTTCAGTTGACTCATCTTCTTTAAGTGAACTAAACGTCAACAAAAGAGGAAAATGTTTTTTGCGAAACAAAGTCTAAGGCTCCGTTTGTTTGCCGGAAAATATTCTCCTTTTGGAAAATATTTTCCCGGAAGTCATTTTCCTGAAACACAATTTTCTGGTGTTCGGCTAAAATTTGAAAAAGTTTCGAAAAATATTTTCTGGTGTTCGGCAATCGCCGATCCGGCGGCGTCCGGCAACCGGCGGCATCTGGCGATCGGCGGTGGCGACCGGTGGCGGCGATTGGCAACCGACAGCTGGTGACCGGCGGCCGGCGGCGGCGGCGGCCGGTGATCGATGGAGGCGGCGGGAGACTGGCGACAGCAACGGCAGGCGGCGTCGGCGGTGGGCGGCGGGCGACGACCGGCTGCGGCGGGCGGCGGCGAGCGGCGGCAACGGCGGGCGGCGGTGGCGACGGGCGGCGACTGGCGGCGGCCACGGGCTACCGGCGGCCGATGGCGGTGACCGGCAATCAACTTTCTCTTTCACGGAAAACATTTTTCCTCCTATGGGCAATTTTACCTTCATTTTGGGGGAAAATGATTTCCTTTTTGTGAAAAGAGGAAATCATTTTCGTGAAAATAATGAAGGATTTTGGAGTGGGGAAGGAAAATGTTTTCCCACGGAAAACATTTTCTGCCCCCGAACACCGGAAAACGCTGAAAATATTTTTCGAAAAAATATTTTTCCTGAAACGAACGGAGCCAGTGTCAAACTCAACTAATATTCTCCTTCTCTACACCTTTTCCAACAACTCCTACTCTTTGTTTGATAAGAAGGGAGAATTACATAGATGGTTCCTAAACTTTTGCTAAATGTACAATGTCATTTTCGAACTTTTAATTTATTCAATGTGGCCGTCCTTGAACTTTGCTCTAATGTGTAATGTCATCTTTGAACTTTTAATTTGTTCATGTGGTCGTTGAACTTTTGATAAATATTTAATCTAGTCCATATAATTTTTGAAAATATCAAATGTTATCATTCTATTAATTCAAGTTAACAGAATTTGCTAATACGGCTTTCAATATGGTACGTTTGAACGGTGGAAAAAAAAATAACGTTACACATGGATCATCCACATATGATGTTCAACTCAAATCAGGATATAATAATTCACGTCATCAAATACCATGGATAATTATTTTTTCAAATTGAACGAATTAAACAAATTAAAAGGATTATATGCAAATAATTCAAGTGTAACGTGTTTTTTGTCCACCGTTCAAACTCACCGTATTGGAAGCCAAATCAATAAATTCCGTTGGTTTGAATTAATGAAAGATTACATTTAACATTTTCATATAGTTTATTAGAGATCGCATTGAATAAAGTAAAAGTTAAGAGACGACATTGCACATTAGGCTAAAGTTTAAATATTACGTCGAATAAATTAAAAGTTAAACACACGTTAAATATTGGACTAAAATTCAGGAACTATTCATGTCTTGTCATTTTGTTAAAAAGTGACCTTGAGACATTTGTTAAATCATAAAAAAAAGATTGCTAGTTGGGAAAGCGGGTGCTATTCTTGGTAGCACAGCACAATTAAACCTTAAAATCCGAATATGTTCTTCCTTAGCATGGTCGATGTGCGGACCGCGGAAGGCGTACGCAATAACTGTGTGGGGTCAAAGCAGAGGCGTATCTTCTTCTTCTTCTGCTGTGTGGATCGCCATGACAACGAGGCGTCGACCCCCATCACTGCCACCCTTCGCACCTCCACGTGTTCCCGTCTCCCCTCTTCAAAGCGAGTCCCGATCTCTCCGTCCCAGAGCGAGCGAACGAGCGTGCGTGCGTGCAAGAAACGAGTACACACACGCACGCCCGCCTTCCACTTCCTCAAAGTTAATGAATTTGTCCCAACCGTTCTTCTGGGTCACCCCCCGTCAAATTCCCACTTCTGTAATTTGCGGAATCTCTCCTTTTTTACCCGCGTCGTTGGTTTCTTGTTCTTTCTCTGTCGGGTCCCACTTGGAGTTGTTACAGCACCAGCTGTACCTAACCCTTTTGCTGAAGCCATGTGAATCAGCTTTCTTGCTTCCTTTTTGTTATTCCGTGATTTGACCGTATCTATATTCTCTCTCTCTCTCTCTCTCCATTGAGGAAGGATTGGTGGGTTCCATTCGAATTCATCGGTAATTCTGCCCTCTGTCTGGTGTTCGTTAACTTCGATGCCGACCCATGTTCCATAGCCGTCTGGGCGTTCGAGCAGCCGGTGGCTCTTGTCCCTCCCTTTCTTGACACGAGTAATCGAGTGATCGATAGCTGTCGAGATCGGGGAAAGCCATTTTTGGAGCTGGGTGGTTGGTGGGTGGCTATGGAGGTGGGTGGTGATTCCCCAGTTTCTGCGTGAGTAACTTTTGGGCTACTGAGAGTGGTTGCTTGATGCTTGGCTTTCTCTTCTTTTTCTCTTTTGGGTTGGTTGGCTTTGTGCTTTGCTTGTGTGGTCAGGCTCCGTTTGAATTCTTGGTGCTCTCATCTGGCTCGCTTCAGGTGGTCTACTAATGGGGTACTTGAATTTATTTTTTGGGATGAGAGTTTTGGCGATTTAGCTGGTTGTTATATTTTTGCTGATGGGAGCTGGATGAAATTATACGATTTGGATTTGGAATGGTAGGTTAATACTGGTCCAACGGAGCAACTAGAAGGTTTCAGTGTTTTTCAACAAAGGCGTGTTCGTAGGACCGCAAGTTGGGGACTTTGACAGTTTTCAAAGTCAACAATAATTGCAATTCTACATCATTTACTATTCTAGAATAAGATTGTTGATCCAGTCATGTTTCTGTCTCCATGTTGGCTGTGATGCAAGTTATGAGAACTTTCGCACAATTATGATAGCTTTTTATCGGGAACGTTCATTGTGGTGCTGAAGTCGAGATACTTTGGGATGGTTTCGAGTGCAGGAGGTGATTGTGAATTCTGTTTGAGGTTCATGGTGCACAAGAAGGCTTGAAAGTGCTGATTCCGGATCTAGTTTTTCTGGAGATGCAAAGATGGGCAAAAGTGAAAGAATCACCAAGTACAGGGATAGGCTCGATAAGACTCTGGCATCTCCTGATTTGACACATGCGGAGACGCTTAAAAACCTGGTGAAAGATCATCTCCAGCGTTCTTCACTGGAAGAAAATGAAGGTAGAAACTCTACGGCGGGTTCTTGATGACGTTAGTGATTTGTCTTGTGTGCTGTTACTTGGCCTTTTTCATGAAGGATGCTGTTTGAGAAGGTGGATCTGGATTTTACAATTTCTGACACTGAGGGAATTTGATTTTTGAAGTATGTACTGAGATTCTACTGGAGAGGAGGACTAAGGACGTCTCTCATTTTCTGGATATGTTGAGAAGTGCTTCTGTTGGCAGTGACGGATCAAAAGCTTCTCAAAATTCACATGCTGAATGGAAAGTATGTAAAATGTAATCTTTCGGTTTGTGAGCAATCTAAAGTTTTTCCTTAGTCCAATTTACTTGATTGTGAAATTCTATCTCAAACATCTTTTCTCTCAATTCGTCTGTTTTTGTAGAAAACTTGATCAGTTGAGTGGCATTTGTTCCAGAATAATCTGATCATCATTTCTACGTCTCTCAATCTTTGGGCAATAAGCTTTACCCTTGCATATCTTGTGCAAATTGTAGGCTTGTCTCGTAGTTGCAAGATAGCATGTTACTATTGTTGCGTTGGCTTTCTTTTGATCCAAAATTCTTCATGTTTACATGTCTTTACAAAACTTGGAGGGCATTTTTCAGACAACATTTGAGCCAACGTGTACTGTTCTGTTCCTTTAATGTTTTAACTCCTCCCATGATAAAAAGATCTCTTATTGACCTTTTAGTTGATTTTCATTTTTCTTATTTATTCTTTGGGATAATCCACCTTTTGGAAGCTATGAACTTCTGTCCAATATGATGTCGATGTGAGTTCTCTCCATTTGACAGTTAAAACAAGATAATGAGGAGTTCCGAGTTATGTATCGAGAAGGACCCGAAGGAACTCCATACCATACATTACTTGTAGAAGGCTATGTTGATGGCCCCATGGATACTTGTAAGTTTGACATAATTCCCAGGGACTCATGCTTTGACCACATAATTACATACAAAGAAGAAGCTGAGCATACTCGATAGTTTTGCAGGTTTATGTCTTTCATGGGAGTCCGCCCTGTATACGAAGTGGTAAGAGTTTTCTGCACTGTCTCATGTTGATTTGTTTTTAACGCATTATTTTTAGTAATGATTATCCATTTTTCTATTTTGTTTTACTATCTTGCTTCTGCTTAGGAGATTCTTACACATTGACATCTGGCTTAACAAACTAATGCTTTTTAGAGAACAATTTTTATGCTTTAGCAACAAAAAGAGTATACAATATAAGAATATTGAAGAACAAGGAAGAGAAATTATTTGGGGGGGGGGGTTGCTCATGTACTGGGCAATATGTGTTCACATGCAATAGGAACCAGTAATATGTGCGTCTTTTCTTTGTATTTGCAAAAAGCATGCATAGGCTTGCAATCCTCCTGTTTAAGAGAGGGAGATTATGCTGACCAAAAAAAAAAAAAAGAGAGGGAGATTATGAATTTGCCTAGGTTTGTAATACAAATCTGCACCATTTTAACGAATGATCTAGAACTCGAACCTTAATCAGGAGTAGCTTCATAAACTAACAGATGAATCACTTATAGTGAATGCTTGTAGTTTTCTGTTTCAGAATACCTAACTTTGCAATGTATAGATGGATGCTTGGAGGATGAAGCAAATGAGATTTCATTGATTGCATTAAGTTGAACACTATAACCATCAGACCAAAACATGGAATGAAGTATTTGAGCTACATAGATGACAGTCTCGGTTTGATTTATGGCTTTCCCAGGTGGCCCCAGTATACTATGCCAGCCTTCAAAATTACTTCTAGTAAATGTCTCCAGAAGATCCGTATTGGAGAACAGATATCATCAGTGAGGTATGTCTAGATCTTGCTATTGAAGGACATACTATAATTCTTCTCTCCTTCATAGTTTTGATATCTTCCATGGTTGTTTTTGTAAGAAAGGGTGAAGGTGTCATGGCCACTGTCAGCTAGGGAGGCTATTGTGCACTTCTTTGAGTTTGAGTACTTCCAAGATGATCTAATCATCGTAATCTTGAACTCGGTAATGATTATTCTAAACTCAATGGTCAAGTTTGATGAGATTATTCCTTTCTTGTAGAAGTTAGTTACCTTGAATTTTGGCATTTTCACGATTCTTATCATGTTTACAATTTCCGTTAGATATCTGAAACAGAGAAAATTGACAAAAGTACTCATGGGTACACTGGAGACATGATACCCGAGGCAAAAGATGTGACAAGGATTGGTGTGGTTGGAGGATTTGCTTTACAAAAGGTGACTCCTGAAAGAAGTTATTTTCGGTAAGCATTGATAAAGAGCATACAGCATACAGTACTCAAATTATCCCGTGGATGACTAAGTAGCTATATTGATTTGGCCAAAAAGAGAATCTAAAGAGTAGCTACGTTGGAGTTCTGTTGGTGAAAGATAAAAGGTGAATGATGCGGTCAAGAACAGATAGAACCGAAGTTGATTTGCTGGTGTGAGACACCGTAAAAAACGCGATGCAGAAATTTCTGCTAGTGACTTTTTTTTATGTAATTAAGAGACTCTACATGAGTTGTAGATTTGAACTACAAATATAGTCTACATCGACTGTGGGAAATTTTGCAAAAAAGAGGGGAAATTGGAGATAAAAGATTGCTCTCCAACAATGCCATGTTTAGAGGTGGGAAGAAAGATGATTAGGTGCAATAAAGATATAAGATCAAAAGAGTAGCTCTTCTGCCTCTCCGTTCTTGCAGAACAGTGATTAGGCTCACTTCTATTGCTAATTCTCTCCTTGAATTTACGACCTCTAATTGTTCTGACTTCAACTTTTGCAGTACGATCGCAAACGTGGACTTAAAGCTGGATTTGGTTCCTCCATCCCTCATAAACTTTATAGCGAGGCAGCTCATTGGCAGTGGATTTAGACTCTATCAGAAGGTGTGTCAGGGAGCCCCTTTCTTTGGCTAGTTTGACATTCATTTTTTTCCTTTGTGGAGCAAAAAATGCAATGGCAAACATCAGCTAAATGGACTTGAGGATTAAAGAAAAATAATAACACACGTAGAAATGGATAATGAATTAATGAAGTGACAGGTGCTGTTGATAATGTCCATCAGCAAAACTTTTGACGATTCCTGCATATTCCATAGTCAGTAGATTCACCTTTGCTACATATTTCAATCTTGTGTATACAGGCAGTTGCTTCTGTATTCAAGTCGGATGAGGATTTTAAGCGGGCTTTGAACGACCCTCTGTATGATCGAATACGTAAAGCTTTTTATAGTATGAATCAACAAAATGGAGGTCTGGAATACAACAAGCTGGAGGACAAGGCAAAAGTTCTCATCCACGAAGATATTGTAGATATTGCAGAAGATGACATAAAGGATGTAAATCAAGATATTCCAATCGCTCAGAGTGCAGGAGAATTTCAGCCAAATGATGAGCTGCCTCAATATAGCGGCAATTATGGTGAAATCGAGGAGGTGAAGAGTGAGGAAGGCATTGAGGGAGGTAATGATCTTATCATTAACCCTTCAAATGGGGATGTGGGGGAGATGTCTCACCTAGATCGCAAAAAGAAAGTTCATATCCGTCCTGAGGTGGAAGAAGCTCTTGGGACACTGGAAAAAGTGATATCTATAGTTCGACAATATGGATTGAATGCACATAACTGTTCACCGTCTCAAGATCTTGAAATAAATGCAGTTGGGGTTTCAATCTCAGAAAAAGTTGGATTCATTTCGAAGCATGACAGTGGTGCTGAAGAATCAAACAGAGAAACCATAAAGAAATCTACAGAAGAACAGAGACTAAGCTCTGGCACTCACAGTTTGAGGTAATTACAATGATCAGGCAGTGTCACGCCTTGCTTATGGTTTCCTGTTTTCTTAATCTACACTTTCGCGGATGTGATAGTCATGGGCCACAATGAAACTTCGACACAAGTTTTTCACCATAAAGGCACTGATTTGTGGTTTGCCCTACATTAATGAAGATAGATACGTAAAACTATTTAGTTGTGTATCGGTGCCAGCTCCTGATTCTCTTTGAGATAGGTTGCTGATGTTGAGTGTTTTTGGTGACTTCTAATAAACTTAAAAGATAGAATTCTTGTAAGTAAAGTATATTGTCATCGGGTGGTGTTTGCTGTGCGTGCTAGGTCCCCCCCTCTTCTAGTCTGAGTTCCAAGAGCGTGGTGATTGCAGGGATAGGAAATCAAATTCCAGTGCCACAAGGGAAGTAAGTCACAGCAAGGTAGTACCCGCCTCCCCGGAAGAGAGACTCTTGGCTCCTCACCAGATCAACCAGGTCGTTGCTTCATATTCTCTCGAGAGTGGGAAGACGGAGGCACCATTTTCGAACTCAACCACGAACGACACCAAAGAGATGACCATAGGGGCAGAGAGGGCAGACAAAAATGGCATAGATGCAGAGAATTCGTCCAGACGATGGAGAAGATACAGGTTATGTTGTTTCCACCCACTACATGGACATTGATGGGGATTCACAGGATAGAATGTTTGGTTCCGCTTGACGCCCCTCTCCGTCAGAAGTTCACATGCGAGCAGAGTCACTTTCTTTCCACATGCGTTCGCCTTTCCTTTCGCTTTCCCCTCTCTTTTTTAAGGAAGATAGAGCGGCAAACTTTGCGGGTCTTCTTGTGGCCAATCACAGTCATGTATTATGATGAGAAACCTCAGGGAACTACATGTTCAACAATTTCGGTTTTTTAATGCCATTTTTCATGATATTTGAGACACAACACGAGCATTCATTGTCTAAGAGTTTCTGGTCTGGCGGTCTGAGCAATGGGATTTCTGGATTCAGCAGCTTATGGCCACCGCCTTCTTTGTCGTGGCAGGAGATTTTTCTTCTTTTTGGGTCATCCCAGAATAATGGGATGAAACCTGAATCACCGCCTTCCTTGAACTCTGCGAAGTTGTGATCATCCTACAAAATGGTCACTGTCTCACCGATTCGGTGTTTCTCACTTCTTCAACAGGGCCTTAAGACTCGGACCCAAAAAAGTAACAAGGCCTTGAGAGGTTTTTCGACTCTAAAGAGTTGGAACACATTAGAAGCGTCGCGAGAAAGAATGTATCTATTTAAAGACATAGAATTTTTTTTTTGTCATCAAAGACATGAATTTGAATTGCTGCAAGATAACAAAAAAGAATTTAAAAGTGATATGAAAATAATAAAAAAAGCCTTGTTTCGAATTAATTCTTATATTCAATGATTGTGCGAATAAAGTAAGCATTTTGACGAAATTTAATTGCTGGACACAAATGATCCTTGAACTTCGATCCGATGAGCAATGTGATTTTTGCGCTTTTAATTTGTTCAATGTAATCCATAAACTTTATTTTAATGTGCAATGTCGTCCTTGAATTTTTTTGTTTATGTTTTATCTAGTCACTAAACTATATGAAAATATTTAATATTATCCATGAAATTAAATTAATGAAAAGATAATATCGAACAAATTTGAGATTGAGGTTGCACGTTGCGCTAAAATTCAGATACTATATTGAATAAATTAAAAGTTTAGAGATCACGTTATATATCGGACCAAGATTCAATTGGCCATTTACGTCATTTTCTCCCCGAAAGTTCGTGGGCGAAGCGCAAGCAGAATCTAACGGCCGCCAGGAACAAGAACCTAAGTACGTGGCGGACGAACGATTGAATCGGCAAACTTCCAGAATTGCCCTTCTCACGTTCTCACGCCATTGCTTCTTCTCTCTCCTCCCCTGCTTCAGCGGGCGCTCCCGAGGTTCCCAGAATGTGGAAGAGAAGGCTTGGCGCTCCTCTCTGCGCCGCCGCCCTTCGTCGGACGCTCGCCGCAGCCGGCCCCGCCGTCGTCCCGATCCATTCCGCTTCGCAGGGGCTCCGGCGCCTCGCCAAACGGCGCGCGGCTCCGCCCTCCTCCGACGCGGGAATCGCGGGCTTTCCCCCTCTTGACCGCCGCGATTTCCTCCGGCGTTCCGGGAGGAGCTGCTGCTCGGGAGGCGCTCCCGGCGGCGCAGCTTCCGAGTGCTGGAACTGCGGCGCCGGAGCTCGGGAGACAGCGACGGCGCCGTTCCTGGTGTGCGAGTCCTGCCGGAGCGTGCAGCCCGTGGACGAGTCGGTGGACTATTTCCGAATTTTCGGGCTGTGAGTATCTGGACTGGATCACGCGTGATGCTTTACTTGGTGACATTGATTGGTATCTTTCCTTTTTTTCTTTTCCTTGGGTGTCTGAATTCCTTACGATTTGTTATGAATTTGCTTCTCAATCTTCTGAAGAAGAGATTATCAGAAAATAACCTGACAGTTGTCGGATGTTGAGTTGAGAGTCATTTCAATCCAGTCGTGTTCAAAGTCTGAGTTTTGTGTCAATCATCTGTTTCCTTGCGGAGACGTCGTAGAGGAAAGGATCTCATTCCAAACATCACACATCGAGTACTCAACTTTGAATCGTATGAGCAGCTGGTGAATTTTTTTAGGAGTGTATGATTAATGGGCTTTTGAAAGATGAAAATTTGTGGGAGAAAAAGTCGAGGCATTTGCCTTGAGCGTAGTCGTGTGGTTTTGTCGCTGTGACAGTAAACCTGTGCTTTTGTGGCTTTATTTTGTTTCTTGTCATATGCCTTGGTGTTCAGCGGGCATGAGAAAACAATGAAAAAGATTTAGCCGATATGTATTGGCCACCCGCATTTAAGAGTAGTGCCGTTTTACCAGGGAAAAGAAGTATGAAATGGATGTTAGCAATCTGGAGGGCAAGTATAAGGCTTGGCAGAAGAAGTTGCATCCTGATCTAGTCCATTCAAAATCAGAGGTTTGTTTTGGGTTCGTTGACTGGGGGACTTCTAATTGTATATGTCTGTAGCTTCTAAATGCTCTTTACATCTTGTTCAGCAAGAAAAAGAATATGCTGCAGGCCAGTCTGCTCGAGTAATTGATGCATACCGCACTCTTAGCAAGCCTTTGATGAGGGCGATATATGTGGTAAGTGTTACTTCATGTTGTCACCTATGGGTATTCTCCCAGGATAATTCGTTTTCCTCATTGAGTTTTTGCACGCAACAACTCACTTAGGGTGTGTCTGTTTCGCAGAAAATGAATGATTTGCAAATAATTTTCCTAAAAATGATTGCTTATATTGACTACAAAAATGAATGAAAGAAAGTTATTTTCATCGTCCACGAAAATGTTTGGACATAAATTGTTTGTCGATTATGAAAACATTTTTCATTAACTAATTATTTCAAATGATACAAGCATTTATTTTTAGGAAAATATTTTTCAAATCATTCATTTTCGCCAAAGCAAACGGAGCCTATTGCTGTCTCATATTCTTTTGCATTGTAAACTAGAGGGTCTGCAGAGGGTTATAAATTCATTGTGAGGACTAAAGGTGTGGCAAGTGATATTCTTCTTGACTTGCCAGAATCTTTGCTTGCTACCTGCCAATGTCTCTAAAAGCTCAAAATGTTAACCTTTATGATGCATGATCTTCTGAAAATTACACTTCTTTTCATTCTTTGTATTTTGCCTCAAGCTACAGCTTTTCAGTGTCCATGATTGGCTTATGGTGTATCAAAATATTTTTATATGAAATTCCTTATTAAGAAAAAAGGCTATGAACTCAGTTTGAAAGAGACAGTGTTCATCTAGTTCATCTTTTACTTGTTACATAATCTAGTGCTAACATGACTTGTCAAGTTGAATCTGTTATTTCTTTTGCAGCTAAAGCTTGAAGGGGTTAACGTTGATGAAGAGGAAACCGTTTCAGAGCCAGAGTTGTTAACTGAGGTAAATTTGGGGCTTCCAAAACATATATATTCCAAGGTTATGAATGAGAAATTAATTACTTATATTATTTTAGCTCCTTTCTGCCCTTATATTAAAATACTGCGAAAAAGGCTTTTCGCTATCTTCAGTTTATAGAGTGGGATTTCGAAGGAATATGCTGGTATGGTGAAAGTATGAGTTAGAAAGAGGCCTTTTATATGAGCAACATGTAAATATGGTTGTTCTCTGTCACCAGGGTTTTATCATTTTGATTAGAGAGAGGGAGGGAGAGAGGGATGAAGGCAAAGCTTCTCAGTAATTTGAGCAGTTGCTCCCTTTATCTGGTTTCTTTTTCAAGTTGAAGATTTTCTGGATTAATTCTCTCTTTTGTTGAATGCTAATGCAGATACTGGAAATAAGAGAAGCTGTAGATGAGGCGGCTGACTCTCAGGCTTTGAAACAGATTCAGTCTCAGGTACGGCAGGCCTAACATATATTGATAGCTAGTCAGACCATTTTCTTCAGTATAGAGTTGTGGAGACTGGTTTATATGGTAGGCAGCTTCTACGTGAATGAGTCATATAGTTCCATCATTTTGTTAGTGTTGTGCATTTGAATAGGCTTGGACCGTCAAGGTATACTTGGCATCTTTTGAACAATTATATTTCCATATGTTTGCCTTAGAACTTTATAGACATGTTAGGTTTCCAGCACTGCAACCCCTTTGAACTTTGACTTCACATCCTCTATAAAAGAAATGATGGTCTCATTGTTTATTTTGCTGTTGCAAAGAGAGTAATAGATTCTCAGCCTGTACAATGACTTAGCGCTGTTACTTTGTTTCTCTTGTTAGATGGAAGACAAATTGAGACACTGGTCTAATTCTTTTGCCAGTTCATTACGTTCCCGGAAATTTGAAGATGCTCTGACATGTGTTAGGAGAATGAAGTATTACAGTCGTGTAAACGAAGAGATCACAAAGAAGCTTTGATATGGGTACTTGGCCAGAAGGCCAGAACCTTCTCACGAGAGTACATGTAAGATTCTTCACCACAATATGGATCCTACTTTTCACATGAAGAGGTGCTTGCCTGCTAGTTTAATTCTTTCTTCTTTATTGCTGGTTCTCCTCTCTTAATGAACTAACTTTAGTTATAACCATCTAGTGGTTTTCCTATTCTATGACATTTGCTTGTAAGAAAAATGAAAAGGTGAAGAAAATAGAGGAGTAGAAAATGGAGGTGGAGAAGATGAATGATTCTTTTTCCCCTTGATTGGAAGGGGATGAAGTGGATATGAATAAAATGTGAAGAATTGTTTATACAGTGTCTATGAAGAATGGAAAAGGAAGAGGAAAGAAATTTGACAACAATGACATTTTTGCTTCTAGGTGAACGCCATAAGACAAGTCTAGTGATTGGAATTTCAGCACTCATTCCACTTTCACGCCACGAATTGATGGTTAAAGAAATTTCTGCATGGCATACTATGGTGCTTAGTATTCCACCCATATTAGAAAAATGAACTAAGAATGTGCATTTAGCACCATTCCATCTGCTTTGGTTTATGTATTTGTCCGTCCAATTTATGATTTTAGCCATTGGAATATCATACTGCAGCTTCAGACTGGCTCAACTTTTAGATGATATGTGAGGATAACAAACCTGCATAAACTTTGCAGTCATTCTTTTCCCTCTCTGTTTTTCTTTATGGCATGCCCTGCTCACGATTGCTTTTATGTGCAGTTTCACATGCACTGTTGGAGACTCAATCTTAGCGAGTGGGTCTTAAGACTTCCTGCTCTCAGGAATGAGAGAGCAGCGAAGAAACAGGAGGCATGAGAGCCACATTTTAAACTTTTGACCAACATAAGAAGCTTTGGGTTCCCCATCACCTTGGTCATATCGGATCTTTGACACTGAACCGCTCGAATCTTTTTCCATTAAAGCCAGATTCAAGGACAGACAAATTGCAGGAATGGTTTTTTGAACAATTACACATTCAGGCACCTGTAAGCATACAAGTTAATGTAGATTGTAGAGCATTACAGTAACTTATTCATGTTCTTTTGTTTTCCATCTTAATGCCTTTTCTAAGAGATTCTCTAAATGAGTTCATTGCTTCAACAATTGTTTCTGTTTTCTACCATCTTCCAAGTGGATAGCCCAAACTGTACAGAGCGCTAGTTAAAGGATTAGTGAAAACAAGATATGGGAGTGGATAAAGGAGAAATCTCAAGAAAATGATTTAGTTCCTCCTTACATAAACTTTTATTCGTTATTGCAGGGGCACTCATAATTGCCAATCTCATTTCTGATGCAAGTATCGCCACTGCCTACTACCTGCATTTAAATTTGATTCTCAGGTCCTGGAGTACTTGACCAAAATATTTCACTCGTGATATGGACTCAAAAGGTTGCTAAAATCTGAGTGAACTCTTTGTGTACACCAGAAAAGGGTAGGAATGATCATGTCGTCGATTTTCTTTGTGTAGCTAAATCTATTTTCTGTTGCCAGACCAAGCGGGCTATATCATGCTAACCTTCCCTGTTTAACCCATAAAAAATAGTTCGGAAGTTGACACTGCTCCGAACAATCTTATCACCTAACATCTCTGATATGAGCCCCAGTGCTTTCTTCAGACCTACACAGACAATTCCCGAACATTGCTGAAATCAGGCGAATGCCCTTCCGATTTCATTTGGTTGAAAGCACTCCAAGCATCAATAACCTTTACCACGCCCACGTAACCATGGATGACCGCAGGATAAGTAACAATGGTCGGTTCACAGCTCTCGCATTTCATCATCTGGAGAACTTCCCCGGCCTTTTTCGATCTCCTTCTCCTTAAGATAATGCACTAACAATGATGTATAGACCTGAACAGTGAACACCAGGAGGGACTCCCACCTGCTTCATTTCGTCCACATTAGACAATGCCGCCTCCAAATTCGCTTTCTGAGTAGCCTATGGACGATGCTCCCATACACATTTATTCAGCGTCTCTCGCTCTGCTCCGGCAGCATCCATCAATTTCAATGCTTCTTCCAAATTACCCGCTCGACAAATTGCTCTAATATACATAAAGAGTAATTTAGTGCGGTCGAAAAACCGGCTTTGTGCAGGAAATTCACACATTTCCCAGTGTCTGACAGCCCGTCGCTTTCACATAAGTAACCTAGAAATTGTTCGCATTTGACAATCGGAAACTAGTTTTGTTGAAACAGATGGAGCCCGAAAATCTCATTCAGAACCGGCTCACTAGGAATCTGTCACTACGTTGTTTTGGACTTCGATAGTGATACGCCAGTCCATCTACAGCCTTTGAGGTGTGCAGTGGTTAGGTGCAATAAATCACGAGGGTAAAAAGTTCAACCCAAAAGATTGATGTGACTCGTAATTGTTCATAACTTTGCATTCTTGGAACTTTTCTCTGAACGAAAAGCCTAACGCTGATGAAGACAACTTGCTAAATGATGTTAGTATGTATTAGACCAGATGTACATGATTGTTCACTGAACTACAGTATGAATGTTACATGTTTAAATTCAACTCCGTTAAATCCAAAGCGCGCCTAACTTTTTGGCATTCGCCGGTTGGAAGCAACAGAAATCTAAACGTCCACGTCCCTGTGCGGACCCCATGTCCAAAACGTCGGAATTTTCATGGAGCGATGTGATAACGACAAATCAAATTATAATGTAAACGCCTTCGTTTTGATCCTGAGTTTCAAGCATTCCAATGGAAAAACCTGTAATATCTCTCTCTTCTCCGTCTCATTTTCATTGGGATTTCCTCTTTGGACTTTCGGGTGTGAACTCCAACGAAGGAAAGCGAGCAGGAAAGTCAACGCCCCACGTGGGATAATCACGTCCTCCTCCAAATTCCTTGTTCATCATCAATCCATCCGTCCAACTGTATAACCTGTCGAGGATTATTATATGATGATTTAGACCACAGTTTTTTTTCTTTTCCGTTTGAAGTTCCCCAGTTACTTGGCTGTACTATGTGCACTGCCTGTTTTTTAGCTGCAAGCTAAGGTTGTTACTGGGTATGGCATATGCCGGCTTTGGTCGAGCTAGTTCTCTTGGTCGATAAAATCCTCTTGTTGCAGGAACTCTGTAAGTTCAACCACCGTTTCATAGGAGAAATTGGGCGGAGGAGGTGTGCAGACGATGTGCTGCGCAGACGTCAGGAATATATAGTTGTTTGGCGTTGATACTTATCAGCGGTTGTAATAGATGGGAAATATTTGCGTTCGTTCGAATTTGGTGTTTTGCCATCGATCGAGCAATAAAATGGATGGTCAGACTGGGATTGCCGGTAAATTGATGTCCGTCGGTGAGGTCGCGAAGCAAAAGGGAGATACTAAAGCAATGGAAGAAGCGACACACGGTGTACAGAACAAAGTGCCACCATCGAGACAAAAGGAGGATGTCAAACCAGCGGGGCCGACAAGACCCATGAAATCTTTCCATGTGAAGAAGCCTTCGAGGGCAGGGGTCACAGTAGATTCGGTATTACGTACAAAAACCAGTCTCTTGAAGGAATACTACAATTTGGGGCGGAATCTTGGAAGTGGTCAGTTTGGTTCCACATTCCTATGCGTGGAGAAGGCGACTGGCACAGAGTACGCTTGCAAATCCATTGCGAAGAGGAAAATGTTGACGATGCATGATGTTGAGGATGTGAGACGGGAAATAGAGATAATGCATCACTTGGCGGGGCATCCTAATGTGATATCCATCAAAGGGGCGCATGAAGACTCCGTGGCAGTTCATCTGGTTATGGAACTGTGTGCCGGAGGCGATCTCTTCGACAGGATTAAAAAGAGGGGGCATTACGCTGAACGGAAAGCAGCTCAACTTGCCAGGACTATAGTCGGTGTTGTGGAAGCTTGCCATTCCCTGAGGGTGATGCATCGAGATCTTAAGCCCGAGAATTTTCTATTTGTTAATGAACAGGAGGATTCACCTCTCAAGATGATAGATTTCGGATTATCAACCTTCTTCAAGCCAGGTATGCTGCACAAAAATTGATGGACTTCTCAGGATGTATTCTGATGATTTTGTGTTCAGATTTCTGATATTACTTTCCATCTCCACGTGATCTACGATTCTGTTTAATAGTCTGATTTTAGTTAAGAACGCCAATCTTGATACCTTCATTGGAGAGATTGCCAAGAGGGAGTCAAGTTCGAGCCCGTTAACATATTCAGTTAGACCCATCTTCGCTCAAAAGCTTAAGCCAATGAGTTGTGGGCCAACTAGAATATATGAATTGCTCCTTACCACACCAATTTTCTGATGTGAGACTTCTCTAACACAACTCACACGTACAATTTAACATTTCTGCACTAGCTCATTTTAGGTCTCTGGCGATCAGAAATTTTAGCAATATCATATAATTACACTCTTTAGTAAAAAAATTAGTTCCTTGAATCTTTTGAAATGTACTTTGGCATCAGGGGATTGATCTGACCACGCTTTAGCAACAGCACTGGTTGCGTAAACTGCAGACTTGATGTTTATTGAGTTATCTGTGGTCACATGCAAAAAAGTTGCAGGGAGAACATTTTCAATTTTTTCATCTTTCTACTTTTGTCACTAATAAGCAATCGATTCTTCTTAACATTGTAAGCTTCTGTTCCTTTTTCATTCTGCCTTTAGGCATGGAAATGTCAGGAAATTTTCAGATCAAGTCTTATTTGATACATGTGTAATGATGCTAGATTTATGATGCTTACAAAATATATTGCAGGGGAGACTTTTACCGATGTGGTAGGAAGCCCAAATTATATTGCGCCGGAAGTTCTGCGGAATAGTTATGGTCCAGAAGCAGATGTGTGGAGCGCTGGTGTGATTATCTACATTCTCCTAAGTGGTGTTCCTCCATTTTGGGGCAGTAAGGATTTGTCTTGTGCATTTTCATGGATAGTCTCTCTAGAGGAGATCGATACTGAACATTCGTCTTGGCGGATGTTCTTCTTTCCAATTTGGCGCAGAAACTGAGGAGGAGATATTTGGAGAGGTTTTGCATGGCGATCTTGACTTCTCACATTATCCTTGGCCTAACATATCTGAAAGTGCTAAAGATCTGGTCAGGAGAATGCTTGTCAGGAACCCTAAAAAGCGGATAACTACTCATGAAGTCCTTTGTAAGTATGATAACCCAATTTGCTGATTCCATAATGTACATACTCGGGAACGCTAGTCATTTCGTAACTTGCAAGGAAAGTAGGAAACGTTTTAACAAGATAGGCCGGGGCCCTTTTAGATTTCTACCTGTAGTGTAGACAAAAGCCTCTTCTCTACCGTCATAAAAGAGGGGTTCTTGTTTTCCTTTTTTTTTGCTTCTTTTATAGCAGCTATTGTGGGGTTGCAAGGCCATTCTTAACCTGTTAGGAGTAGAAAATTGAACTGAAGGTTGAGAGGATGTAGATACAAGGTTACCTTACACTCATATTTAACGTAAACAGTTGACGGGTTAAACTGAGCTTGCATTCTACTTTGGAACTATCTAAAACAGGGGTCTTTGTCAGAATGTATACGGTCGAGAGAGACTTGTGCTAACAGCTGGGAAGAGCATAACGTTAGGAAAGCGAAACGTTGGAGAGAGACCTGAGCTTGCATTCTACTTTGGAACTGTCGGAAACAGGGATCTTTGTATGTTTATCATGCATGAATACGGTAAAAACGTGAAAAGTTGAAGAGAAAAATAGAGAAGAAACACAGTTTTACGTGAAGAACCTTTTCAAAATTAGAAAGAGAAAAACCACAATGTTGTACTAGGCCATCTCGTCACTATCAGAATTAGTATCAAGCTTTAGAGTTACAAGTTATAACTACATAAAATATCGCCGCAATATATAGCAGGAATTTAGGACATACAAAATTATGATGGAAATTACATAAATGCCATTAAAAGTAGTACTTTCTTCTTTACTTTAACATGAAAATTACAACTATCTCATTAACAGGAAAAAGCCTCTTTGCTTTAATATACCTTCTTTTATTAGACTCCACAACTCCATTAATCTCCTACTTGGAGGCTGATCTTCAAAACAATAATAATTTTTCATAGTCTTCACTCGCCTTTGTAACCCAAATTGTTCTGGTGCGGTGGCCTTCTCATCATTGACCATGGAGGCCAACTGAAGCAATGTACTGCTTCAATTTCTCACTGGTGACAACCTTGGTTAACATCTTTGTTGGATCTTCTGCACCATGACTATGTCCTATCATCTATCAACTGATGAATATGATGATCCGTTCAACTCAATGTTTTTTGTCCTCGACTGAAAATCTAGATTTTTTGCGAGATAAAGAGCACTTTGACGGTCATTGAAAAGAACACTGCTATCCTGCTCCTTGTCTATCTCCATCTGAAAATTCTTCAACCAAATCATCTCATTGCCAGCTTCAAATATATCAACATACTTTGCTTCAGTGGTTGAGAGGGACACACACTTGTGAAGTCTAAACATACAATTAATTGTAGTGCCACCTAAGGTAAAAACATAACTCGAGGTGCTCTTCATATTGTCCAAGTCACCACCAGGATCTGCATTGACAAAGCTTGATAAAGTTACACTGTTTTTCATAAAACATAGTGACATAACTGAAATTTCTATCGGGTATCTTAATAGCCACTTTACAGCTTCCCAATACTTTATTACTAGATTAGCTATATATCTGCTCAAAATTCCCATTGTGTGAATTATGTCTAGTCTGGTATACACCATAGTATACATCAAACTACCAACAGCTGATGCATAAAGCACCTTAGCCATGTACTCTCGATCTTCATATGTCTTTCGCCACTGTCTCTTCGTGAGCTTGAAGTGACTTCCTAAGGGAGTACTTTTGGACTTTGTATATTAAACTCCAAATTTGTCCAGCACCTTCTCAATGTAATTTTCTTGAGATAACATTCCTCAGATCTATCTCATGTGCCTCATTCCAAAAATTGATTTGCTGCTCCCAATTCTTTCATTTCAAACTATTATAACAATTGCCACTTCACTATGTTGATCTCCCTCGTGCTAGATCTTGCAATTTGCATATCATCTACATGCAACACTAAAATAATAAAGCGGTCATCAAATTTTTTGAAGTAACAACATTGATCTATTTCACATCTAGTAAACCCGTTACCGCACATAAAAGTATCAAATTTCTTGTACCACTGTCTAGGAGCCTGTTTTAAATCATATAGAGTGTTCTTTAATTTACAGACATGATTTTGTTTGTTAAGCACCTGAAAACCTTCTGGTTGTACCATGTATATGTCCGCCTTCAAGTCACCATGAAGGAATGTAGATGTAAGTTCTCAACAAGAACAATACTCAACACTAGCTTGATAGTAGTCAACTTCACAACTACAGTGAATCTGCGTAGTCAACTCCTTTATTTTGTTGAAAACCTTTTATCTACTTACCTTAGTTTGTATCAATTGCTGCCATTAGGTTTTTTTTGACCTAGTATACCCACTTGGTCTGCAATGTCTTCTTCCCATATGGTAACCGAGTTAAATTCCCAAATTCTATTTTCTCAAGTGAATTCAACTCATCTCACATTGCCATCTCCTTCTTAACAGAATCTTTAATTTGCAATACTTGTGAAAAATATTCTTGTTTGCCAGCATCAGTTTGAAGCAAATAATGCAATGCTGGAGAATACCTCTGTACAAGTTTAGATGTTCTACAAGATCTTCTTAAAGTGGGTTTAGATGTATGTGATTCTTGTTCTGATTTTTTATCAGAGTATCCAACAACAGTTTTAGGATTTCTAACTAGAACACTCTTAAAAACCCCTCAAATTCAATTTCTCTTGTCTTCTCAATTTGTTTTCTCACTCTAGATGTACAACATATTTTCATTGAATGCAACATCGTTTGTTCTTATTATTTTTCTATTTTTTTCATCCCATAATCGATAGCCAAAATAATCAGAACCATATCCAATGGAAAAACATTTTCTAGCCTTTGTGCTAAGCTTTGTGCCTATTTTCAAAATCTATATGCACATATGAAACATAACCAAAAACTTTCAGATGTGAGGAATTCGTTATTTCCAACACATTCTTCTTCTGTTGGCTTAAAATCAAGTTTAATCGAAGGTAGTCTGTTGATCAGATATACTATTGTGTGAACTGCATTTGCCCAAAACGCTTTCAGTCATCCTGCATGCATCCCCATGGTTCTTGCATGCTCATTCAAAATTATGTTCATCTTTTCAACAACTCCGTACTTGTCATGTTGATTCCATTCTCTACACAAAACTGTTGAACTCCTTGTTATCGTACACACCACCATTGTCAGACCTCAGACATTTAATCTTCAGGACAATCTCATTCTCTAATCAGCTTTTGATCTTTTAAAAGTAGCAAATACATCGTATTTATTTTTCAAAAAATAAAGCCATGTCATTCTGGTGTGTAGTTAATAAACGTGATGTAGTAGCTCGAACCTCCAACGGAATGCACAGGGGCTGGCCCCAGATATCTGTATGCACTTTCCTTTATTTGGATCTCTCCCAATCTTCGAAAAACTAACGTAGTTCCACTTGCACATAACACAATTCTCACATAGACCAATATCTATGGATTTCAGATCAGGTAATTTTCCCTTTGACGTTAATACTTTCATCCCCTATTCACTCAAGTGTCCAAGCAATTTGATATTAGCTTCCGACTTAGAAACAGTTGTCGTTTCTCTATGGGAAAATTACCAAAAAAGCCATAAACCTTTTGCAGTCGTGTCAATTCAGTCCTAAACCTTTTTTTTGCCAATTCAGTCCTAAACCTTTTGCAAACCAGCCAATTCAGTCCTTTTGACCGGCCGGCGCTGAAGTGGCTGCCGGCCGGCGTCCACGTGGTAATATTTTAATATTTTTTTCGAATTTTTTTCCCTTTTTTTGGTTTTCCTTCTCCCCTTGGCCTGTCCAACCAGAGGAGAGGCTTGCCGGCGAGGCAAGCTGGGCCCTCGCCGCCGCTGGGCGAGGGTGGAGCTCGCCTAGCCAAGGTGAGCTCCGTGTCGCTGGAGCTGGGCAAGCTGGGCCCTCGCCGCCGTTGGGCAAGCCTCGCCCAGCTTCGGCGAGGCGGAGCTTGCCCTGCCATGGCGAGCTCCGCCTTGCCAGATCTGGGCGAGGGCGGAGCTCGCCCTGCCATGGCGAGCTCCACCTCGCCGGAGCTGGGCAAGCTCGCCTAGCTGCGGCGAGGGCCCAGCTCGCCTTGCCGGAGCTGGACCCTCGCTGGCGAGCCTCCCCTTTGGCTGGACAGGCCAGGGGGAGAAGGAAAAGAAAAAAGGGAAAAAATTCGAAAATAATAATAAAATATTGCCACGTGAAGACCGGCCGGCGCCACGTCAGCCGGCCGGCGGCCACGTCAGTGCCGGCCAGCCAAAATGACTGAATTGGCTGGTTTGCAAAAGGTTTAGGACTGAATTGGCAAACAAAAAGGTTCATGACTGAATTGGCACAACTGCAAAAGGTTTAGGACTTTTTTGGTAATTTTCGCTTTCTCTACTGCTTTTGGTCATGCACTATGCTTTTGATTATGTTCATTGTGCTACAGCCATAATATCTTTAACAATTTCCACCAGCTGTCCTCAAAATTAATTTTGTATCCCTAGATATTTAATTTGCCTGTAGAGATCATATTTCTCTCAAGGCCAGGAACAAATCCGACACCATGCAACTTCCATTAATACCCGTTAGTAGTTTTTATGTGAACATCACTCTTCCTCATAATATTCAAGGTTCATCACTAGCAAGATAAACTTTCAAAACCTTCCAGCAACAAAATTGTACATTGCTTTTCTGCATGAAGTAGAGTCAAATGACGCACCTGAGTCTAGAATCCAAGACTCAATCGGGCCGTTTACACTCAAAATTAAGGCATCATTGTCAAGCGTCTCTTCAAGGTTGCATTCACAAATTTCTCCTCTTGATGTCAATCACGATACTGAATTTTCTTCTTTGGGCTCTACAATCTCATCTCAAATGGCCTTTCTTTTTGCAATTCTAGTATTAGAATAATTAAATATTAAACCACGTATTAATCTAACAGCTAAAGTTTTAGAACAGTTGGCTGTGATTCCACTAAAATCTCTCATGGCTCCAAAGCTGGAGGTCTTAAGTTCAAATCTTTTCAAATCCTATTTGTTTCCCCAATTAAATATATCAACGCTTAGTACTAGGCAAAAAAACTAGACTAAGTGTGAGGAAAAGAGTTAGAATAATTAAATATTAAACCACGCCTTCATCGCTTCCCACCACGCCTTCACCAAATCTCTCATCCAGCAAACTATTTCACCTACAACGGTCTCTTCCTCTGCCCTTGGTCAAGGCAGTGTGCGAAGATGCACTTGACTCTCTTTGGTGAATATCATAGCTAAGAATCAAATCTCCAATCTCTTGAAGCTTCAACCTTTTTTGACAAAACGAACTACTCAATGCAATCATAGTTGCACTCCAACTTTCAGGTAGAGAAGATAACAAAATCAAAGCTTTTACCTCATCATCGAACTTGATTTTCACCAAACTCAACTTAGGCGTGATCATGTTGAATTCGTTGATAAGATTTGTCATAGAACCACCTTTGTCCAACTTCAGATTGAAGAGACGATGGATTAAATATATCTCACTTTACGCAGAAGGCTTCTCATACATATTGGACTATGCTCTCATCAAGTCTGCCATTGTCTTCTCATTGGCAATGTTGAAGGCAATGTTCCACGCCAAGTAAGATGATTCACACCTAGGGCTTGCCGATCTAACAATTCCTAGTCTTCTTGCTTGATCGAATCCTGTTTCTCTCCCAACAGAGGCTGATGTAGGTTTCTTTTTATACAACAGATCCTCGATCTGCATCTTCTAGAAACCAAAGTCTTTGTTGTCAAACTAATCGATCTCCATCTTCCCTTCATCCATCTTTGTTGCTCCCACTACTCTACCGAGCCAGTTTTGATAACAGTTGTTAGGAATGCTAAACATTGAAGAGAAAAAATAGAGAAGAAGACACATGAATTTAACGTAAAAAACTGTTCAAAATCAAGAAGTGAAAAACCATGGTGCCACGCTAGATAATCTGTTCATTATTAGTATCAGTATCAAGTTTCAGAGTTATAAGTCACAACTACCAAAGATATCGTCCCAATACTTAGCAAGAGTTTAGGGCATACAAAATTATAACGGAAATATATAAATGCCATTAGCAACAATACTTTTTTCTCTACTTTAACATAAAAATTACATGTATGCCACTAACAGTAAAAAGCATTTCTCCTTTAACATTACTTTTCCACTATCAGACTTCACAATTTCATTATGTTAGCAGTAAAATGAGCTGTAGGCCGTCAATTTTCTACAAAACCATGAGGAGTTCACTCGCTCATAGGATGACTTGCAATGTCTGAATAATTTTGAGAAAACCTGAAGGAGTGTGTTTTCTCCTGGAAATAAGCCGAGATGAAAATTAATCCAAATTCATGGAGGCTTATTGCCAGTATCGAGAGGTTAGAAGAGGAGTTAGTGGGACTCAAATATTCGTTTTGCCCTGGAAGTACATGAATTTCTGGATAGTATCGAAAGTCTAAATCCGGTTCTGTATTCATGCAGGTCACCCTTGGCTTCAAGTTGATAGGGTAAGCGTGTTTTTTTTTAATTCTAAGTTACTTAGTCACTACTATCAGTGCACAGGCATGAAATTGGAACTAAAAATCACAATACACAGACCGGGTTAAGAACTTAATGTCATGATAAATCACCACTTACTCATGAATTAACACGTTCTGCGTAGAGAAAACGGGCATATCTCAGAAGAAATGGAATCTCTTGCTGTGTGATCACTATTTGAGAAAGTTTGTGTTGCCGACTGCCTATTTAATGTTATCAGATTTTCAGAGACTCCAACAGAACAATAGAAAGTTAGCTGGAATTATAATTGATGAAACACAAGTAATTTGTATCGCTTTCTAATCAGAAGTGGCGATGTCCTAATCAGCAGTTGTCTGACTACTCTGCTATTTTGGGAAACGGGAAATTTCCTAAGTTTTTATACGGTTGATGCGGTGAACATGTGCTTAAATTAAAATGTTGTTTACAGTTGAAGCCATCTAATTAGGTTCTGATCCTTCGCTACAGGACGGTCGCATTGACTGCAATGAGCTCGTGGCGATGATGCAAAAGGGAAACGCTGATCAAAGGGTCTGCAGAGTAGGAGTAGAAAATGGAGGTCGAGAAGACAATGGTATTCCTTCCCCTGGTTGGAAGGGGAGGAAGTGGATAGGAACAGGTAGTGAAGAATCGATTTAACAGCGTCTATGAAAAAGGGAAAAGGAAGAGAAAAGAGAAGGCCTTTTGGAAAAAATGACATTTTTCCATTCATTGTAAACCTTGAATGTGTGAGCAGATCATTTCGTGATTAGTATTCCATTCATTAACAGTGTTTATGGGATACCCCCGCGGTTAGTATTCCACTCATTTTTAGAAGAATGAACTAAGAAGGATACTGCGCATTTGGGAGTATTCCATCTGCTTCAGCTTATGCATTTGTCCGTCCAGCTTATGATTTTAGCCGTTGGAATTACATACTGCAGCTTCAGGCCGGCACAACTTTTAGATTGATATGTGAAGATAATAAACCTGCATAAACTTTGCAGCTGTTCTTTTCCCTCCTTTGTTGTTGTCTTTATTTCTTGCCCTGCTCACGATCGCTTTTAAGTGCAGCTTCACATGGGGTAATGGAGACTTTACCTTAATGGCTGGGTTTTGAGACTTCCTGCCGTCAGGAATGAGAGACAGAAGTGACGGAACAGGAGGCATCCGAGCCGCATTTTAAACTCTTGAAATGGACTCAAAACTTGCTCAAATCTCCAACCTCAACTTTTGTGTGAACCCTTTATGTACACCAAAGATGAATAGGACTAATCATGTCATTGATTTTCTTTGTTTAGCTAAATCTAACTTCTGTTGCCAGACCAAGCGGGCTAAATCATGCTTTCCTTCCCTGTTTAACCCATAAAAAACAGTTCGGAAGTTGACGCTACTCGGGACAATCTTATCACCTAACATCTCTGATATGAGCCCCAATGCTTCTTCAGACCTACCAATTCTACACAGACAATTCATGAACATCGAGTAAGTCCTAAAATCAGGCGAAGGCCCTTCTGATTTCATTTGGTTGAAAACACTCCAAGCATCGTCAACCTTTCCCGCGCCCACGTAACCCCGGATGAGCGCAGAATAAGTAACAATGGTCGGTTCGCAGCCCTCGCGTTTCATCATCTCGAGGACTTCCTCGGCCTTTTCGATCTCCTTCTCCTTAAGATAATGCACTGCCAACGATGTATAGACATGAACACTAGGAGAGACTCCCGCCTGCTTCATTTCGTCCACTTTAGACAATGCCGCCTCCAAATTCCCCTTTCTGAGTAGCCCATGGACGATGCTCCCATAGACATACTTATTCAGCATCTCCCGCTCCGCTCCGGCATTGTTCAGCAATTTCAGTGCTTCTTCCAAGTTACCTGCTCGGCAAAGCGCTCTAATGTACAGAGAGTAACTCAGTGCTGTCGAAAAACCAACTTCGCACAGGAAATTCACACATTTCCTAGCGTCCGACAACTTGTTGCTTTCACATAAGCAACCTAGATAGATTTCAACGAATTCCTTATCCGGGACGTACTTGGATTTCATCATCTGCCTGAACAACTTCACAGCCTCACCCACCTTTCTACCTTTTCTCCCGCAGAGAGAGATGACCAAGTATTTGTAAGTACTTCCGCTAGGCTCACAACCACTCGCCTTCATCTCCTCGAAGATCCCCAGAGCAATCTCTGTCAGGCCCGTCCTTCCATACTGCATGATCATGATGGTCCATGTGTGCGGTGTTATCGAGCAACCCTTCCTTCTCATTTCGTAAAACAGACTCCTCATGCGCTCGAAGTCTTTAGCGCCTCCGGCGATCTTCATGGCCATGTTGTACGACTCTGAGCTATGACCGTAACCATCTCGCTTCCCCACCCAGTCAAAGAAGAGCAAAGCCGCGCCGCTGCGGCACTGGCATCTGCGAATGACCTCGACCACAAGTTCACTAGTGAAGCTCACATTGCACTTCTCCAAAGCTTCTCGAGTCGAATCCCAATCTTCGGACCGTAACAGTAACACACAAACTTCCTCAACATCTGCTTCGTTGTAAACCGAAGAAGTCGACTGCAACGGATCAGCAATCCCCACTTCTTGGTCCGGCCGGCGAACGTTAGACATCGACGCGAGATCGATACCCTCTCTGTCGGATGTGGCAAAACCCCGGGTTTTCATTAAACTAGCTCTGCATCCTAAGGATGTTGATGGGGTTCGGGCTCCACGAATAGAACCACCGCACAAGCCGTTCGAACAGCATCTCCGACCGGGGCTTACATTGTCGTGGTTCGAACTCAAAGAACACCCGAGCGAACCACCGACGCGAGCCAGACAAGTAGGAACGCCCAAATCAGAGGAAACGCACCTAGAGCACTGCCTACGAACAGCAATCATACCCGAAAGTTCCCACGAAATTCCCCCAAATTGGAATTCCTAACCTCAGCGGAATCGCGACGACGGCGTGAAGGACCGAAGCTACGAAGCCAATGTGAGGAGACAGGAAGGCCCTTTTCGATTCGGGACAGCTTCGGAATCCATGGTAGCGAGCTCGGAGAAGAAAGCTTCGGCCGTGGATGCGCGACCCGCCATCGAATTGGGGGATTTGGGGATTCTAGGTTCTTCTGTTCAGTCTTCCCAGAAAGTCTAATACCCATAAAAACCTCGCACTTAAGCTTTTATCCCATTTCTACTTTTTATTTCATAAAAAACCTTCAATTTTAGTTCATGTCTCAATTTTACTCTAAACTTTTTTTATCTCATAAAAAATCCTCAATTTTAGATCCAGTCTCAATTCTACTATAAACTTTTTTGTCTCATAAAAAACTCTCAACTTTAGATTTAGTACTAATTTTAAACTAAACTTTTTTAATCTCATAAAAAAATTTTAACTTTAGGTCAAGTTTCAATTTCACTCTATTTTTTTTGTTTCATAAAGATCTCCATTAACCCTCCAGCAAAATCGCCCTCCGAATTTTGCGTTTGTCGATCTCTCATGCTTGGGAATGTTCTATCTTTGGCAGTCGGAGAGTGCTTGGAACACTCACACAGCTCTTGCTTCAGAGATTTCTATCTCTTGGTTGTTAACTAGAAATTTTGGATGGAGGGTTAATGGAATCAGATTTGTGACTCAAGTAAAATTTTGTGGTTTTTTGTGACACTGTAAAAATTTTATAGTAAAATTGAGACTGGACGGTAAAATTGGGACAAGATCAAAAGTTTGAGGTTTTTCATGAGGCAAAAAAAAAACTTAAGGTAAAATTGGGATAAGACCTAAACTTAAGGGTTTTTTATGGGACAAAAAAAATTTAGGGTAGAATTGGGACATGACCTAAAGTTGAAGATTTTTTATGAGACAAAAAGTAGAAATGGGACAAAAGTTAAAGTTTGAGGTTTTTTTGGGTATTAGGCCGTTCCCAGAATCCCAATTGCACAGTTGAGTGACCGGCCGTTACTTTAGCGGCAAAATTCAACGTTTAAGTCGCTTTTTACGTCCCGATCGAGTCACTTCCCTAATTAAGTGATGAAGTATTGAATTTAACTTTTATTAAGAGATCCATTAGCCCTTCGGCAAATGGTGATTGAGTACCAAGATTGAAAAAACTTGGGAAAATAATATGAATGATCCATGAATATTAACTCAATGTGCAATGCAATCCCTCAATTTTTAATTTGTTCATTATGGTCCATAAATTTTATTAAATCTAATATATAATGTGATTCTTGAATTTTTAATTAGTTCAATGTAATTCTTGAATTATATGAAAATATTTGATGCTATCCGTGATCTTGAATTAATGAAAAAACGATATTGAAGATTTTCATATAATTTAATGATTGAATTATTGATTGCATTTCTTATGTCAAATGATTGTGCGATTCGGCCAAACAATTTGAATTCCTTCCTTCTTTTATAAGTAATATTGTGCTCCAATGAATCCTTAGAAGTCTTCTATTTAGAGAACTAATTTTAGGCACGAAAATTTTTCGACGGTCCGAATCGAAATACCTATATCTACCTCTAATTTAATCAACACGCACGATAATATATCATTAGATTACGAGTTCATTTCATTTCGATATAGATGGTTCACTTTAATGGAGCGGACTTGACTTTTCCTTATCTTATCGGCAGGTGTGTCCTTGATAATAGCCACTGAAAAAAGGAAAGAGAAAAGCTATAAACTGCCCAAAACTTGAATTCGTAAGTTAAACCAATTTTCGACCAATCGGTTCTCTAGCGGACCGCGCGTGTAATCTTCCGGGCACACATATGGAGTGCAATTGAGTTCACTACAGTTTCCATTGTTCATTTGTCAAATTCAATTGCACGCTAGAACTAACTAAAGCGAGGTCTGTTGTCAAATTTGCATTTCTAATCCCACCCATTGGCCCGCCCCTCTCATCTTCCCATGACTTTCCATCACCTTTTAAACTTAAAACGAACATTCTTCAATTGGTCCTCTTCCCCCACGCACAACTTTATCTTCTCCCCTCGGTCGTCTTCGAGATGATGTGATGCGAAATCAGTTTACTTTCGGCGACGGAGCCGGTTTCCCCCCACCTTCCACTGTCCCTGTCGCGTCGACGGCGACTTTAGTGGGCGTGATTAGGACCATTATTGGATTAAAAAGGCTCTCGTCTCCAGATGGTGGAACATTACATCAGCCCGACGCATCCGGCCAATCGAGATTAGTGCAGTAAACCTCGGGGATTAAGCCTCGTTGGTCGCACGTTCTTGCTTGGCGAGCGTTTAGCCGGTGGTGGTGTCCCATGATGTCCTTTTTTTTTTTCGGTAAGGAATGGTGTCCCGCGATGTCTTTTCCCACGATGTCGTTTACCGAGTGCTGCTTCTCCACTTTCGCCTTCCTTTGACCGAATCACGTTCTGGCCCAAAAATGGTTGATAGAAACAGTCCTCGATTTGCATTTCGGGACAAAATTCGCCCTAAAGTCCGGTCGACAAAAAGATCGGCGTTTCGCGCACGGGCCATGTGATCTTCTTTTACGGATGCCCCCCCCCCCCCCCGGAAATTTTTCTTCCGGGTAGCCCCGGTTCGTCACCGGCGAAATTGCGATTACGGGTCTCGGGAGTTGACTCGCCATCCATCGCGTTCTACGAAAGTCAAACGAGTCGTTTTATGTGGATTGGAGTTGGGAGATTTCACGAGAAGAATGTAGCCATGAGATAAAGGTCAAGGAGGAAAAGTAAGGATGAGGTGGCGGGCGGCGGTAATCTATTCTGACGGCTAGGAGGGGATCGTTCCCACCGTAAGGATGGCGGGAGCGCCCGCACAGTAGCGGCAGCGACTTGAGGGATCGCTTTGACTTTGACCCGGCGGCCGATGGCTGGAGGGTCAGGGGCGAGCGACGACGTCAAATCGAGAGCCTCGCTTTGGACCCTTTCGCCCGTCCGGCCAACCACCATCGAGTCTGTCTCTGTATTTCCAAGGGCCGTCTCGTGATGACTTGTGCAGAGACACGTGGCGCTTGGCGATTGGAAAAGACGGTTCGGTCGAGACAAACGGAGCTCAAGAGACCGGTTCCGAACCAACTCGCGAGGAATCCGTCCATATTACGATGTGCTGGACTTGGACCGCGGCGAGTAGCTGGTCTGTCTAACAACCCTTCAAGGGTCTGTAGGGGCTCGGTGCAAGGAATCAAGAGGATAGGAACTTCCAAGTCGGGAGATCGATGTCATTCAGAAAGTTCGGAATCGAATTCGTTGGTCTGCCATCATCAGAAGTTTCCTTTGAATTAAGAATATTAACGCCGATGAAGACAACTTTCCAAATAATGTATGTATCTGACCAAAAAGATAAAAAAAAAATGTATGTACGTATGTACGTTTTACGTTGGATATACGTGAGTATTTGAAAAGTCCAACATACATCTAGAAGAGTATCGAAATATCGCACGTCGCTTGATAATTGAGATTTATATACTCTTTTATATTCTTATAGTCTCCATTTACTTATCAGATTATGAGTTTTAAAACCGCCTTTATGCGTACAAAGAGTAGGCGAAATTTGAATGATGAAGTGGATTCGCACTCGAAAGATAGACTCTCGATAAGTAAATAGATACCACATGAATATATAAAGATATCATATCGTCCGCGAAATCAAAGAGGGGAGAAATCTCCCCAGGGACGAAATTGCTAAAAAAGAAAAAAAAAAAGAAAAACTCCAGTTAAAGGAATAAAATCGGAGTGAATCTGAAATCCGCCGGCACGGGCCGGCGGGATCCAAAGCGCGCCAACTTCTCGGCGTCTCGCCGGTCCAAAGCAAACACGGTACGATGCGAACGAACGCAGGGACCCATCCAAATGCCCCGCCGAGGAAATCTCAGCCGTCCAACGTCCCGGCGGGGGCCCCACTGAATCCGCGATTCCGGAATTTCCACGGCAGCGATGCGATCAACGTTAAAGGTAAAAAAAAAATTGACGACAACAACGTCGGACGCGTCTTCGCCCTTTTGAAGCATTCCAACGGAAAAACCTGTAACCTCTCTCTCTCTCTCTCTCTCTTGGCACTTTCCTTGGGATTTCCTCAAGTTCCCACCTTTCGCGTGTGAAATGCCGACGAAGGGAAGCGAGCAGGAAAATCAACGCCCCACGCGGGAACGTCCAGCCCTCCCCCAAAACCCTAACACCCTTCCTCCTCCTCCTCCTCCTCCTCCTCATCATCAGCATCATCATCATCATCAGCATCAGCGACCCATCATCGATGGAGCTATAAAGCCGAGGCCGAGTCCACCCTCCCTTCTTCAGTCGTCCATTTCTTTAATCCCTCGAGCTCGACCCCATCTGAACATTTCGTGTCTATCTCTCTCTCTCCCCCCTTCTCCCACTTGTTTAGAGTCTCTCTGAATCCGTCAATCTCAGTAGCTCGGCGGGTTTCCTCGAAGCTTCGCAGCTCGTGGAATTCTTCGCGGGGGGCCTTTTTTGGAATTTCTCGGTGGCGGCAGAGACCACGTTCCTTTCTTCCGTAGGATTTGCTGATCGGCCGTGCTGTATAAAGGGACTGCCCCGGTTGATCGCTGCGGGGGTATACTTATCCTGGAGGAATCGTTATTTTTGAAGATTTGGACCGCCCTTTTTCTTTCTCCGTTCGAGTTTCGTCTACGAATAGAGCATGTCGTTTTCCGTCACAACTGGGATCTGCGAGAGTTGAAATTGCCCCGTCGTTTCCCAGGTAGCTAGCTGTACTATGCGCATTGCTTGTTGTGGCTGCAAGCCGAGGTTGTTACTGGGTGCCCGCATTGGCTTCGGTCGAGCTGGTCCTCTGGTCTGGTCGATGGAAGCCGCCCGTTGCAGGAGTTCTTATATATGCGTTGCCGGTTCGATGACCTTTTGATAGGGGAATGGGCCTGAGGTGGTGTGCAGACAATTTTGCAGCGCAAAGTGGGGAGTATATTGCTGTTAGTCATTGATACTTATCAGCTGTTGTTGTAGATGGGAAATAATTGCGTCGGTTCGAGAGTTTCTAGAGATGGTTTCTTTCAGTCCATCTCGAACTCGGTGTTTTGGTATCGATCGAGCGATAATATGGATGGTCATGGAGGGACTACCGATCGATCGACGTCCGTCAGTAAGGACAGAGAAGCTCCTCTGTCTGTTCAGGATAAGCCCCCGATGCATGTTGTGATAGTTAAGGAGGAGCCGAAAGTGGGGCAGGTCGCGAAGCAAAAGGAAGATACTAAAGCAATGGGACAAGCGACACAAGTTGTAGAGATCAAAGTGCCGCAGCCCTCGAGACAAAAGGAGGATGTCAAACCAGCAGCGCCGGCACGACCCAAGAAATCTCTCCATGTGAAGAGGCCTTCGAGCACGGGGCTCATGGCAAATTCAGTGTTACGAACAAAAACCGGTCGCTTGAAGGAGTACTACAGTTTGGGGCGGAAGCTTGGACACGGTCAGTTTGGCACTACATTCCTTTGCAGGGAGAAGGCGACTGGTCAAGAGTACGCTTGCAAATCCATCGCGAAGAGGAAATTGTTGACAAAGGACGATGTCGAGGACGTGAGACGGGAAATACAGATAATGCATCACTTGGCGGAGCATCCTAATGTGATATCCATCAAAGGGGCATATGAAGATTCCGTGGCAGTTCATGTGGTCATGGAATTGTGTGCAGGAGGTGAGCTCTTCGACAGGATAGTAAAGAGGGGGCATTACACTGAAAGGAAAGCAGCTCAACTTGCCAGGACTATAGTCGGTGTTGTGGAAGCTTGCCATTCCCTTGGGGTCATGCATCGAGATCTTAAGCCCGAGAATTTTCTATTCGTTAATGAACAGGAGGATTCGCCCCTCAAGACGATAGACTTCGGATTGTCAATCTTCTTCAAGCCAGGTATGCTGCACAAAAATTGATGGACTTCTCATGGTGTGTTTTGAGAATTTTGAGTTCAGACTTCTGACGTCACTTTCCATCTCCTTCTAATATATGATTCCGTTTAATAATCTGACTTTAGTTTTGGACAAGATTTGCTCCCTTTTACTGCAAACAAACAAAACGGCCTCAGTGTTTTTTGCATTAGCTCATTCAAGTCATCACGATCAGATATTTGAGCAAATATAATATGATTGCAAGTCCTTGGTGAAAAAATTAGTTCCTTGAATCTTCTGAATCTGAACGTTGCCACATCAGGTGAATGATCTGACGACTAGACAGCACGGTCGTGCAAAAAACTGCAGACTTGATTTTTTTGATTTATCTGTTTTCACATGCACAAAAGTTGCAGGGGGAACATTTTCAATTTTTTCATCTTACTTCTTTTGTCACATGGAAGTCTTATCATCATGCATAAAATCTTTGAAGTTCGATTCTGATTTTCTCCGTGTACTTGTCCTTACATGGAAGGCTAATCATAATTGGTAGACTCTTTGAAATTAATTTTCCTGCCCAACAACTTGTGTTAGCACTAATAAAGTGATGTGTCTTATCTAGTCTCTTGAATCATTATGAGTAAACTCTTAGTGATTAATTCTTCTCGACATTGCAGGGGAAACTTTTACCGATGTAGTAGGAAGCCCATATTATGTTGCACCTGAAGTTCTGCGGAAGAATTATGGTCCAGAAGCAGATGTATGGAGCGCCGGTGTGATCCTCTACATTCTCCTAAGTGGTGTTCCTCCATTTTGGGGGGGTAAGGAGTTTGTCTTGTGCATTTTTATGTATAGACTTTCTAGAGGAGATCGATACTGAGAATTCATTTTGGCGATTGTTCTTTCTTTCCAATTTGGTCCAGAAACTGAGCAGGAGATATTTGAAGAGGTTTTGCATGGTGATCTTGACTTCTCATCAGATCCTTGGCCTAACATATCCGAAAGTGCTAAAGATCTAGTCAGAAGAATGCTTGTCAGGAATCCTAAAAAGCGGATAACTGCTCATCAAGTCCTTTGTAAGTATGATAACCCAATTTGCAGATTCCATAGTCTACATAATCGGGAATGCTACAGTCATTTTGTAACTTATGGGAAAAGTAGAAAATGATCAAACAAGATAAGCCGGGGCTGTTTTTTGGCCCTTTTAGATTTCTACCTGTAGTGTAGAAAAAAGCCTCCTCTCTCCCGTCATAAAAGGTGTTATTTTTTTTCTTCGTTTTTTGCTTCTTTTATAGCAGTTATTGTGGGGTTGCATAGGCCATTTGTAACCTCTTAGTAGGAGAAATTTGAACTGGAGGTTGAGAGGATATTGATCTAAGGTAACCTTAAGCTCATAAATGGTCGGTGAGTTGAGTTGAGCTTGCATTCTACCTTGGAACTACCTGAAACTGGAGTCTTTCTGAAAATTAGTATTATCTATTAGTTCAAGATGTCCAATATGGTCAAGAGAGAACTGTACAAACAGTCTGGATAAGCATTATTAGTTTTAAAATGCGCTGCTGCAAGGCCGGCAATTTTTTTGCAAAACCATTAGAAGTTCACTAGCTCATCGGGTGACTAGCAATATCTGAATAGTTTTCAGAAAACCTGAAGGAGTGTGTTTTCTCCTGGAAACAAGTCGAGATGAAAACTAATCCAAATTTATGGAGGCTTAGTGCCAGTATCGAGAAGTTTGAAGAGGAGCTGGTGGGACTCGAATATTCGTTTTGCTTGGAATATATGAAATTCTGGAATAGTATCGGAAGTCTAAATCCACTTCTGTATTTATGCAGGTCACCCTTGGGTTCAAGTTGATGGGGTGGCTCCAGACAAGCCTCTTGATTCTGCAGTCTTGACTCGCTTGAAACAGTTCTCCGCCATGAACAAATTCAAGAAGATGGCCCTTAGAGTAAGTTTATGCAGCTTTGGCATTCTGGTGAAGCATATCAGTGTCGAACTTATGCTCATTATAAACTCATGTAGTCCATATAAGTGTTTTTGGTAGATCTTCATCATTAATACTACATCTCATCGACTTTAATGTGGGAAAGAACTGATACTTTAATTTCGCAGGTAATCTTTGTTTCTTCCTTTCTAACTGTAAACTTGTACGTGTAGATCATAGCAGAGAGCCTTTCTGAAGAAGAAATTGCTGGATTGAAAGAAATGTTCAAGATGATTGACACGGACAACAGTGGTCAAATTACTTTTGAAGAACTTAAAGTTGGACTTAAAAAATTCGGCGCAAACCTTAATGAATCCGAGATGCTAAATCTCATGAAGGCTGTAAGTATCACGTAACGCAGGCGTACTGGCATTTAGACACATTGTCAAAGCTAAATCACGTCTTTTTTTTTTATTCATTTTGACTTTTGTTTCTGTATTTCCTTCATGGGATTGATTGATTTCTCGCCCACAGGCCGATATCGACAATAGCGGCACCATTGACTACGGGGAATTTGTTGCTGCTACTTTGCATCTGAACAAAGTGCAGAAGGAAGACCATCTATTTGCTGCATTCTCATACTTCGATAGAGACGGAAGTGGCTATATCACTCAAGATGAGCTTCAACAAGCCTGTGAGGAATTCGGCATAGAGGATGTCCGCTTGGAGGAGATGATGCAAGAAGTTGATCAGGACAATGTAAGCCTTGTCTTTTTACTTTCAAAAAAATTACTCTAGTCTCTTCTAACAGTGCATAGACATGAAAGTCTCCAGTATCAATGCACAGACATGAAACTGAAACTAAAATTTCAAGACAGAGACCAGTTTAAGAACATAAGTTAATCACCCATTACCCATGAATTAACATGTTTTGCATAGAGAAAACGGGTATATTTAATAAGATATGAAATCTCTTACTGTGTGATGACTATTTAAGAAGTTTGTGTTGCCACTGCCTTCTAATGTCGTCTGATTTCACAGACCCAATCGGAACCCTGCAAAGTAAGATGGAACTTTAATTGATGAAACAAAAGTAATTTGTGTCACTTTCTAACTGCATGAGTATACCATTTTGCGACTTAAAAGTTAAAACAACACGATCACAAGGATTGGCCAGAGGCGTCGATGTCCTAATCAGCAGTTGTCTGACTACTCCTCCTTTCAGAAAATTGGAATTTTCTTTTCGGTTTGAACACGGTTCATGCAGTGAACATTTGCTTAAATCAAGATGTTGTTTACAGTTGAAGGCATCTGATTATGTTACAATCCTTTGCCACAGGATGGTCGCATTGACTACAACGAGTTCGTGGCGATGATGCAAAAGGGAGACGCCGATCTTGGGACAATGGGTCTAAAGAGCAGGAGTTTCGGAATTGGTTATAGAGAAGCACTGCCCGTCTATTAACACGGGGAAAGTCCCCTGCACGAACTGTGTCCATCCGGCAGATGGAGCGGGGTCCATTGCCATCAACAGTTGCGATTCATCCGGTCCATGGTGGTCCTGGTGCGAACAAGTTCTTCACGTCGACACACGAGCGAGGCTACCCAGTTTCTTCTCCCGCTTTAAAGTTTATTTTCCCACAGAGAAGGTTACTTGTATAGCAGTGGCTAAAAAGTTCCAACACCAGCACGAGCCGGTAAATAGTAGAAAAAATCCTTGATTTTTCCTTGGTGATGTTCTTAGCTGATCTCCTGATACATAGTCGAAACGAGGCCTTTTTGGCAGACCACACGAAATCATAGTATGTAACATGTGCAGGAAGGGAAAAAAGACAGATGAGACACTGCCCATTTGAGTAACGGGGCCCATGCTACGACCGTTGCATGTGGAATTCATGGTACATACACAGTTTCTGTACTGAAGTTTCCACACAGACCTTGACAAATTTTCTACCCAGAAACATGTAGAAAAACCAAATTTTCAACGTGCATGAATGATTCGCAAAAGAAGAAACAACAGAATGCACTTGCAAAAACATTGCTTTAACTTAACCAGTGCACGATCAATTTTCTGATCAATTATAAACTCAACTTCACCAATGATTCACGTGGGGATGTGCTAAGAAGTTTCAGTAGGACTTTATTAACACGACATGGTAAGCATCCGATGGTCATTCGCATGAACCTCTAACATCTTGCATTTCGTCATTGGTACTCTACAAAATATTGTCGTAGTCGAAAGGAAAAAGTGTGTAATAATGTGATCTAGAACATAAGAGTCATTTGTGAAAAATTCAATGCATGTCTCATTTGGAATTTGGGATTTGTGCACCTCCACCTCCTGAATTATGGACGAGTCGATTCTTTTTTTGCTTTTGAAAATGACATTTGGTTTCTAGTCCTTTTAGAAATTAGATTTTCTCTCTTCCGGCCGCATGTGACACGGGCATAGAATGACCGATGCCAACTGAGGAAGGGGTTTGAAAAAGCCTTCGGATGACTTGGTAATAGCAATCAGCTTCATGTGCACTGTCTTACTCAGTTAATGCCATGGAATCCTATGAGCACATCCAGAAAAATGCTGTCTTGTTTTCTAATACGCGATAGCGATCCCGGTGTGGGGGCAACAACATGATGGGTCCATGGCCTTGTAGAGATGGGGCACGCTAATCGCGAAATTATCGTGATTGAAATTCGACATAGAGCTCGCATACATCCCTAGCACGAGCACTCCGAGAAAAATGCATCTTGTTTTCCAATACACGTTAGCAATCCCAATGTGGGGCAACAACATGATGGGTGGCCTTGCAGGGACGGGGCACACTAGCTTCAACATGGGCCAATCTTAAGGATCGCGAAATTACCATGATGGAAATTTAACACATAACTCACACACGTCCTTAACACGAGACTTCGTTCAGCCTCGCATGCGTCCTGAATCAACTCGAGGGCCTATTTCTTTTTCGTCAGATCAACAGACATCAATCAAGACACGAGTATTGGATAGGAACTTCGTAATTTCGGGTCTCGAGCACATTGCATTCTTCCTAACTGATGCAAATAGCGGAAAAAATGTAGTGTAGAAAACAGAACTCGAAGCGATGCGTTACTCTTCTTTTCCCCTCTGTCGCGCAGAAGTAACGCGGACGTGACATGGTCACAGCAATTCTCTCCAAGCACATAAACTATGTGACTCGGTCATATACTCAAGTCTTCAACGTATTGACCCCGAGGAGCGGCTTTGTGATCATGATGGATACCTAGATGCATTTATTAATCGATCGATCGATTGTGTTTGTAATGACCCGCACTTCATTTCACAGATGTTATTCAAGTCGTCAATGATTGAAGATTGTCTTTTGCTTGGAGAAACTTAGTGTTCTGCTGGTTGATGGCTACACCCCATTCCGACTTATTCATCCAAGCACTGAAGCTTTGGTTAGGTCTCTCTTACTAATTGAGGATAAGCACTACTCCACTCAAAGAGCGCTTTCTTTTTCCCTTTTTTTCTCGTTCCTTTCTAATCAAGAAGGTCCAAAATTGAGCAGTCGAGCTGCCGAATTATCAAATTCATGTGACGAGACACCTTATAGAGAGATGTCAATTTCATTGGGTTTGTGAATTATCAAGCCGGCCGTACCGTGTTCATCAATTATCGGTCTTCTTAGGTCGCTGCAAGCCAATCCTTGGTCATTAATGACAGGTCCCGATCGCTACTCATCAAGCCCGTGTCTCGCGATGACCTTCGGGTCGCGATCCTAGGTCGCCAATGATCGGTCATGGGTTGCCGTCGATTTTGATCGAGTGGACCTATGTTTTACATTGGCCGATCCTCAACCTCACTAGATAATCCCAGTGGCCTCGCACCGGTCTCAGGCCACTGTCAATCAATCTTAAGTCACTTCTTGTGTCGGTCCTAAGTGATATCTCCTTGTTCCCGTTCATATATGCCAACTATATGATAATTGTGATCTTGCAAATTATTTTTCGCAAGAAGGTTGTTTGAAGAATATATTTTGCAACCGCAAGATGATTCTCTTGGAGCACCAGCCAACCTTACCTCCATTTCCAATTTTACTTACTATTAGCCTTCTATAGTGGGGCAAAAGTGTCAAAAAAGTTATAAACTTTTGGCATTAGTACCAATGTAGTTCTAATTTTTTTTTTGTGCCAATTTAATCTTAAACCTTTTGTATTTGTGCTAATTTAGTCCTAAACCTTTTTTTTGGTCAATTCAATCCTAAACATTTTGTATTTGTGCCAATTTAGTCATAAACATTTTTGTCATTGTACCAATTCAGTCATTCCGGTCAATTTTGGCCAGATTTTGCTGACGTGGACGCCAACCGGCCACCAGCACTGACATGCATAACTTTTAATAATATTTAGTATTTTTTTGAATTTTTATTTATTTCTTTTTCTTTTCCTCCCCTTCCTCCTTCCTCCAATCAGTCACCGGACCGACACCTGACCAGAGGCCCAAGGCTAACGAGGCAACCTCGCCGGGTAGCTGCGAGGGCAACCTTGTGCCAGGTGAGCCTCGCCATGGCTAGGGCGAGGCTTGACCTCCCCGAATCTAACGAGGTTAGGCCTCACCCAGCTGCCGACGAGGCTCCAGCCCCCGCCAGAGGCCTTTGGCCTCATGGCCTCCAGCAAGGTTGAGCCTCGTCTGCAGTTGGGAGGCTCGAGCCCTCGCCGAAGGCCACGAGGTTGAAGGCCTCTGGCAAGGGCTCGGCCTCGCCGGCGGCTGGGCAAGGCACAACCTCGCCAGATCTGGTGAGGTCTAGCCTCGCCTAGCCATAGTGAGGCTCGCCTTCACCGACCTCTGGCCTCTGATCAGTTGCTGGTCCGGAGACCAATTGGAGGAAGGAAGGAGGGGAGGGAAAAAAATAAAAAAAAACTTAAAAAATATTAAAAGTTATCTACATCTACGCCGGCGACCGGCTAGCCAGCGTCCACATCAGCAAAATCCAACCAAAATTGGATAGAATGAATGAATTGACACAAAAACAAAAGGTTTAGGACTGAATTGACATCAATGCAAAATGTTTAATATTGAATTGACATAAAAAAAAAAGTTTATGATCAAATCGGCACCAATGTCAAATGTTTAAGACTTTTTTAGCACTTTTCCCTCTATAGTGGTGTTTCCGGCCAAAAGTTCCTTAACATAGAAGTATGTATTTTACTATGGAAAATCAAACACTGTAGCTCATTATAGTTCAGTTCCTAATCAACCTTAATTAACGGCAAGCGCAAATTTAGGAGTTATGTGAATATTTTATTCTTGAAAAGCTTAATAACAATTACCCTAAAACCACTGATTAAGACCACTAAAAGTTTCTGTCAAAAACAAAAAAAAGACCACTACAAGCAGTAAAAACACGTATAAAAGCATTTTGAAATGGAAGAAGAACATATCAAAGCACTCTTTCGAAAGACCCGTTTCTTCTTTTGTTCAATCGGAACTTACAACATCCAATAAGACTATACAAGTCCCGAAATGTCAAAGGAAAAAAAGCTTCACAAAGTGTCGAAAGATGGTCATAGAAATGGACAAATCACATCATTCATCGCCTTCTTAAAATGGGGGACACTTCAGCTTATTCTAAAACTACTTCATCTTAGATCTCGTCTAGACATCGAGATCCTCAGGATGTAAAAGCGAAGAAAGGGTATCCTCACCTCCCATGAAAAAAAAAATTGAGGGGAATTAAGGGGACACGGCGTGTGGGCACCGGCACGATAAAATAAGAAACGCATTTATGAAGCCCGTCGAGATAGTATGTTTTTTACGAGGGGCAACGGAGACTTCAATTCCCTTGACGTGCAGTGGACTTCCATGCCATGGCATTCTAATAACAATTACCCTAAAGGCACTACGTAAGACCGCTAAAAGCAATACAAAGCACACATTTAAGCATTTTGAGAATCGAAAAGGAACATGTCAAAATAATCTCTCTCTCGAGAGTCGTTTCTCCCTTTTGTTTACACATCCGGCGAGAATTTACGAGTTACTCCCGAGACGACGACGATAAGGGGAAAAAATAGCTTCCCGAAAGTGTCCGAAGGATGATCATGGAAATGGGGCAAGATCACATCGTTCATCACCGCCCTTCTCGAAAATGGGGGACACTTCGATCCAGCCATGACGCTGAGTGCAACGTATCGCCCGCAAAATCCCAAAGCCGCGAACAAAATCAAAAGGGGTCGGCACAAAACGTGGGCCACCCGTCTTAAATCACTTTTGTCTCTCGACGTATTCGGAAAATCGGGAATATATATTCTAAAAATATTAAACAAAAAATAAAAGTTATTAACATATATATATATTTTAACTGAATTATCACGACCGTGGGATCCGATGAACGGGTTAACTCGGTAATGTTTGAATCATGTGAAATTGGGTTATGGGGATTTTTCGTTCCCTTCTCTCCTTTTTCTTTTTCTTTTTCGTTTTCTTTTTCTTTTTTTTTCTCAAATCGGCGGATTTTTTGGCCCTGAGTTGACGCGGGGGGGCCCGCGGGGGGCACAAGCCGCCACGTCGTGACAGCTCACGCGCGGTTGGCGGCGGCGGTTACGTGACAGCACGGCCGGCGGAACGTGGGGCCAATCACGTTCCGCGGTCGCGCCACGTCAGCGGGGACGTGGGGCGGGAACCGCCGCCAGCGCTGCGGAGGAGCTGTCCCTTCGCTTCGCCGCTCCGCCCGCGCCTCCGACGGCTCCGGCGACGGGGCTCGGGGGTCCTTTTTTACGGTTTTGCCCCCGCCCACGTTCTCCAAACAGTTGCCCCCCAACCCCCAACCCCCACCCCCTCATCTCTTCCCTCAATCATTCCTCTCCCGATTTTACCTCTTTGCCCCTCGGTTAAATTCCCGCGGTAGCCCCACCCCTAACTTTTTACCGTGGATTTTTACCCGTATGAGAAGCGTGTGCGCCTCTCTCGTTCGTCTAAAAGGCTAGATGCACGTTACCAGTACTATACATGTCGCTACTGAAAAACAAGCATCCGAGTGTTATGCTCTAGCAAGCGTTCGGTAAGTTTGGGATGGAGTTCGGGATTGTCCGACGAGTGCATGAAGAGCCTCGGCTAATCCCTTCTCGGTACGACGAAAAATGACTCCCGTGCTACATATTTGTGATGGGACGTTGGCATTTACACGAGATCTCGAGATCAATGTACGTGCGCTGTGGGTGGTTTTGCTAAGGGAGGAGTTTTGAGTTAGATTTTTGGATCATTGGATGGATGTCATGTTTGGGCAATCCGGCTGAACTGGTGTTTTTGACACGGCCGAGGACGCTAAAAAAAATCCAGAACAGGAAAACCCCGCTTTGCTGTCGAACAGTCGGGGATGATGCGTGCGGGGGGCGTTTTTGGTCATTGCGACGGCTTTTCATGAGTCCGTCCACTTCACTCCATTGAAACGATTGAAAAAACTTGTCCGACTTTTTTTAACTTTGTCTGCCCACCCATCTCTCTCTCTCTCTCTCTCTCTCTCCTCTGAGTGTTCTCGCATCACCAACATCCTTCCTTCCCTTCTCATAATTCCACATATCCATCACGGACGCAGAAGCAGTCAGCAAGCAGCCAGAGTTATCATCATTACCACCATCGATTCCATCGATCTTCTTCTTCTTCTTCTTCTTCTTCTTCCATAACTCGACTTTGGAATTTTACACCTCTTCAACTCCATATCTGAGTTTCCCTTGGACTCGCTGCCTCCTTGGGTCCAGTCTATAAGTATCTCAAGTTCATATCAGAAAGACCCAGACCCAGAATTACCAGGTGCGTGTCCTCACAGAACTACCCTTTATCTTTCTTCTTTAATTCATGCTGATCCCGTCTTGAAAATCATTCCTTTTGTGGGTGAGTGGGTGTCAAGCGTGTGTGAAATGTAGGAATTGCAGTTGATCGTCGCTAGTTGTTGGTGCTTTGGTTCTCTTCGTCAGTTAGCCTTATGGTGTTTTGGCCCTTGGGTGACATTGCCTTTGAGAGATGGTGGCACTTCTGCTATCTGGTTGACTCCTCATATGTATGGTATTAAGAATTTAAGATGATCTCTCTGGTTCTGTGGATAGTTGCTATCTGAAGTGAGAAGTAATATTAAGTGAGAGCAATGTGGAAAGCTGAAGGAGTTTGGAGAACTTGCTCCGTTGTTCGGCATGTTGAGGAGTTTCTGATATGTTTGATGAATGTCTTAATGTTGTATTCTACTTCATTTATGAGTCTTGAGCGAAAATTGGAGAAATTGCCGGTAGATTTTATTCTCAAATTTGTTCTTTCTCTCCATGTTAAACTTTAATTTATTCTCTGTTTGAGATGCTGTTTTATCGGCGGCAATTAAGATGGACTAGCATTCATGACGACACTCGACTAAAGGTCCTAAAGAGAATGTAGGCTTAATGACATACTCCTCAGGGGAGATCCTCATTTTTCAGCCTACTGAGTTTGGAGTGATGGGAAGTAAGGGATAATGTAATTTATGGATCACTTTCAGAGGACTCTGTCTCAGTTTCATAGTGTTGCATTCTCAAAAGATCTAGGGGCGGTTTCATATTCGTACTTTATGCAAAAAAGAATGATTAATTCATGCATTGATGATCACTGTCTTATCGATTGTTTAAGGATTATGGTGTTTTGTGTCCATGTTCTCCCATCTACGTTGCGACTTTTTTTGTTGACTTTATACGACTTGACTCGCCAGTAGAGCTTAGATTGTTTTGGCATCAGAAACAGGGTACTTCTGCTGGCATCCTTGGGATGGTAAAATTGTGGCATGCAGAATATTGGAAGATAAAACATTCAGAATCATGTCCCACATAAAGGTTCAGTTTTCATTTAGTTAGTGCAGAAAATAATTAGTCGCAACTTTTTATTATGTAATGAAGGCAGGCATTTAGGTTGTCTAAGACGCATTTTCTCACCTGGACCTGGGAGCATCACGTTGAGTACCACAAGGATCGTTTTTTCTGCTAATCTTCTTTTGTTTATTTTTTATCCTTCCTCTTAGGTCCTCCCATTTGCATTCGTTTGGTCCTGATTCCTAATGGTCTCTTGCAGCTATTCGACTTGAAGTGATTTTGGCAATTCTCAAATGCTTATTTTGGTGCTCCAGGCATTTGATAAATGGACCCTGAAGACGGGATAGCTTCTGAAGACAGGAAAGGTGTTAAAGAGGAAACTTCTGCGGAAGCAATCATACCGGTTTCAAAGCCTGAGGAAGCGACCCCTGAGATTGACTGCTCTAAACAGGTATAGAGAAATTAGACGAACTAAACCCTGTTCCTGTGTCATGTACATACTTGGAATGGTATTCATTTTGCACATTTCCTTTATCTCTTCAGGATACATCGAGCGCAGGTGTTGGACCACCCAAACTCAAGAAGCTCTCCAAGGACAAATTGAATGTGAAAGGGACCGCTCCGTCTGCTCAAAACCGGAAGCCGGTTCTGTCCCAGAGTTTGTCATTCCCGGCAAAGGGAATCCGTGCTAATGGCATGAGGAAGAGCGTTGATGCGGTCCCAACAAAAGCCGCTGCCAAGCATTCCAAAGCAAACATGTCTGGCCTTTCTAATGGATCTGTCAGTTCAGTTGCCATCACGGGTCAACGCGACCGGCTCATGGCCAATGAAGTGAGCTCGAAAGCATCTAACTTGGGCAATCGACGCTTATTGGTAAGGCTTTGTAGGGATTTGCTGTTTTCTTTGTATCGTTCTTGCCTTTTCTTAAATTCCCCTCCAAATGTGATTGTGTTAGGCTCAGAAACCTGGCTCTGCAGAGGGAGTGGCCAATGCTCCTCCAACCGAGGTTTCCCTGTAAGTCATGTCCCATAACCGCTCTTGCCAAGTCTTTTGTAAAACTAGGCCTTGTTTACATTTTATTTGACGCAATTGAATATGAGTTTGGCATCAAACATCCAAAATAGTGCCCATTTGGAGTCCTGCTAAGTAAACACGTTCTGTTCCATGTAGTTGCAGCTCGCTCAGTCAAGACCGAAAAATCAACAGATCAACAAACCAGGACATTGAAATTGATGATACCCACTCCACTGCCTCGTACTGTTCTTCCCCTAGATATTCATGCTATTTCTGCTAATGAGCATGTAACATTGTCTTCAATATCACATAGAACTAGTTTTTCATAGTCCATGTAATTGTTTGTCAGAACTGCTACTCCTCGTGGTCGCAAGAGTGGCATTTCCGGATTTGCCTCCAGGTTGACCGAACGTGCTGAGAAAAGGAAGGAGGTTTGCCAACTTAATTGAGCATAAATTTTCGCTCGCTGGATCTACCTCTCTAGTTCATTGTTAATTAGTCAGGACTTAACTGCTCTCTTTCCCACCAGTTCTTTTCTAAACTAGAAGAGAAGATTCAGGAAAAAGAAGCAGAAAAAACCAGCTTGCAAGAGAAGTCAAAGGTCTTACCACTGGCACTTTGATATCCATTGGTTGTTTCTTTTTTCCGTGCAAAATTTCCTTACCGCTCTAATTTGGTCCTTGAATATTGTTTCCTGGTTCGATGCAGGAAAACCAGGAGGCAGAGATCAAGCAACTGAGGAAGAGCATGACATTTAAGGCAGCTCCAATGCCAAGCTTCTACAAAGAACCTCCTCCAAAAGTTGAACTTAAAAAGGTCTGTCATCTTTCCTTCTGTTTTCGAGGCAATATTGTAACAGTACAAAGAAAGCAGTAGTTATAATTTCATGTGTGGATAGACAAATAAGGAGTGTATATCATAATTACAATTTGATTTCTCTTTACATAACTTGGAGGTTTAGTATGTCATGCAAACTCTTTCAAGATTAACCAGTTGGTAACAATGCATGGGAGTTTCGAATCCCATTTTCATTTAAGATGTGTTTACTCGATCAGCTGCATGTAAGTTATTCACTGTATGCATATTACTGTGAGATATCATATAACTTTTGGCACAAGCCTTATGGGAAATCATCCTTTGAAATTGGAATATTTCCATAGATACCGACCACAAGGGCAAGATCTCCGAAACTCGGGAGGAAGAAGAGCTCGGTCACTACAATGAATAACTCTTCTGAAGGTGGTGGATCTTGTTCCATGCCACGTCTAAACCAAGAAAGCAAATCGTTCAAGGGATCTCAGGTGAAACAGAATAAGGACGATGTTGCTACAAAGATGCAGCTTAAAAAGACCAAATCTAGGCTGACCGCGAGACCGAAGAGCATTGCCAAAGAAACAGAAGTTGAGAGCCGCAATGCCGGCACTGAAGAAACCGCAGAATGCCAAGACCAATACGCAAATCTTGTTGATCACGGGTCTATGGGTGACACATTGGTTCAGTCGAATCAAGCGCAAAAGGATGAAGCCACCTTGGTTTCTGCTTCTGAGATAATGCCTCAAGAAGTCGCTGTCGGAGGCTGACGATGAAGACACTAGAACTGTGTATGATAGGTCTTGTGCAATTTATGATTCTTTGTGGTGTTAATATTTTTGTTTCCAGTCATGTGTCAAAGTTATATATGTAACTATAGTTTACATATTCGTGTTCTTTTTTGGTTGTCATTTGAGTTGGTTCCTGGAAAACCGTAGGCCGCTCCAAGTAAGAACTCCATTGCTGTCACATGCTAGAGTCCATTCCACAGCTTGAAACTTGTTTGTCCATGTTCGTGTGAGTAAGGTATACTTGATATTCTCTAACTGAAGTTGTTCTCGCTAGGTTTTCTGTACATAGTTCGACATTAATCATGTGAGCATTTTGGTCCTCTATTTGTCAATCGCAACTCGATGATGTATGAGTCAGTGTTTGATTAATTTGGGATCGGTTGCAAGATTCCAGATCATTCCTATTTCATGAGATACTACGGGAACGGGAAATTTTGTTTCGGTAAAGCTCAAAGTAAGCTTAATACAAAGGGCCAGGCGCCCTAACCTTTTCATACTGTGCATGGTATCGGTTTTCGACACGCGGCATCCTATCTTTGGCTCTTTCGATCCATCACGGATGGCCACGTCACTAGCCGTCTCACAGAGCTCTCTTACGACTAATGCTCGAGCTAGCAGGGGGTAGCACTGTCCTCACAACCCATCTCCTTTCATCCTAAGTCCAAGATGATACTGTGGTGCGCTGCGCAACGCCAACCCTTCTCAAAGACGGGCCACTCCGAACCCCGAACAAGCTATTCTAGGACAGGGCCTGATGTGAAAGTACGTAAAATGTCCTCCATCTCAATCTGTCAAAAGAAGATGATAGGTTTACTGAAAAGAAAAGGGTTATTCAGCTTCACGAGCTGACTTTGAAAGATGGTAGGTTACTGAAAAGAGAAGGGAATAATTCCCAGGTCTTCAATATTTGGCATGTCTCACATTCTTGGTTTCAAAATCAGCTCGTGAAGCTGAATAACCCAAACTGCAAGGCAATTGTGAAGCGATTGGCAGGGACCCACGAGCCCCCAGAAAAGTCCCATGATCACTTGAGAAGCAAGTCAGATTTTGTGATCAAAAACCAAAAAGCCGAGACCCTCTATGGTGGGTGTCTCAATCTCACCTTCAAGACTTGGTTGCCAGTGATTTGCAATCTCTCACCTGGAGTCAAATATCACTGCAGAGGAGATGTCGCCACTTGGAAAAAAGATTTGATGCAGAGGGACTGACTTTTGGCAATTTGATGATTATAAGTAATATTTCCTTCCACGTTTTAAGTCGTTCAGTTTAAGGTAGGCGATGATGCATGCTACAGAAAAATTGCCCCTGCACCTGTGAGAGAATACAACCTTTTAACTAAATCGAATCTTTTTAATAATGTCATAAATGCCGAGAAAGTTTACAAAATTGTTTAATCGAAGGGGCAGAACTTATGTTATGTATAGCGTATGGCATATTTTTTAGAGGCTTATTTGCAATCTGTCGCGTCACGTAATATTTCTAGATTGATCTTCCTACATTTAGCAATTGCTCAGAATCTTTATCAGGTTCAAGGAGGACATCAGGGGTTGTTGCGAGTCTTGATTAGAGCCGTGGCTCATAATGTTCAGTTGCTTGTCCTCTGGTTTATAGGAGATTGGACCATCTCAACTGCACAATCAAGAAAATGAAAATCTAACCAAAAGTGGGGACTAAGAAGAGAGAAGCTTAAATGTCTTTGGTACTTTGGCTAAAATACAGCTTTGATAATAAGTACCTTTCACTTTGTGTTATTGCATTTATGGATGTTATGGAAAGGATGGAGAAACAAGGCCCCCAAATCAAAGACGCTGCTTTTCTCGTATTATCAATAATCAATATACCAAATATCGCAATAATGGTTATTAAGCCGGTATCTCGAGCCATTTGTTGAAGTTAGCTAGACCTAGATATAATTAATTAAAAATAATTGAGGAAGAATCACTAGAAAAATAGCCAATCCCCACTAACTCCCAGTGGTTAGAACATCATCTCAGTTTCTACCACTCCATGATGTTTTCTTGGCTTCTAGAATGTTAGCATAATGTCCTAATGACCCGATAGAAAAATATATGATAACCTGTACAGAAACTGCCAACTCCATCCAAAGTGAAATCTCAACCAAAGATATCAATTACTTATTTGTTTCCCAATGTCAAATCTGTCTCTGCTCCCTTACTTCCACTTTCACATTCATAAACTTTTTTAGTCACTTAGCCAGCCACATTGATTCGTTTGGGCTTATTCAATGAAGAGGACAGGGTAACACCTAAGCAAGGACCAGCTACTCCTACCTGTCATCATCACCACTAGTAATTTAATCAAACGCCCACCATACCCTTCCCATTATCATCGCCTTATTCTTCTCCTTATTAAACATGCCGCCAACCACAATCAAGCAGACCCTTTTCCGGTATTAAAAAAATGCAATAAGCAGACAAAACCATAGGAAGCAATTTTTCTTTTTATATATGATTTTCATGAAACCGACAAGTTTAGTACATTTAATTGACAGGGAAAAAAGAACCACCACTTAGATACAAAGCAACACGCAGAGTCTTACAAGAATGGTGCCCATGGATTTGCAGCGGCAGTGTGACAACACAAGAATAATTATACAAAAAAAAAATCGATTTTGGTAATTACAGTATTAAATTTCCAGTAAATGAAAGATTGAGAACATCATCATCTTCTATTTTTATGGTTTTGAGAAAATCCCTGAACCCCATTTATGTCCCAGCCTCATCTATGGATCCCACTGTACCAGAGTCATCCTGATCCTGCAGCATCAAATTCACAGATGTTGTCAGAAACAGCTCACCAAGCATCAGAATCAGAATTTTTTTTGGTCCTTTAAATAAAGAATAGGTTTTTCACCTTGCTCCATGTACATGCTTTTGCCTTGCCTCCTTGAAGAGTTTAATTGAAGGAAGAAAAAAATTTATTTATTTTATTGTTTTATTGACATGAGGAAAAATGCGAATGTTGCCCAAAAGCTCCAAGCATACTGCATGCTACTTCCATCAACTTCCCTGTCATGTCAAATGGAACAGAACCGTATTAGCTTTTGGGTAAACTCATTATTGTTTGTCACATTAATCATACGCATAAATTAAATCAAAATGACAAAAAGAAAATCGACCGACAAGAATTAATGCACGGCAACAATGCAAGGTGCCCGAATTGACTGGTCACTGGTACGCAAAAGCAAAGTCAGCCATCAGAAAATTTAGAGAAAGAGACAATGCAAATCATTGAAGATGAGCTGGGAATTATATACAGAAGCACCATACACAATAAATAATAATAAGAAGAAGAAGAAGAATAATGGCCAACACATTAGTAAAGACAGGCTGTTGGTGGATATTCAAGACTGGTGGTAGGGTTAGGGGAATGTGGCTCACAGCTGGGCAGTAGTATCCTTCGAATCAAAGACAGAAAGCCCATCAATTTATTTGGCGGGGATCGGCAAATTACGAATTATTTCTCCGTAATTTGCCGGATCCTCGCTCAATATCACTAACCAATCAAGCATTCGCATCACGTCAGCCAGTTAAGCCCGCGATGTGACTGGCTTGGCAATACTAAATCCGACGTGTTATGCGGCGGCGCAAAGCACTGCCATATTAAAAGCACTTATTACCACATGTGGGTGGGGTGGATTTTTCCTTAACGCCTAAGTTGTGTGCGCTTCCTCCAGGCTATACTCAAAATAAAATCCTAATCAACTTTAGTCAAAAGAGCGAAGGTGAGATCATCACAATCTGTCCCCAACAAACTCTAAATGAGCTGCTTCTGAATTAATTATTCAAAAAGTACACAAACTCGAGACCATTAAGAAAAAGTTGCTGTCTTCCTCTCTAAAAAATCCCGCAGGACACTTGAAAGAAAAGCAAAGCCAAACTCATCGACAAACCCCGAGATCGTATAGCGTAATCCGCCTGTCTCGTGAAAGCTGTGTTCTGGTAATGTCGAAACAGATTCTACTCAAAGTCGGTAACAAAGAACATGTTAAACCCGGACACTGAAACGATCACTAAAAACGATCGAACTTTAGTCCGACCAACGATTGGGGGAAGCAAGTAATATGCCCACTTTAACGTGTGGCATCTGTCTACTTGCCAACCCAGCGAAGGTGTCCTGATCTTGCTTGTTACTACACAACAGCTCATCAATCAAAAACACACCAAAAGAGAAAGAAGAACAAACTACGCGTTGTGTGCGCGATTCCTATGTGCCCTACCATTCACCATCAATTATGAGCACCCACAACCAAAACAGCATCCGACCCACCTCACACATTGGAATGAACCTTTTTTAACCCACCCATCGACTTAGTTATCATCAATCTAAGGCTCTTTCTACGTCTCTCTGACCTGATATCTATATGGACAGATCTAGTCAGGACTGGAGACCAATGCAAGGCTCTCAGGTTTCATTTCCTTGGATTTGGCGTGTTAGGACATCCTAATTTGCTTTAGAACCGAGCAATGTCCAAGGCTGGCTCAACATATTCCCAATTCTATGCTCGGCCATGTGGCCACGCCGAATCACATGCCACTCGACAATTTCATACATGTTGGCCCAGTGAACATGGAGTCGAATTCTAATAAATCGAACGCAAGACGGTATCGCAGATATTTCACGCCACTCGATTGACAATTTCTAGCAGATTTCGCTCCAAATTCAACTCTACATAAGGTCCAATTTCGAAGTAGTTTCTATGTCAATATTAGCAGCAACTAACTGCAGCCCAATCAAGTTTAAAGCCAAAAATCGACGAACAAACGATAATCAACAAGAATCTGGCACTGAACTGAAAATCGACCGACACGTACCTCTCCTGGGCTTGGCAACAACCTTGACCACTTTCTGCTCCGCCGCCGTCGTACTCCCCTGCGCCGTCTCCTCGGGTGGGAACAGAACCCCATCGATCCCCTGCACGGAGATCCTCCCGTCCGTGTAAATGTCAGGGTCGAACAGGTACGCCGACCCGTCCCCTTGGCCGAACTTCACTGAACCGTCGGCCTCCTGGGCCACCATTTTGTGCGGCAGCCGCAGCGTGTCGTACCGCACCTTCCCGAACCGACGCACCGCATTGTACATACTCTCCTCGGTCTGGTACTCCGGGATGATGTGGTAGTACACGATCTGCTCGGGCGCGCCTGGCTCGCTCAGCTGGTCGGTGGTCAGCTTCGCCATGGCCTCGTCGTTCGGGGCCAGCACGGTCAGCACGTACCCCTCCGACACTAGCCGCCCCATCTCCACGGCCAGCGACGTCAGGTTGACGAGGATGTCGGCCATCTCGTTGTAGCCCCCGTAGTGGAGGAGCGTGTGTATGAAGTCCTTCACCAGGGCCTCGCCGTGGAAGTGCCCGCGCGGGCCGCCGGGTCCCGGCGCCGGCGCGGGGGCTAGGGAGGGGCCGGGGGCCATCGCGTCGTAGATGGGAAGCGCGGGAGGGGACCCCGCGGGGGCCGGCGAGGCGGGCTTCTTGAGGCGGTGGGTGCGCGGGTCGACCTCCGGCGCGCCCTCCGGCAGGACGGCGGCGATCGAACGGAGGCTCCTCCGGCGGTTGAAGTCCTCCTGGACGGCGCGGGGGATCAGCAGCTGCTGGATCCCGTGGATGACGCCGTCGGGCCTGACGACGTCGTCGGGGCGCACGACCTCCGCAGTGTCGACGGCCTTCAGGCCGGAGCCCCTGGCGACGGCGAGGTGGACGGGGTCGGAGCCGAGGGTGGGGTGGGGGGCGGGGCCGGAATCGGGGGCGGGCCACTGGTGGGAGCCGAGGCGGCGGGGGACAATGTGGAAGAGGAGGAGGGACTGGAGGGACCTGAGGTTGCGGGGCTCGAGGAGGAAGCGCTTGAACTCGGGGTCGAGGCCGCGCTCGAGGGCGTCGTTGCGGGGGGCGAAGATGGTGAGGTTGTGGCGGCCGACGGCGTCCTCGAGGGTCTGGAGGAGGAGGGCCTTCTCGACGAGCTCGGCGAGCTCGGTGTAGCGGGAGTCGAGGAGGGCGACGAGGACGGAGTTGGAGTTGATCTGGCCGCCGCCGCCGCCGCCGCCGCCCCCCGCGGTGGAGTTGGAGGGGGGGCGGCGGGGCAATGCGGAGGAGAGAGGCGGGAGGAGGAGGAGGAGGAGGAGGAGGGGGAGGAGAGGGGCGGAGACGCCACGGGCGCGGCGGTCCATGGCGATTGGAGGAGGAGGAGGAGGAGGCGGAGGAGTGGCGGGGGTGGTGTTGTGCTGATGCTGCTCCGTCGTCGCCGTCTCCCCTCTCTAAAAAATGGAGGGCTTGGGACAACAGTGGGTCTTTGTGGGGGAGGAGGAGGAGGAGGAGGAGGAGGAGGGTGGGGCTTTGCGTAGAGAAGGGGAGAGATGGGGACACGTGGGAAGAGACTTTGTGATGGAGTAAAGGTAAAATGCTATTACTACTACTGCTGCTGCTATGCTGCTACTCCAGAGAGAAGAGAGAAGAGAGAAGAGAGAGACTGTTCAACGCTCTTGTATTAAGAGAGAGAGAGAGAGAGAAGAGAGCCTTTTTTAGGTGGAGCTTGGGACATCAGACAGCCTGGAAGTGGGGTCCACGCGTCTCCCTCTGCCTCTCTTCCCTCTGTCTCCCGCTGTCTCCCTCTCTCTCTCTCTCTCTCGCTCGCTCGCGCTCTCCCGCGCGCCGGCTCCTTCGTCGCGGCTCCCGTTAGTTGCGACGACGTGATCTGGCATTCGTTCTCGGTTTTGGATTTTTTTAGATCACGTTGGAAGACCGAATGGAACATTTTCAGATTGTTCAAAAAATCAAAATTTCATAAATCATGTTGAACGAATTAAAAATTCAAGAATCACATTGGATATTAGGCTAAAGCTCACGGGCTACGTTGAGCAAATTAGAAATTCGGAAATCGTATTGCATATCGAATCAAAGTTTAGCGATTATTTGTGATACTGTCGCGATAAATTTCGTGGAGATTGGTCGAAAGGTAGTCCGTCACTCCCAAACAAACGTCCTTCGCGTCGTTAAGTTAAAAAGCAGTAATAAGCGTCATAATATGCACGGCGCCACGAAAATTTCATTTAACGAGGACCTGTCAAATCAATTAAGATCGGCATAACTTTTCAGCACCCTAGGGGCATCTCGCGTTTCGCAACATTTACGGACCGTCTTGTCTAGTTAATCCAGGCACCATAGCCACAATCAGCTTATATTATCTTCGTTGTTTTGTTTTTTTCACGTAAAGGAAAACCGGCAATTCTTTTCTCTGTCTAGAACTCTTTTTTTCTTGTTTTGGGCACGAGTAAAAGAGAATCGAGTGATCCTCACCGGCAAAGGATGGCAAAGCTCGATGCTCGCCTGGAAAATTGATATTTCAGAGTCCATGTACGGGTTCACGCAAAAATCAGGAAAAGTAAAATGACAGAGAGAAAGAGTAAGCACATGTGAGCGTGGGGGCTACAGGAACAAGAACCGACGAGCCGAGCCTCGGCTCGGCTGAGGAACTCGCGCGTTGCGGCTCCAAGGCAAGTTGTCGGTGTCCATAAATGAAATAAATTTACTTTTATAAAAAAAAATCAGGAAAAATAATAATAATAAAAAGAAAGAAAACTGCCCCCCCCGGTCTCAATATTCCACGCCAAGGTACCGCCGCCGACGTCACGCCGGCCCGCCCTTCGATCGCGACGGGGACGCGTGAACGCGCGATGCAGCGATGGCGTTGCTTTACTGCATCCTCGAGAGCGGCGACGTCTCGTCCGCCGGCAGCTGCCTCGTCAACCTCGCTCGCGCTTGACTTTCGCGAGCAAAAAGGCAAAAAGTCGCACGCGCAAAACGTCGCCCCGTCGTTTCGCTCTCTCCCCTTCGGATGTTTAAATATGAATCCGTGGAACTTTGGTCCTAAGTAAGACCTTCAACTGCTTCGTTTGGTTAGGTCTCGCGCGTATCTCGATATCCTTCGAGCGTAAAAATAAAGAAAGAGTAGAGCCGGGTATTAGGCTCGATAAAGATACAATCAATTTAAGAAATTAGGCGTGCGGGCGCGACATGTTAAAATAAAGAATGCAGTCATGTCAGCTCGTCAGGTGTATACATCTAGACAGGCCGGAGGGCTCCAATCGGAAAGTTTGCTTCCCCTACAAGAGTGAGGTACCTCGGTAACCAACACCGTAGCGGGCCCCTCGCTCGTTTGCGGCGTTTAACCGAAATTAACGAGCCAATATTGGGCAGAAATACAATGTCGGGCCATGCCGGATCGGCCATGTGAAGGCATCAAGTGTTTGGGCCTCTTAAAGCATCGATCGAATCCCACCAAATCATTGGTTATTCCTTTCTTTCCTTTGCGGTAGTGATCGACGACCTTGAAAATCGAAGTTACAAGATGCAAAAACTTTGCGAATTGTTTCAACTCGATGGATCAAAGAAATAACACTTAAAACTATGTGGATTGTAATATATGAGCGACAGAAGCTCGACCGTACAGTTATTTTATTAAGGGACGGTTGGCCTGACTGCCCCCGAGGCTAATATTCCTCGCACCGGTCCTTTTAATTAAAACTTGGAAAAGTTAATATCTGCAAAATGCACAAGAGATCAACGGTCAACAATTTTATAGCCGGTATCCCAAGTGATGTTGTCTAATTTTGCAAAGTAATGGTCGTCTAATTTTTGTTTTACAGGCAGTTGGGTTCTTCAAACTCTTTTCTGATTGAGTCTTCTGATTTTCTTGACGTGTGCAATCGGGTCCTTTACTTCTTGTCAAATGTGTTAGTCCTTTGATCTATGAAACTAATAACATTGCGAAAATTGCCATGCAGAGAGTCTTGAAACGCTCGATAGATAAAATTTAGGACTTCTAAGATACTTTTCTTGCGACCAAGCACCTTTCGAATAGCTAGAACACCAAAACTAACCGGACTCAAGTAAGAAATGTTACAATGGAAGCCCTCCCAAGAGGCCCCGGAGGGAGTAATAATTACGTGCTCCTAATTAGAGGTGGTCAATGGGCGAGCTTGCATCGGGCCCAAAATATTGTCCAGGCTAGCGAGCCGCTAGGTACTATTGCATCTCCATCACCGGGTATAGAGAACGAAACATTCGATGCCTACCGATTCCATCCATCCAACAACTAATAGGTACCCGAAGCAATACGCTCGCAACACAAATTTGAAATCTCCTCGGGTTATGGCGGGTAAAGTTGGACCTGACCCGTTTAGGGTGCGAATGGTAACCATTCTGCTCCAGAAATCAAATTCTTGCCAGAAATTGATTTCTAGAATTCTTGCCAGAAATTAATTTCTGGAGGAGAAATCTGTTTGGTAAAACATGACTAATTCTGCTCCAGAAATTGATTTCTGGAATAGAAATCTGTTTTGATTTGTTGATTTTTTTTGCACCTAAAAAATTTTAAATTTTACTCAAAGTGGGTGGCCACAGGTTTTATAAGCCATTTTGTAAAGTTTTGAAATTTTTTATTTTTGAAATTTTTTTGGGCACCTAAAAAAATTTAAATTTCACTCAAAGTGGGTGGCCACAGGTATTCTATGCCATTTTGTGAAGTTTTGAATTTTTTTATTTTTTTATTTTTTTAATTATTTTTTATTTTTTTGGGCACCTAAAAAAATTTAAATTTCACTCAAAGTGGGTGGCCACAGGTATTTTAAGCCATTTTGTGAAGTTTTGAATTTTTTTATTTTTTTATTTTTTAATTATTTTTTATTTTTTTGGGCACCTCAAAAAATTTAAATTTCACTCAAAGTGGGTGGCCACAGGTATTCTAAGCCATTTTGTGAAGTTTTGAATTTTTTTATTATTTTTTATTATTTTTTGGGCACCTAAAAAAATTTAAATTTCACTCAAAGTGGGTGGCCACAGGTATTTTAAGCCATTTTGTGAAGTTTTGAAAATTTTTATTTTATTATTATTTTTTTTTGGCACATCAAAAAATTTAAATTTCACTCAAAGTGGGTGGCCACGGGTATTTTCAGCTATTCTGTGAAGTTTTGAAATTTTTGATTTTTTTTTATTTTTTTAAAAAAATTCACCAAATTTCATATTTTCCCGAAATATGACTTTTTTTTATTTTCTGGAAATTTTTATGATTTTTTCTAGAATTTTTCAATTTTTATGCATTTTTTTAAAAAAAATTATAAGAAAATAGGGAGAATGCATTCCGGAATCAAGAAGCTACAAAAAGTAGCTTCTCTTTTTCTTGCCAAAAACTCATTCTGGAATCAAAAATGCATTCCGGAATCAAGAATGCATTCTGGAAACAAGTATTTTTAACAAACGCATTTTTATTCCAGAATGCAAAAATCGCTCCAGAATGCATTCCGGAAATTTTTTAACAAACGCCATTCTGTTCTGGAATGCATTCCGGAACAGAATTTTTATTCCGGAATGCATTCCATGCGCACCCTTATACACCACCAACACTGTACGAGGAAAATGACAAGAGTTGTAGCAAAAAAAACTCAAATGTAACGCAACACGATGCAACTAACTCGTATATCGACATAAACTATAGGCCTTCCTCGATGGCAATTCTTGTTTCTTTGGAGAGAGAGAGAGAGAGAAGGGAAATTAAGAAGTAAACGGATTGTGCCGGCCCTGCGATTACCGTCCAAACATGAAATTCTGAGGCCCATGGACTACGTAAAGCCCAATTATAGTTTCGCAGCGGATGAATGCGAGGGTAGGGATGGATTTTTTTTTTCTTTTTATCGAAAGAGGGAGGGATGAACTTCGATGCTATACATATCTCCATTTTTCCGCAATGGATTTGAGCATCTTCTCGGCACGGGAACTTAGAAGAGCTTGGATGATCGGGTCGAGAACATCCGGTCGGATGAGATATTCCGGTTGTCGACAAGTACGCACACAATCCTTTATATCCAGTGGCCCTAAACGTGCTCGTATAATCGTATCGGCGTGCTTGTCCTACCACAGCATTATCCTCTGTATTGGAAAGGTAATTAGAAACGAACGTGAAAATCCACGAGACTTTTTATATTAATATATCGCTTGATGGTCGAGTACCATCCGATGTTTCAATTTCCGAGTCGTTCCGCAAGAAAGGGCTCATGCCAATGCCAATGCCGGTGCCGGTGCACCACCCACCCTTCTCGAGTTAGAGTTAGCACGCCTTAGAGATGTCAAAGGGAAGGGCACATCTTGTATGTTTAATCTTCTTATATGGTATTACTTTCATACTCTACACATCTCCAATATACACATGCCTCTCGTCCTCGAACTACGGAACATTCCTAAGGAAAAAAAACCAACAGAAAAACAGGAAAACATAAACTTGAAACAGGAAACAGAAAAACAGGAAGTGGGTCAATGGTTCACGTCTACTTGTCGAGAGACCAACAGAAAAACAGACCGCAAGTGTTGACGAAGTGGAGGACAAAAGGGGAGAAGAAGAAAGAATTGTACCGTGAAATGGTTATGACTGTGCTTAGCTGGTCAATAGATTGACGGTCGACATGAAATCCAGCAAAAGAGCTTGGTGGGTGGGATCGAAACGATCATAAACTTTTTGGGTTTTTCTTCTCGTGCAATTAACGTTCCCATCCCCTTTGCCGTTAAGCCAGAGTAAGCTATGGACTGCGTTCCAAATCGCTACTTTGGTATCATCCGACCGCCATGTCAGTTAAATTTGATCAGATTTGGTATCGTAAGAACTTGATTAGAAAATTTATGAAAGTAACGATTTTAATTACATAGATGAATAATGGGATAATTACCAAAAAAATCATAAATATATTATACGGGATGCCAATTCAGTCCTAAACCTTTTAATTTGGCTAATTTAGTCCTGAACCTTTTAACGATTTGCCAACATGATCTTTCCGATTAATTTTGATCTGAAATTACTGACGTAGATGTCGGCCGTCTTATATGGCATATGACCGATGCTAATGTGGATAATTTTTACAATTTTTAAATAATTTTTCTGATTTTTTTCCATTTTTTCTTTTCTATTTTGTCTTTGTTTTTTGTTTTCTTAATGTGAAAGATGGCTCTGGGCGAGGGCCACAATGCCCTCACACAAAGTCCTCGCCAACCATCATTGAGGCCGCGGACCAACGGATAGACCTAAGGGCAAAAAGAAAAAAGAAAAAGGAAAGAAAATAAAAGAAAAGGAAAAGGAATTCATAAAAATTATTAAAAATTACAAAAATTATCTATGTCAGCATTGACCGTGCCCCGTGGGACGGCCAGCATCCACGTTAACGATTTCCGGCCAAAATTGATTGGAAGAACTTCATTGATGAATCGTTAAAAGATTTATGACTAAATTGATCAGATTGGAAATTTTATGACCGAATTTGGTATCCGTACAATAGGTCTAACATTTTCTTGGTACTTTTTTCCAATGAAAAATATTGGGACTTGCTTAGAAGAGCTTGAAATGAAAACTAAAGTTTTTCTTCAAATTTACACATCCAAAAGAAGAAACTAGGAATTGGGTCAACCGTGACAAACAAAAATCCTTGTATTCGAAGAACCTAATACACGCCATGTACATGACAATTCTAAATGTTAAGGAAGAAATGATCGCCTTTGTTGTAAATTTATTGCCTGATCTATACTTACACTTACATTGCTATAAAAAAAATAAGATTTACTGTACACAATTTTTTGTAATTTTTTTGAAATTTGAATGATATTTTAAATTTTGGAGGAAATGCAAAAAAATCAATTTGGATCCGGTAGTTGAAAGGGTTCCCCCAGTTGGAGGTCAAACCAGAAACATCTGGATCTAACGAAATGCTGAGATGCTCTGACCGACAACGATGTATTGCAAAACGAAAAGGTAAGAAAATCTGGAAATCTAAGGCACAATTTTCAGGGCGTTGTTTACGATAGCACACTGTAAAATGATTTTAGGGATAATGACATAAATAATCTCTGAATTTTGACTTAATGTATAATTTGATCCCTGAATTTTTAATTTGTTCAATATAATCCTTAAACTTTAGGTTAATGTGTAATGTGGTCCTTGAACTTTTAATTTGTTCAATGCTATTCCGAACTTTTGGTACATGTTTAATTCAATCCTCGAATTATATGAAAATATTTAATGCAGTCATTTTCATTGCACATTGGATTAAAGTTCAGGGACTATATTGAACAAATTAAAAATTCAGTGATCAAATTGCATATTGGGCTAAAGTTCAGGGACTGTTTGTGTCATTTTTTCATTATTTTTATAAGATCGCAACATGTTACGACGCTCGTGTATTTAATCATGACAACGTATCATGTAATTATAAGTACAATTGGAGTGCCAATAGAAGTATCGCGATGGAAAAGAAAAGGCTACAAATACTTAAGCCACACAATAAAAGGATGGTGAGAAAAATTCAATGCTCGAATTAAATAAAAAGAAAGAATTTGAAGGAGATATAATCAGATAAATGGCCAAGCAAACGAGTCCGTGACCTTTGAGTGTTTTGTGGGTGGCAATGCACGCTGCCGAGCCACTCTTGCGACTCCTTACAAAGAGACAACCTCGTTCGTTCTCACCACATACCATCACTAACCCTTCATTCGCATCGATTAACTTCACATGCCTCAATATCTCCTATGAGGAACTTGATATTACCGATAGTGATGGAATCTTGACGTTCGAGTGATAATAATGATTTCTGGCACCATATCAAGTCTATTTCTCGAATATGATAAAAGGCAGACAAGCAATCCGTGATTAATGAAATAAGAAACTCTGCAATGAATTACTCTAGTGCAGCCTGGACCGAATTTAACCCTAAATGATAGGGTGCGTACTGACCCACAGAGAGAACATATATACTTTAAACGGGTCATGAATGTGTGATATGTAGTGGCCGAAGAGAGCTCTTTTCTCTTTGTTTTATTAGCTATGGACTACCTAAATACACGGATAAGATTTAGGCCCACGAAATATCATATTAATCTCATCGATCACATGAGTTGCACACGAGTTGAAATTCATAAGTGTGCACGATCCAAATGGCATAATTGCCTGCACTCAACAGGGTGATAATCAAATTTTTAATCGTGTGCTTAATTTACACGGAAACAGAGAGAAAAAATTCAGTCTTGGCCGCATCATTCCACCATGAACGTGTGCACCAGAAGATACGAAAGAAAAACTGGTTTTGATTGAATTCCCCATATACAATTGTTATTTAATACCAAAGTTCTCACTCGTGGCAAATATTTCATCTTCCTCCATCGACCTCAAACCAGTGCAGATGTAACGAAGACGTATGTATTTGATAACAATGGTAGTATACAACGAGGCGAAGGGAAAAGATGGAATTCTCGTCGACTTAAGCTAAAATTTTTGCAGAGTCGAGCTTTGCATGGCGTTACATCTTTCCTCCTCCTGCCTAGAAGGGCTCCTCCAGAACCCCATGTTGGAGAACCTCCTCCACATCTCCTCCTCCATCTCCGCCGCCTCCTCCTCCTCCACACCTCCGGCAGCCGCCGCCGCCACGCCGCCCCTCATCTCCAGCAACTCCTCCAGCGTTATCACCGCTGGCCAGGCATTCTCCATGCCGGCGCCCTCCCCATCATCAGCGCCATTCCCGTCCCTGTTGTGCCCCGACGTGCACTTCTTGCTGCTCCTGACTCCCCTCTTGGGCGCGAACGCCACCTGCCTCGTCAGCCTCCGGCAGCGGTGCTTCCTCAGGGCACGGCGGAACAGCCCTGCCGGCACCCGGTAGACTGCAAGCAGGAAGAAGTCCGCGATGGCGCATGGGCAGCAGCACCAGATGGCCGCGCACTCGGCAGCGGAGGCGCCTGCCACCTCGGCGAGCCGGGCACGGCGGGTACCGGCGGGGGTCGGCGGCGGGGTGCTCAGGAGCGACTCCCGGCGGTTGACCGGCGCCGGCCGGCGCACGACCTGACGTGTCGTGGTTGGCGATGGATTCTTGACTTTCTGGCGGGTCATTCGGAGTTGGTTTTTTTCCCGGGAGAACAAGGACGACCGAGATCTCTCTCTCCCTCTCTCCAATCCGTGCAGATCAGCTGATCACCGAATGGTAAATTCTGAGAAGGCAATCTAAGGGAGTCGCTCGGGTGACCTTGTGATTCTTGAAACGTTTCACGCAAAAAAAGAACGATACTTCCTTCTTCTTGTTGTTTTTTCCCGGGAAAGTTCGGGGAGATGGAATGTCAAGATGCGAGGGTGGGTTCCTCCATCCCTTCCCTTCACCGGTGGAAGCTGGGGCGAGACGAAAGAACACCAAGGAATCGAAGAGGAACGTCAGGAGGAGAAGGAAGGAAAGGGCTATCTCGTCGACATGGTGGACACCATTCGGACCCCTCTTCCCCCAAAAAGAAAAAAGGAGGAGAAAGAAGAGAACGCAGATGAACGAGGAAGGTGATGTGGTTGATCTCTTTTCGGTTGTGTTTTGAATAATTGTGCTTTATTTGGGGCAGAGGGACAGAAAGATAGGGGGAGATGGTTTGCTGTCCCCGTGGGATGGGAAAGGTGGATAGAGACATGGCTAAAATCTCGCAAATATAACGAGATGGGAATGGACTTTCTATTTCCTTTTTTTAGCGTGCTTAGCGCATTTATAATCTTCGTACTTATCACAAGAGAAGTTGTCTATCCCCCAAACTTTTTTTTGCAAAAATTTGCTGTGAATGATCCAAGTTTGGTAATGGGTCGTCAAATGTTAACATTATTCATCTGATTGGTATGTATATGCATTTGTATCACTCAAATGACATCATTTATTGAAAATATTACATTTTCCACTAGTGATATCTGAAAGAGAATACACGGGAGATAGATTTGACACATTAATCTGACCCACGCTCAAGACTTTGTGTGTTTCGATCGGTCTTATATCGAGTCTCGAGATTTGATCATTTATTGTATATAGGCACGGTTTTAATGAGTCGGCCATTCTAATAATTCCATATCCTCAGCATGCTTGACATTAAAAAGCTAGTGCCAAACTATGTCATTACATGTGTCTATTCCAACTTCAAATACATAATTCGAACACAATCCCTACTCGAAAAATAATTTGATTCATTAATACCCCCTTTACCATCTTAAAAGCTTCAATATGTAGGAGTCGCACCTTATTTGAACTAATTTGCCCTCAGCAATTTCTCTCCTCTCTTATTGAATTGACGTTGGTTGTCACCACAAAGGTGAGAAATATTAGGCTCCATTCGTTTTTCGAAAAATATTCTCCTTTTGAAAAATATTTTTCCGGAAGTTATTTTCCTGAAAAATATTTTCCTGAAACATAATTTTCTAGTGTTCGGCTAAAATTTGAAAAAGTTTCGGAAAATATTTTCTGGTGTTTGGTGACCGCCAATCCGGCAGCGGCGGCGGCCGGCGATCAACTTTTTCTCCCACGGAAAACATTTTCCCTCCCATGGGCAATTTTGCCTTCACTTTGTGGGAAAATGATTTCCTCTTTGTGAAAAGAGGAAATCATTTTCCTTAAAACAATGAAAGATTTGGGGGTGGGGAAGGAAAATATTTTCTCACGGAAAACATTTTTCACCCCCGAACACCGAAAAACGTGAAAAATATTTTACGGAAAAATATTTTTCTGGAAACGAACGGAGCCTTAGTTAGAAGCATTTTCGTCTTCCCTTGCCAACTAAACTTAAAATTGTCCAAAAAGTCTTAAACCCTATTATATATTTGCCAATTCAGTTATAAACTTTTAATTTTGCCAATTGAGTCATAAACCTTTTTATATTTTGCTAATTAAGTCCATCCGGTCAAAATGCTGACGTGGACGCTAACCATCTTACGTGACTCAGCCGGTGGACAACTAGCATTGACATGCACAATGCACAATTTTAATAATTTTTCATTTTTTTGTTTTCTTCTCTTTTCCTTCTTTACCTTTTCTTTTTTTTTCCTTTTCTCTTCCTTTTTTTTTAAATTTTTTCCCTTTGGCGGCCATCGACGAGGCTGGGCGATGGTCGGCGAAGGGAAAAAGGAAGACAAAAGGAAAAAGAAAGAAAAAGAGAAAAAAAAAAGTGAAGAAGGAAAAGATAAAAAATAATAAAAATTTTTGAAAATTTATTAAAATAGTAATAAAAATCAACGTCAGCACCGAGAATGCCACGTAGAATGGCCAACATCCATATCATCGATTTTTGGCCAAAAATTGATTGGATGGACTCAATTGGTAAAATGTAAAATTGTTTAAAACTCAATTGACACAATTAAAAGGTTTAGTACTGAATTTGCAAAAATATAATATGTTTAAGACTTTTTGGACAATGCACTTCTATAGATTTAGGACTTTTATTCTATTTCACTAACATGCACTTCAATCCAACTACTGTTGCAAATGGATTGGATCTACTTGAACGGGCCAAAAGTCTTAATTTAACAGGTTCATGGGGTTTGTAGGGTATTTCCACCAATCTCCAAGTAATCGGTTTTTTGCGCTCCTACCTTTGAGTTATATATAAAAAAAACTGCATTTCAAAAATAAAATAACAATAATAATTAGAGAGAGAGAGAGATCCGAATTGGGCGCCATAAAAAAGAGATGTTTTTCAACTCATTATCTGGGTGGTCAATCACGTTGTTCCTCACGAAATGAGTTACTTCCACAGCAAAAACCAGTGGTCATTCCTGATCGAATGAGGACAAGTTACGTCACGTATCTTCCTTCTCTATCGCCGAAATGTAAATTGCTTTTCTCGTTCCGACCACGAGCTCGGCACTGTTTTGTCTCTTCGCTCCTCATCTTTCCTAGCGCAACTAGTTTCTTTCTTGGGGAAGTACGATGGCACAAATCCTAGGGTTAGCTGATGCAATTCTTCTGCGTAGCTACCAACATCCTTAAAATGAAAGAGGCCGAAAGCCCATGTGTAGATACGTCCACGGGCTAAGATTTGCTTATAGACCCATAGAGAGCTGCCCACCAAAAGCATGAAGTCTTTAGTAGGTTATAATTAGGGATAATCACACAAATAATCATTGAATTTTGGTTCAATAGGTAATATCGTCCATGAACTTTTAATTTGTGTAATGTGATCCCTGAACTTCAGCCTATTGTACATCTCGTCGCTGGATTTTTAATTTGTTGAATAATTAATGAATTATTGGTAAATGTTCAATCTAGTCCCCGAACTAATATTCGATGTAGTCATTATGTTTGGCATCATTTTCACATAGTAGATGGACTAAATTGAATATTTACCAATAGCTTAGGAATCATATTAAATAAATTAAAAATTCAAGGACGACATTGCAAATTTGATCAAAATTCAAGAACCATTTGTGTCATTTTATCATGTGTGCATAAATGGCATAACGAAATCTTCGAGATAAATGAAGTCTCTGACGTGAACGTAGGCCGTCTTACGTGGCACGGTTAGCGCTAGCATGGCATGGTCGGCGCTAGCATAGACAATTTTTATAATTTTTAATCATTTTTTTAATTTAATTTAATTTTTCTATTTCTTTCTATTTTTTTCCCTTCTTCCTCTACCAGCCTTGGCGATGGCCAGCGACTAGCCACATGCGACGACTAGCGAGGGTCGCCCTCGCCGGGATTTGGCGGCCTGTAATGGCTATTGTGCAGATCCAACCATTGTTCTTCACTACCACATTGAGAGGGAGAGAGTGAGAATGTTGGCGACCTGCAATGGCTACAAAGAAGATATATGAGCAACGACTACGGAGGCAATGGCGACCGATGACGTGGGCGTCTTGCTATGATGGGAATATGTTTGAGCTTTTTGGTTGAGTTTCTGTACGTTTTGATCCTTTAGAGTGACATCCCTAACCGGAGATGATCTCTTAACTTCTCTAAAGTAAAGCTAAAGATATAATTCCACAATATTGACATAGGAAGAGAGGAGCAAAAATGTATCTAGATTACACTCACAGCATAAGGGTTCGCACTATAGAACGGAGCTAATCCTATCTTTTACACCCGCAACTCTCGATTTTGTCTCGCACGTTACCCGATCCTTAAAATTAGTGATATAGTTGATTAGCCGGAGTTAGTTTACGAATTATACAAAGAATAATGTAATTAAATAAGTCTATAGTTCCCACACTTCATCGTGTAATTGTTAGAATAATAAGAAAGAGACCCACAAGCAAGAAACCCAGTAAACTATCCTGCAATTCTTTCTTTTCTTTTTAATTTTTGTCTCATTTTTTTTCAATCGCCTCCATTTCCATGTAGATCAGGCGCAGTACATTATTGACATAACAAGTCAACGCACAAACCCCCATCGCCAAGGAACTACAGAAATCTACACTCTTTCTTTCCTTGACAGATGCTGAAACAGTCTTGCTTCAGGCCAAACAGAAAGCCAGGTATTCTATTTACAGTTTATACACCCGAAAGAGAAAAGGAACAGAGACACCCAATCCTCGAAACTAAAGTAGAGGAACAGCTATTCGATCAAACAAAAAAAAGTAGATGAACAGCTAGGTATGTTACAACGCATTGCAGCCCCTGTGCATCCTATCCTGGGCGAGCCCTTTATACAGGACCTGTCGGTTCATCGGCATGTCGAAACTCCGAGCAGTCTTGGCTTGGCATTTCGATCGCCTGTACTCTCTGTTGTCCGACAACGGCTCGATCACATCCTCCGCGAACCGGACCTTCTTTCTGGTCTCGCACTTCTCCGATGATCCTAATCCTAACGCAAGACAAGAACCGATATTCCAAAAATAGATTCTTCTTACAGGAAAGGAAATGGAAGGGATCTAATCATGTTCATGACCCTTTTTCCTAGATAAAAAAAGAGAGAAGAAAATGAAGAATTCATTCATACCCTGAAGTTCAAACTCAAGCTTCTTCATGAAATCAGAGAGCAAGCGCTTCTGGACTTGAAGGGCAATGAGGGCTACGCTTCCTGAGACTGCACAGACCGCCAACAACCCCGCTCCCATTGAATTCTCCATCTCTCTCTCTCTCTCTCTCTCTCTCTCTCTGATCTCTAAGCAAAACTTACGGGATCAGAGATGTCTCGAGACTCATGAAGGAAAGACAGAAAAGAAAGGGAGGGTTCTGAATGACTTTTTCCATTCTAATATTGGGGAGAAGATGCGAGGAAGATGAGAAGTTGCCGGTTTTCAATAGTTTGTGCGTGGGGACCGGGAGAGAAACGAAGAAGATGGAGAAGAAGGAGAAGATCAATTAAGGGTTTTAAAAATGGGCGGTTCACACAAAGAAGCAACCATGACCATCTACCCAATCAGCCAGTGAGAGGAGAGGAGAAGAAGATACAAACGAAGATTAAAGAAAGGACTTTGATTGACCGATGCCTAGAGATTGGCGACCCCTGAAATTGACTTTATTTTTTTTAATTTTTCTTGCATTTTTTTCCCAAGAAAAATATCGTTTTTTTATCCAAGGACCCTTTCGTTTTTTATGTAATCGGTAAGCAACCCATCTTTATTTTTGTATGTCCAAAGGCGTGCGTGCCCTAGAAAACAAGTGAGCACCATTCTTTTTCTTGGAAACGAATCATAACAAATGAGAAACAAACTCCACTTGGTCAATTGTTATCGATGGTATGGAAAGGCCCAAGGCTGCTGCTGCCAAAACCATGTCGACACCATCCACAGTAATTGTGATTTGACCATTCTTATGGAGAATTACGATTCTGATATCTTTTGACTTTCGTTTGGTTTGGTTTTTGATTTGATTGGGTCCCTTCAATTTCAGTTATGACTCCTCCACATCTTCTGAAATTTAGGGATCCACTTGATGAGAGAAATTTTTACTGTTTGTGTTTTTGCTAATTTTAGGGATGCTCTTGAGGTGTATGTTACATGAAGATGTTCGTCTCGTTTTAGGGACTTGTCCGGACCTCATGGGCGGACATGCAAAGGTTATTGCCATTCGACTATCACTTGGGTGGCATTCTTGAGTTAATCCACAAAATTGCAAGAAAAGAAGACCCCAGGTTAAGGAATTTTTTTTTTCTGTAATTTTCTCTCTTGTTTTGTACATTGAAGGAAAATTTAACAAGTGGATCCCTCCTGATTTCTTGGTTATTCCCTCACGGGAAGAATTACAAAAATAAAATCACAAACCTATTGCACTAGAGCTAATTAAGTTATAATCTTTTAATGGTACTAATTAAATCCTAAATCTTTTCACATTTTTCCAATTAAGTCTATCCGGTCAATTTTAATCGAAAATCGCTAACATGAACGCCGGGCGTTTTACATGATATGGCCAACACCGACATTGACATTTTTATTAATATTTTAATAATTTATAATTTTTAAAAAATTAAATCTTTAGTCTTTATTCTTTTCTTTTCTTTACTTGTTTTTTTCTTAAACTTTTGGCCAGCTGACTATCGTCGACACTGGGCAAGGGTCCGCGTCACCTTGCCCAGATTTGGTAAGAGCCGCGACTCCCCCACCAGATTTGGCTAGGTGAGGGCGTTGTGGCCCTCATTTGGTCTAGGCAAGGGCCGCGATGGCCTCGCCCCCCGTGGTCGGTGATGGCGTCCCGACCCTCACTTGTGGTCCAGAGAAAAAAGTAAACAAAAGAAAAAAAATATTATTTAAAAATGTCAACATCAACACTAGCCGTCGGCGTTTGTGCCACGTAGGACAGTCGGTGTCCACATCAGTGATTTTTTGTCAAAATTAGCCAGATAGAATCAATTGACAAAACTTGAAAATGTTTATTACTCAATTTGCATATACAATTAAAAAGTTTAGGGTTCAATCGGGGCAAATGCAATAAATTTAGGACTTTTTTGTTAATTTTTCATCCCTCACGCGTAAGAAACCTCATGTTTTTCTATACCATTTCTATCTACGACATCATCCAAAATGAATTGAGACAATTTTGTTTTTCAAATAAGCGAGTTCTTACCCTCAACTTGGAAGGCATTAAAAGTGTAAGTCTGTGCTTCGTGCTCGACGTAAGAGGTTGGATACGAGAAAACTTATCCTACCCGATGTTTGATGACACACCTTGGACGGATGAACCCTTTTCTATTAAGATGAAAACAGGATAATCTTTTTACCCTAAGGATGGGATAGTTTTATCCCACCTAACTTTGATTATGAAATCCAAACAATACTAGTAGTGGTTTGTATCTCCCTTGTTACTTAGTAGCACCACCATGACCCAGTTGTAGACCATTGCTCGATGGTCACCAATCTCAGATGACCACCTTGCAGTGGTGGCAACTGTCAGGTTACCACCGGACGATAGTTGCCCGAGAGTTTCACTCACCGCCGTTGCATGCATGATGGTCAAATTTGAGCACTGCGGACCACCGTTGTGGTGAACTTGCGGTCGCACCTTGAGGCGACGGTGGCCACCACATGTTATCGTCACTTGCGAGTCCTCTAGTGAGCCAAATCTGTTCAAGCGGCCACCGTGGCGGGGGCAATAACCCTGGCGGTCGCCATGGTCATGGGATTCCCACAATGGAGGAAGCCGTAAAAAAATGGTGACCATCACCACAGGCGGTCTTTTTGCACACACAATATGATAAGTTCTTTTTATCCTTTAACTTATTCATTTAATTTTTTATTATTTTCTTAATCTTAATTCAGGTTATATCTAATCACCTACCGAACAATGCATAGAATATAAAAAATCTCTCACATTTTTATCCTATTCTATCACAATCCTGATCTTTCTCTAGGATCAATCGCTGCCTAAGAAGCTATGACAAATTTCATACCACAGGAGCTATAAACGGTCGAAAGAGCTTTTCTATCCAAAGGCTCCGTTCGTTTGTCGGAAAATATTCTTCTTTTGGAAAATATTTTCCCGAAAGTCATTTTCCAGAAAAATGTTTTCCTAAAATATAATTTTCTGGTGTTCGGCTAAAATTTGAAAAAGTTTCGGAAAATATTTTCTGATGTTCGGCGACCGCCGATCTATAAACGGTCGAAAGAGCTTTTCTACCCAAAAAGAAACTCCATTTTCCTCTCGAAACCTAATACTGCACCTCCTTTTCTGGCCAAACAACATTGTGCTTTAGTCCATTTCAGGCTATGTCCATTCAGGCAGTGTAAGCAAGCAAATATTGAGCAGGCAACATCGGTGTCAGCATCCTCATATCATGGAATTGATCTGATCGAGCCTGTTTGGCCTCAGTAGAATTTTCAGTTTTCCTCGAAAAAAGTGATATGACCAAGTGATTGGGCAAGGGTAATTGAGTCAATCAGAGAGCCCAAGAAATTTTTTTTGTATAGACCAAGACTATGTCGGGCCATCATTATCTAGAAGGAACCCTTCCAACCACCACATGTTTTGGACAATTTAATGTGTTCATAAATGAGGCGTAGCAAACTCTATCGGTGCAAATTGACCACGAAGACAAAGAAAGACTCGTCTATCCCATCCAAGTTCAATGCATCCATACTTTTCATAAGGGACAAAGTGAAAAACTCGGACGCCAAGTCACAACCAAAATGTGAAAAATAGAAGAGAAGAAGTGAGGATTTGCGACTATAGAAAGTGAAATATTCCTTCTACATAGTATGTGCGAATTTGTCTTGCAAGTGTTTTTGTGTGTGCGCGCGCACTTGATTTGTGATCCCATCTTTGAGACGACGATCTCTAATGGTTATTTCTAAGGGATTATGTCATGAGCGGTCGTTGAATCTTTGCTCAATATCATCCCTAGACTGTGTTTTTGTTCTATTTCTTCCATGTACTTTTGAAGGAAAATTATTAAAACAGTCATAAACTTATTGTAATTATACCAATTCAGTCATAAACATTTATTGTGCTAATTGAATCCTAAACCTATTAGTTTTGTATCAATTCAGTACATCCGGCCAAATTTTGGCCAATTGATGCTGACATGGACGTTGGCCGCCTTACGTAGCACGGTAGACGCTAACGTGGATAATTTTTAATAATATTTTAATTTTTACAATATATTATTTATTATTTATTTTTTATTTATTTTTCTTTTTTTTTGTTCCTCCCTTCATCTTTGACCTCTAGCCGCTCGCCAGTTTCGGCAACCGACGAGAGGCAGGGGTTGGCAAGGTCGGCCTTGCCAGCCGCTAGCGAGGCCGAGCCTCAACCTCGCCATGGCTGGGTGATGCTCGAACTCACTGGCCATTGGCAAGGCTCGCCATCGCTAGCGGTGGGCAATGCCGACCTCGCCGGTCCCCGGCCTGACCGGCTAGACATTAAAGATGAAGGGAGGAAAAACAAAAGAAAGGGAAAGAAAGAAAAAAAGGAAAAAAGAGAAGAAAAGAAATCAAAATATTATTAAAATATTATTAAAAAATTGTTCATATCAAAGTCGGCTATACCACGTAGGACGGCTGATATTTATGTCAGCACCGACCGATCAAAATTGGTCAGATGAACTGAATTGACATAAAAGCAAAAAATTTAAAACTTAATTGGCACAAAAAAATATTCACAACTGAATTGACATAATTATAATAATTTTAAGATTATTTTGGTAATTTTCCTTCTCTGTGATTGCAGTGCTAGTCATGTGTTTTTCTGCTGGTGTGGCCGCCAAATCAGCATTAGAGGCCCCCCCTAATATGATTTGGATTGTGAGGTCATATGCCTCCTCTTCTTCCATGTCCTCTACCGCGCGCCCGCTCATCTTATTTACTGCACTTCCATGGCCTACACCGCCAATTGACCACCGCGACCCGCCGTGCATCACCCCTACCTCGTTGTTTGTCCATCCTCACCCTCTCTCTACCGGCCTCGAATCCGAAGCCAAGAGGCTACGGTACCCTAGAATTAAAATGTCAAAGACACGTATGAGAGGCCGCGACGCCTTAGATGTGGGGTCGTCGTGGTTGAGACCAGCGGCCATCGTGCTGGTATGATGATTTTGAGCTTGGCTTGTAATGGGGTTAACCACCATGGCAGGCGATGGTGGCGATGGACGGTGGGCACAGAAGATGCACATTTTACTTCGTGTTGGATGATTTTCTTAAGCGAAAAAAAAAATTTGTGCGATGAAGAATGAACATAGACACGTGAAAGCACTTGGACCGTCCATGCGAACACATCCGGTGCGAACATGGACATTTAATCACAAGTTGATTGTGTCAAGTGCTTTATCGGCATTTCCTGTTAGCCCATTTAACGAAATGATGGCATCGAACTCAATTCCAAAAATTCAAGAACTAAATCGAACAAGAAGAAAGTTTAAATAAACTGCAGCAAACATTAAGCAAAAGTTCAAACACCGCACGTCTTATCGCCCCCTATTATTAAACCCCATTTTGCTAAGTTGGCGATATTTTGCTGAGTTTACATATATTATGCACGTAGAAGGGACAATCAGATGGGTCAGTTTGACCCATTATTGGTGCAGATTAGTTGGCTTGGCTTACGTTAGCAATTGCAAGTTTCTTGGTTATGACCCCAATGTTGGCATTTGGTCGGTCCAATTATTATGCAGATATAAACTAAGATAGTATTGTTGGATAAGAAATAAAGAGAGATACATGTTTGGTCCCTATACGTAGATACATTATTATCTTAATTTCCTCCATGATTTTGACAATGAAAGACGCTTAGATTTAGAAAGAGAACAAAACTATTTATTTATCAATTTAGTATGTACTTTTTACACAATCTAAATTTTAGAATGAATGGACTTCGACTTTTCTTTTAAGCTCGAAACTCCTTAAACTTTTAGGATTGACAAGTAAAGGGTTACACAATTTCTTCATTTTTCTTTTTGAAATTTAAGTAGTTCTATTAAATTTTGAAGGGAAGTGAAGCAATTGCTTTTTCAAAACCGCAACGACAGGCCCTACAGTTCTATATATAGATTAATGTTCGTGTAAAAATACTTTAGAAAATCACTTTTATATGTTTTGAAAAAGTTTGAATGTAGGACTGTCTGAAATATCAGCAGCCATTGATGCTGCTCCTGCTGCTCAAACATCATTCATAAGCACATCCCCTCCCCACATTTGAGCACAACTTCATGTCCATTTTTTCACCTTTAACCTTTTCACATTCGAGAGCAGACAAATTAAATCAAAGAACAATAATCATGGAGGCTAGACCCACACCGCGAGACCTAAGATCCAAATCAGCATGAAAGTAAAGCAAAGGGTCTAAGTCGAACACAACATAATCTTCAATCCATCATAACTTTCTACATACAGTCTCCCCCATCTCCCCAAGAAAGGAAGGGAAAAAAAGAAAGCACAAGAACAGGGGAAGAAGAAACGGAAGAGAGATGCAGAGAGAGCCACACTCCGCGCATCAAAATCCTGTTGAATAAACATTAAATGTCCGTTTTTTATTAGTGTGTTATTTCAAAAGTGTTTTAGGAAAATGAAATGTCAAGAGTCAGCAGTTACTCTTACGGGTGTTAATGGGTTTTAATTTTGGTTTATGGCTATTAATAGAATTCCCTATAATTAAGTTTATTTCAGTTTTAGAAGGGCAGAATACAACCTATAAATAAATCATTGTATTGCTTGTAAGGATGACATATAGAATCGAGAATAAAGCCTCTCTTCAGAAAAAAAAATTATTTTTTCTCCACAAGTCCATAGTTTGCAGACAACAATTTATTTTTACAAATTGGTATCAACGTAGACAACAGTTTGAGAAGTGTACGAGAAAAATGTTTGCAAGTCAACGTAGAAGACAAGGCGTCACTGTGGCATCTCCGTTTTGGTCACCTACATCATGAAGGCCTAAACAAGTTGGCAAAGAAGAACATGGTGCACGGACTACCGGACATGGAATACGAGGGAAAATTTTGTGAAGAATGTGTGCTCGGAAAGCATGCAAGAATGTCGTTTCAAAAGAAGGCAGAATATCGGGCTAAGCAACCTCTCGAGTTGATTCATTCCGACATATGTGGACCAATCATCCCCGAATCTTTCAGCGGCAAAAGGTATTTCATGTCCTTTATTGATGATTTCTCACGAAAAACTTGGGTTTATTTTCTGAAAGAAAAATCCGAGGCATTCGAGGTGTTCAAAAAATTCAAAGTGTTGGTGGAAAAGGCAACCGGTAGACACATCAAATCTGTACGATCCGATAGAGGTGGCGAGTACACTTCGACGGTTTTCATGGAGTATTGTGAGGAGCAAGGCATAAGGCGATTTCTAACCGCACCGTACTCTCCACAGCAAAACGGTGTGGCCGAGAGGAAGAACCGGACCATTCTCAACATGGTTCGGTCAATGCTCAAGAGCAAGAAAATGCCGAAGGAATTTTGGGCAGAAGCCGTGCAATGCGTCGTCTATGTTCAAAATCGGTGTCCACATGCGAAGTTGTATGATCAAACACCACAAGAGGCATGGAGCGGACAAAAACCGACAGTCTCTCATCTCAAAGTATTCAGCAGTTTGGCCTACGCACACGTGCCGGATCAGCGAAGAACAAAGCTCGAAGACAAAAGCAAAAGATATATTTTTATTGGGTATGATGAGAAAACAAAAGGATACAAGCTATTCGACCCGATAAGCAAGAAGATTCTAGTGAGCTGTGATGTACGAGTTCATGAAGCAAATGAGTGGGATTGGAATAAAGCAACAGAGGGTATCATCAAAGTTGGAGAATCATCAACTGCTATACCAACAACCATACCGGAAAATTCTGAAACTATTGATGATGAAGATGAACCGCGACAACCCAAAATGCGAAGTTTACAAGATTTGTATGATTCGACAAATGAGGTACACCTTGTATGTCTTTTGGTGGATTCCGAGAATATAAGTTTTGAATAGGCGGTGCGAGACAAGAAGTGGCAAACTGCCATGGATGAGGAGATTAAAGCAATAGATCGCAACAACACATGAGAGTTAGCAGAATTGCCAAAAGGAACTCAGCCCATTGGTGTCAAGTGGGTGTTTAAGAGAAAGATGAATGCTCAAGGGGAGATAAAATGGTATAAGGCGAGACTTGTAGCAAAGGGATACAAGCAAAAGGCGGGAATCGACTATGACGAGGTGTTTGCTCCCGTTGCAAGAATGGAGACAATCAGATTGCTCATTTCACAAGCGGCTCAATTCAAATGGCCGATATTACAAATGGATGTCAAGTCGGCATTCCTGAATGGTGTACTTGAAGAAGAAGTTTATATTGAACAACCACCAGGGTACATGAAAATCGGAGAAGAAAAGAAGGTGTTGAAATTGAAGAAGGCACTTTACGGGTTGAAGCAAGCACCGCGGGCATGGAATACTCGTATCGATACATACTTCAAGGAGAACGGGTTCGAGCAATGTCCCTACGAACATCGCCTTTATGTGAAGAAGAGTGGAGGTAAGACAAGGAAAGACGAGTATCTTTGTATCCCAGGAGGCATATACAAAGGAGATTTTGAAGAAGTACAAGATGGAGTCTTGCAATCCGGTTTCAACACCAATGGAACCGGGTGCAAAACTCTCTAAGTTTGATGGAGGAGAACGAGTCGACGCAAGCAAATACCGGAGTTTAGTGGGAAGCCTTCACTATCTCACATGCACAAGGCCGGACCTTGCATTAAGTGTCGGCATTGTAAGTCGGTTCATGGAGGAGCCAGTTTATTCACATTGGAAGGCGTTGAAGCGAATCCTACGGTACATCCAAGGAACAGTGTCACTCGGGTTATTCTATACAAATGCGGCAGATTACAAGTTGGTCGGGTACTCCGACAGCGATTGGTGCGGAGACTTGGACGATCGGAAAAGCACATCGGGTTATGTGTTTTTTATGGGTGACACGGCGTTTACCTGGCTTTCAAAGAAGCAACCGATCGTGACACTCTCGACGTGTGAAGCTGAATATGTGGCAGCATCTTTGTGTGTACGTCATGCGATATGGCTCAGAAATTTGTTGGGCAAGTTGGAGCAACAACAACTCGGTGCGACTGTGATACGAGTTGACAACAAATCAGCAATTGAGTTGAGCAAGAACCCGGTGAATCATGAGAGAAGCAAGCATATTGACGTTCGCTTTCACTTCATCCGAGATCAAGTGAAGGAAGGAAGTGTGGAATTAGTGCACGTGGCAAGTCGGGACCAAGTCGCGGATATCTTCACGAAACCGCTACCGACGATACTTCTCGACAACTGCAAAAGATTGATCGGCATGAAAGATGGCAGAAGCATTTAAGTTTATGGGGGAGTCTTGTTGAATAAACATTAAATGTCCGTTTTTTATTAGTGTGTTATTTCAGAAGTGTTTTAGGAAAATGAAATGTCAAGAGTCAGCAGTTGCTCTTACGGGTATTAATGGGTTTTAATTTTGGTTTATGGCTATTAATAGAATTCCCTATAATTAAGTTTATTTCAGTTTTAGAAGGGCAGAATACAACCTATAAATAAATCATTATATTATTTGTAAGGATGACATATAGAATCGAGAATAAAGCCTCTCTTCAGAAAAAAAATTATTTTTTCTCCACAAGTCCATAGTTTGCATACAACAATTTATTTTTACAAATCCAGAGAGCCCCGACTCCGCGCGCTCGCACCATCTTCATGAGTTGATGTATTCACAAATTGAAGCGGGAAAAGTAAAAGAGATGATAAAACCAAGCCACCCCTTTTGGAGAGTCTTCTTCTTCTTCATCTTGTTCCAGGTGGGTGCTGTCTGGACTGTGAAGAAGGACTCGAACATGTCCTGAATATGGATGGGTCCGTTCATCCGGAAGTGAGGTAAAAGACAGGATGGAGAATGAGGTGGAGAAACGTGAAGCAGGCGCAGGACAGGGACAGGAACACCCCCCCGTACAGCATCCTCAGAGCCATCCCCTAACGCGCTTTTCTCTCCGATTTTCTCTGCGCGTCTGAGAGAGACAGAGAGACAGACATGACGCTGAGAAGTGGGAGGCGATGGTGACGGAGAGAGGGTGGATTAAGGTGTTTATGATTTGTCAATGGGATGATGAGGTTCCCCTTGCCGGACGTGTCAGGCCCTCGAAGCCTCCGCTCGACACGTGTGGAGAGCCATTCGGCTGTTAACTCTGCATGCTTCTTGCTTTTTTGACCAAGCAAAGCGCATATCTAGATCTAGAGATATGTTATTCAATATGTTCTCTCTTTCTTTCAGCATTCTTTCGTATTGAAGAAGAGATGAGTGACCGTGACATCCGGTCTTTACTTATCTACGGCGGGTTTCTATAGATCTCGAGGACCGGTTGCTCAGCCACCCGTTGACCGTGAACTTTTTACCCTACCTTGTATAAGGGTTTCGTTGAAACACGAGTGATTACAGTCGATTACGATAGGGTGAATCAGTCCTCCTCAGCACTCTCAGATCACTAAGGCTGACTTTCGTTCCTGCTTGATGGGTGGGTCTTGTAGATGGACTGTAGAAGAGCCTCTTATCTATATCGTCCAACTCTGTCTTGTCGTAGACACGATAACACAACATGTAGTTAAACATGCTCTAATGAAGTCTAGTCAAGATCCTAGCATGGAACGGGCAACTTGTGAATTAACCTCTTAAATCTGTAACTCACATGCTTAAATGCGTTTCTCAAAATCGGGGTCACGTTGCCCATGGTAATACGGCGGTGTTAAGTTTAGATACATTGATAGATGCTTGAACAAATTATTTTTTATAGCTTTCTATAAAATGTTATATTTTTATCATGTTAATTGCGTCGTGTCATGTAATTTGTTTAATGATAATTTCATGGGTTCAAATTGAAAATATGAGACGTCTGCATTGTCAATATTCTAAAAATATACATCCCTTTCTTACTGTAGTTAAATAGTGACTTCAAAATGTTCATCTTCATAATCCTTATGTGTGTGTGTGTGTGTTTTTTTTTTTGTGGATTGACATGGACATCCTGTCCATGTAAAAATAATCTCGCTCTCTATGGTGTGGCGTCCTCTAAATGGAGTAAATTATCTTTTGAGGGGAAATTTTAATTTGTCTTAGATTATGTTATTAATAATTAAGGCCTTGCTATCTTCTTCTTGTTCTTCATTTTATAATCGAGGGGCACGATAGCAAAGGTCCGATTATCTGGAGATCTATAGAATAAATTGTAAACTCTATGAACCAACCTTTCATAACAGTAGCTCACAATTGGTGATATTTGAACATGTGACATTCAGTTTCTAGGTTGAAAATCCTTTAATGTCCTGACTAGCTACGTCAATTCCAGAAATTGTGTGATCATGATTTAGTGGCATCAAATTTAGTGGAGCGGAGTGTCCCTTGCGTGAGCTGAGTTCAACTTGATGTCCCCGGTCTCTATGGAGTTAGAAATCCAAACTCATCTTGATCAAGCTCCTCCCAATTTGGCTTTATTGTAAGAAGAGAAATTTCAAATTAAGCTTATGTCAAGCTCGAATTCTGAATTGACCTTGAACTTAAAACTCCGCTTATTTCTTAGAAAATAAATGATTCGAAAAATATTTCTCTAAAAATGATCGCTTGAAATAATTAGTCAATGTCTGACAAAAAAATAATTAATCAATAAAATATATTTCTTTACCGATAACAATTTATCTCTAAACATTTTTGTGGATGATAAAAAAAATTTACATTCGTCCATTCTTGTAAGCGATATAAGTGATTATTTTTAGAAAAATATTTTCCAAATTATTTATTTTCTGCGAAACAAACGCACTATAAGTTTAAAAAATGTACGTCAAATACTCAATTACAAGCGTTTGAGATGACATTGTCTAGTTTAATCTCTATAAAAAAGATATTTGAGTGACACAAATTTTGAAAAGAAATAATTTCAAAGTTGAGATCGAGTAGCCTGTGAGTTGGAGAAGATCGTATTGTGTTAAGTACTCAGTGCTCTGACCAAAAAAAAACAAAGTACTCAGTGCACCATATCGACATGGTAATCCATGTTAGTTGATTGGATAATTGGTGCGGATAATTTGTAATTAACTTGGAGCATAAGCATGAATTAGATGACATCGGTGTCTGCAAACGAAATTACTGCTTCAATTTTACCTCGAATTGGGTCCAGTAAACTTATAGCCATTTTTTTTTTAAATTTGGAGGTGCACGTCTCATCGATTAATCCATGGGAAAATTAGGTTATGAAAGCCTGAGACATGGGCCATGTCAAATAATTTGGCATAAACAGAAAAAAGGAAGGCCACACAAGGGTCCATAGCTCAGTGGTAGAGCATTTGACTGCAGATCAAGAGGTCACCGGTTCGATCCCGGTTGGGCCCTCTCCTGTCCTTCATACGTTTTTGGGAAATCTTTTATTGTTTCAACCGATGTGGAACTTTAAACTAAACATAAATAATCTCCTCGAAGCACTTATTAAGACAATCGCACAAAAAAATGTTTGAAATTTCCCAATGAGTATTTTTTTGCTTATGATTTGCGATAATTAATAATTCTTTTCTTATTAAGTATGATCAATAAATGTCCTTTGACCCGATTCTTTACACGAAAAGGGGAAAAAGAAGAAACAATGCAGATCGGAGAAAGCTCCATTTGCTCTTTAATTTAACGATTCATCCCCACTCCGTCACCGGCTCCTTTATTCGCTCGCTCCATTTACTTTAGTCGGTCTTTCCACTTTGTTCAGGATTACCGCACTCTCTCTCTCCGACAATGCCTAACCTCACGGCTTGAGGATTGATCTCGCTCCTAACGCTGATAATCGTTATCGTTGGCCATGTTATGGACAGAAGAACTTGGGCGGGAAGGTCGCTAAGCTGATGACAGTCGACAGACACTGGGGACCAGAGAAGTGAAGACGGGGGGTTTCGACAGAACTTAACATTATAAAAAGAATACAAGTTATTAGGGGGATCTCGACACTGATCTCATGTCGTCGTCGTTCAAAACTCAAAAGCACAATGGCACAAACCAAAATGTCAAGAAAGAGAGTGGTTTTTGCCTGCTAAAGCTTCGTTACTGCGAATACTTTCATCATTTGTTTCCGTTATTTAGAATCTCCTTCCAGCTCCTCAAACTGGTCCGGTAGCTCCAGCACAAGCTCTCGGCTCTAGCTCCTGCAGTTTTGTTCGTTTGAAGGAGATCTCTTATCTCTATTCACCTTCATTCACAGGCTCGTGGTCCTGACTGAATGGATACTATGCAATTCTTATTCAATAGCATTTTTGCCTCTCTAAATGAGATTTCCTCGTAGAAGAAATCATGTCTTTAGCCACCTTCATTGTGGTATCATACATAAATTATTAAAGCACGGTAATATATCTTCAGTCGATCGTCATACTATAAACTTGTTAAGTATTTGAAGCCTTCACAGAAGCCAGGTCAGATGATCTTTCGCTCCTGCCACCGATGACCATGTCTGATGCAAATGTAGCCATGTCCATTCATCCAAACCGTCAGCATCCTGAAATGAAAATATTGTCGTCCCTGAATGATCTCGAACGCATTTAAGCAAGAATTTCACGTGTCAAGATGCGTTGCAAAACCTTACCTTTGTAACCAATACGGCAGAGCACAAGCAACTCTGCTGCTCCTCACCTTAAAAATTCAGAAAGCAAAAATAAGGCCAATGAGATGTCAAGATTAGAGCAACACATGTAGAAAAGCCACAAATTGGTCACCAACTTAGTTTCATTGTATGCCATCATCTTTTTAGGCTCTAATAGATGGGAAAACTTTGAGAATGAGCTCAATGCAGAAGCGATCTCAAACAAGGAAAGCAAGTTATATCCATCAAAGTAAAATTCCTTCTAAGGTTGCCAAATAAGGGTAATTATCATAAGAAATCACTTTGCAAAATGGAAAGACAAAAACGACCAACTTGCCCATCAGAATGGCATTGCCAGCCTTACATCATCAGGTCAAATTTTCAACTGTGCAGAATTACCAAACTTGTAGATTATGGATCATGCCAGATCTCAACCTTTCAGTTCAGATGGTTCTTCACACTTATTAAAACATTGCAACATTTGAGATATCTCCCAATGTGAACCTCACGCTAAATAGGCACGAGATAAAATCACTAAGAAAACAGATATAAGCAATGAAGCATTTAATCTCCTGAAATTGCTGCATCATCATGAATGAGATGGACTTTATTTTATATAAGATAATCAAACATGTGAGATGGTTTATCATTGATTGACGGTCTTTCCTGGAACTACTAAACAACAAAATTTCGAGGCTTTCATCCGAGTTGATTAAGTTCTCACGGTAAAACTAATAAAGAAAAGGATAATTGTTAGGTCACGATAGTGTAAAAGTATTCCTTACACATTAACCGTTGCATTGGTGACATATGTATTTGGAGCTAGTCTTATAACGGAATCCTTCAACATGTCAACAATCCAATGGATGAGTATGTAAATTATTTCTTACACTGGCAGTAAACCTAATGTAGGCTTTTATGTTTCTCTCTATGAAACGAATTCTTGCACACAGCAGGACTGCAACTCACAATGATTTTGTTCGCCACAAGAACCATGCAATGAGCAGCGGAAAACAACCCAGACCTAAGTCAAATGGGCATTCATAACCCATTTATCAGACTTATACTATCCTCTTTAATTTACCTCGTCCTAAATGTCACATGGACATGATAATTTCAAACCATCTCCAGACACATCTTAAAATAAGATTTTTGAATGACTGAGTACCAGCTCCATCTCCCCGATCAGTCAATAGTAGGTATTCTATGCCTTCAAATAAATCACAGGAATTACGCTGACACCAATGCCCAATCTCTTGTTAAACCAGCAAAGTTGTAATCTTGCAGTATTGTTGGAATGCAATTTATGATGCACTAAACAATGCCAGTAATTTCTGGAGAGAGCAAAATTATGATGGGCAGGTATGAATTTGTATATAATACAAACTTGCAGAAAGCTTTGAAGGACATCATACAGTAGTTCTCTCAACAATATCAAGAAACCAACAATGATGCAAAACCAAAATAAAAAGTTTAAGACAACTGGGGAGCTGGAAAAAGAGAATGATGTATGACAAATTTGAAAGATGGGAACTATAATGGACCCAAAAAATCTGTACCAACTCACTCAAAGAGGAATGGAATTAAGAAAAGGGTCTCACCATGCATCTCCCACTTTTGAAACTTCACTAGCCAGGTGTCCGAACCAATCTTCGTAGGAAATACTTGATCAACCCAAACTCGATATTGTTTCCCCTGTTGGTCTCCATGGTTCCCCTTCAATGCACTTATGCATTCACGAAAAGACTGCTCAACACCAGATGGATGGACAAAAATCCCAGGTGGTTGCTGTTCAAAGACGACAAAGAGAGAAGAGGATTATTAATCATTTCACATGTCGTGCTCGGAAAAAATGCTCGTGTACATATGACCCTTCTCATCTCTCCCCTTTATACTCCCCGGGTCACAATAGCTGCTCTCATATTTGTGAAAGAAAATAGAAGACTGTCAAGGACACAGCGATGGGAAAAAGTAAAGGCCCACCTAAAACCGTTGCAGTATATATTAGCAGTCCATTGTCAACAAATGCGACTTGGGTTCTAACGAGCCCATTATGATGATGCAATTGTCTTCAACGTCAGTTAGCCTCTAAGACCTAGGACCAGAAGAAAGAATACAGGACAAAGGCCATCGCCTCTGGCTCGCACATCCCTAAGCCACTAGTCTGCCTGACCAGAATACATGCTAGATACAATTTGATTAGGTACTGACAGATCGATTGCTCTGAATGTAAGTAGCAACTTGCAAGTACTTGTCAGAGCATGTGAAATGGATTCTTTTGCATACATAGAAAGGTTATACCTATTCTTAATGAAATAAGTACAGTAGAAAGGAATGAGACGCACACAAACTGCTTCCAGAGCTGCGATGTAACTCTCAGAGTTCTCAATCTCCCCACGTCTCCATTTTTCATGCAGTAAGTAAAATCTCACTACTTCACCACCAGGACTGAGATTTTCCATTTTAGAGCCTAAAAGGTCGGCCTCATCCCTCGGAGATGTATTTGGACCCAGTCCAAAATGACCAATGGCCTGAATGATCCCAGAAGCACACCTTTCTGTGGCATGAATGACTTTGGGGTTGTCTTTGGCATTTTCAGCGTGCCACAGCAACAATTCTTCTTGAGCATTGCTCACCTACACATCCAAAACATCCATGAAATAAATATGATTACCAGAGGTAAAACAAGTTCAATACAAATTAATGCAATACAAAACTACCGACCATGACACCATATACATCTGGAATGCAGAATAGTTCAGCGTCATTTCCAGAATCGCCACAAACAAGGGTATTATTAGGAAGCTTTCCTTCCGCCTTAAACTTGTTTAACAAGTATGCAAGAGCTTGTCCTTTCCCAGCACCTTGTGGTAATATGTCCAAATCCATTCCTCCACTGTAGATAATTTTGACATCCAACTGAGAGGGAAAGAAGAGACCTATAAGTTGCCAGTGACATAAGCATACATTAAGGAGGAAGAGAGAGGAAATTGACTAAACAACAAGTTCCTAGGAGATTAATAAATTGTTACCCCTCGATTTGTCAAAAGCTCTGAAAGCTTCTTCGTCACATCCTGAGCCTTGCTTTTGTCAACGTAGAAGCTAACCTTGTGTGGTCTTTGTTCTGTTTCTGACTACATTGACAAGCAAAAGTCAGTCAGTAATCTTAATGTGACACATATCATTGTCTATATGACACAAAAGAAAAAAATTTCTGGGGGGGCGCATAAACAGAAAATGGAGCAATAAATTTTTTTTGCATGTCTAAACGGAGAGGACTCCTTGGAGAGAAGCTTTTATGCATGAGGCACACCTGAAGAGTAAGTTCAGGAAACTTGCTTGTTTCCTCTTGTACAATTTTTCGGTCCCATTTCTGATTTAAAACTTCTTCCCAACCACCATCTGGAACCATCAAGTTACCATAGGTTATCTCAGTCCCAACAGACATTATGGTGATGTCTGGAGTTAACATGGGCTTCTCTTTTCTCAGCTGTTTATATAGGGTTGGCGACCTTCCAGTTGAGAAAACTAAGAGGGAATCACGACGGTAGCTGGATTCCCATAGAGCATTGAATCGGAGCAGGGAGATGTTCTCAGGATCATGGTGGTCAACCTGCAGGCCCTCTTGTTCAGAGATAAACTACATAAAGTAACTGGGCTGATGTAAATCTAAAGTTCCCATTACACAACTTACCATTGTATGATCAAGATCCGAAACGATCATGAGCTTCGCTGAAGAAGTGAGCCGCTCCATAGTGCTTGGTTCAACCTTCTAGTGAAATAGAGCATAGTTTTAGCATCCAATGAGTCAATAACAAAAAGTAGTACAGATTCAGCGCAAGTTCTTATCATTGACTTGTTTCTCTAGATTGTAAAATAGAGAAGTGAGGATATAAAGAACAATCAATCACATGACTAAGCGCTATATGTTGTGATTGTAACAAGGCCTATCCTTCTTTAAGGGGAGACAAGTTAATGGGCTTCTCGGCTGTCATTTGCTGCTTCAAAAGCACCACAAGTTCTTGACGCGAATTAGAAAGACAGAGACCAGATCTTACACAAATAGGGAAACCGGATCGCAGAATCTTGCAAAATGATGCTTTGAATACGAGGAACCTTCAATTCACCAGAAGATATTTGTAGAAAAAGAGCGAAACTCCAGACCCTAAATGACAATTGGCCTCGTCAAGAACCCCGGTTCTATATGGCCTTAACCATGGACATGCACCGCAGAGCAAAACAAAAAAGTCCACATAAATGTGCAATTTTCCAGGAGGAGGCATCTCGGTGAGAGTTGTCGCAGCATTTTGAGCAAGCTAATAAGGTAAACTCGCTACTAATTCAGCAAAGCGATGCTGCAAGCCAAAATAAGCACCAAGCTCACATATAAGAACCCGGAAACGAACGGTAAAGGAACCTGATGAGCAGTCATAGCTCACCAAAGTCATCATAAAGGCATTCTCCTTTAAGTTACTCCCATTATGCGAGAAATTCTCTCGCTCTCTCTCTCTCTGTCATCCTCATGAGCGAACATATCACGAACAAGTGCATGTTTCCGCCATCGAGCGCCGTCATTCTATTCAGCTCTAATTGCTTATCCTAGCGAAGCTAGACAACTCCGACGGGAGGGGAGAGGAAAAGGGAGAGACGTTCCGAAAAGGAAAAAGGCGAAGGAGCGCGATTCAAGCGCGGACAAGCCTCGTGCGCTCGCGTGCCAGCGACATTCGCCCGGGAAGAAGATCGGGAACGTCGCAAGAGATTTCCGATCAGGTCGTCGTCTTCCGGGAACCAAATCGGAGCGAACGACACGAACAACGGACCGAGGAATCCTCCAAATCAAAATTTCGACGGATCTCTTCCTCGGCCCGAGCTCGCAAAACAGAAACGTCACGATCCGATCACGTTTTCTCGCGCGCGAGAGAGAGAGAGAGAGAGTACCTGGGGGAATGCGATAAGCCAGTGAGCCGATGGAGGCTCGAGAATGGAGTCGCGCTCGCTGCTGACGGACGTGCTCGGGAGAGAGCGAGAGAGAGAGAGGGATTTGTGGACCAGCGATCAGGCGAAGTGATAAAGACGGAGGAGGAGGATCGGATCCAAATTCGTTGGCGCTTGCTCGCGAAGCGGAGCGATGGGACCGCGCACGGATCTGGGCCAAATGGGGGCCAAAGCGGGTTCCTTTTGGACACTTGTTCAACTCTACTGCGGTTGTCGCGCGCTTGCGTGTGGGCACCCCCACCTCGGTAACACTTTTGCGACGTCCGAGCATACATCGAATGAACCGCGATCATTGATTATGACGTCATGTTTTGCGTATGTCTTGCAAAATTTATAGTGCGATTATACATGATTCACAAACCCAAAATCGGGTATTTATCTTCACCAAATTGATTGATCGCGGTTATTTTTTCGATATCGAGCCGCCTCAATACCTTAAATCAAACTTTTGAAGACCATATGAACAATCCGCGGCGTCCTTGCTCGCGACGGGCAACAATCCCCCTGATAGCGCAACGACAGCGGCCGTACACTGCACTCAAATCCTACGTGAGGCAAATCCAGCTCGGCACCTGAAAGTGGGGATCGAAGCAGCAACGCCACACGTGCGCACATGAATTGGAGACATTGGATGGTTATCCGAGCACATAAACCTTTGATTCTGAGTTGGCCTTGAGAGGAAGTACGTAGAGAAAACAACAGGAGCACCCGCTTATCATTTGTTTGGTGCGCCAATTAGGGTAAAATGGGTCCCGGAAATTCCAGCGAACAGGAGGATATTGGCATATTGCCCGGTGGTACATTCTCGGTATATTCCCGCTTCTCTTGAATTTCATGCTAAAATCAGAAGAGAAAAAAGCTGTCTTACAATTTTTACAATACAATCTCATCCTTTCGTAACTCGAAACTTATCTTGATTCCTTCATTTTATTTCACGCTTTGAAATATTTTAATCTTCTCAAATGATTCTTTAATAGTTCTCCATTCGAGATGGAATGTTCGATTACCTATTTCGAATGAGCCTGCTATCGCCATTTCTCAATGTGCTAGCTGGAGAGTGAAACCGTGTACCACTAATCCAATGCGGTCGTTCTTGCGATGTTCTTAGTGTAACCGCAGGTGAACCCTTTTTGGTTGGACCAACAGGACAACACTTCAAAATACAGCTCAAGATGATCCATTTGTAACAATATGATTCACTCTACATGGGTCAAGACCCCAATATGAGCATTTCTGGGTAAAAACATAGTGTAATGGCCACTCAGGTTGGGTGTTAATTAGGGATTACTCAAAAAGACATCTCCCTTCCGATGTAAGACTTGGGATGCCTTAAGCTCTCCCACTTCAAAAATTAACATCTTTGCTATTGTTGACGCTTATCGCCTGGTGATGCGTTCCTTATTGGATGTGTAGCCTGGTACATTTCTGCTTCCTCTGCAATCTTAAAAATCTGTAAGAATTTTTATCTTGTTTAAACCTGCTCGCCTTGACTGTCACTCTCTGCTATCATTGGATCCCTTATGTAGTCAATCCACAAAACACACATCTACTAAAGGGAATTGTGCTCTAATACCATACGCTCGTGGGCGAAGCCCTCGAAAGAGTGCTCAAAGTAACAATATAAGATAGTAACCATTCGGGAACGAGAACTTACTTATTAATCACTCATTAGGGTCGCTCCCATTCGATGCATTATCTTGAGATGTGTGTTTCGGGGACGGACTGGGCTCATACTGGATATTGCAAGGGCGGGGAGACGAGAGGATTAGGATAAGCTGCGACTTTTGGCAAGCTTCTAAAATGATGGAGGGAGCAGGAATGGGGAAAGTATCGTTGGGCGAGACAATCAACACCAACAACGACGTTAGTTTATCAAGTAGAGGAGCTTGGATGAGAACGACCCTTTGAACGATCCATAAGTAAACATCCATTCCAAAATGTTTGCCACCTTGTTTGGTTACTTCAAATACTCTTTTCGGCGGCTTAGTCTACATGGATTGGATCAGGTTGCTACATTATTATTTGATCATAACATCATCAAAATTTGGCAGCGACAAAGAAATATGCTGTGTTGATATAGTTCGTAGGGGCACCGTGGATTTTCAACTCAAAAAATATAAGTCCTACCAATTACGTGCAAATTGTTATGGATTGGGCCGCTCGCACATGCCAAATGCTTAGGCATTACCAATTTGTAGATCTCGGAGGATATTTGATAAGTCTCCAAGTAATTGGACTTCGATACTTGTGTCCCCAGATAATCAAAAAAAGAGAAATGCTCGGTTAACTTTCGAGGTTGATCGATTGGCCAGGCATTTGATTTGGATGCAACGGATCTTGCGGTTCATGATCTCGAGTGCCATGCTCATCACTTTTTTGTTAAAGTCTTACTCGATGCACGTGGCCGAGACGATTATATTCGTGATATCAAAAACTTTGAGAAGAAACAATAAGACAGTCGGGAGGAGCAGGAGGAGAAGAAGAAGAAAAGTTCGGGCCGAGCTGTCCTAGCTTGGGTGTCCGTGTGTCGGCCCCCGATCAACGGAGGACCCAACTCAGCCGCCGAACTTTTGTTCGTTATCCGTTTATTATTCGACAACACGCCCCCGATCTCCCTCCCTCTCCCTCAGTGCTTTGTCCCCGTCCCAGTGGAATCATGTAGTGGAATCACCACACCCTCTTCGCTCTCCTACGTACCTCCTCTCCTCTCCCCAGCCCATTAACTTGTCGTGCCGAACCCACACCTTCTTCCTTCGCCAACAATGTCGCCCACGCCCTTCGCACGCTCCCTTCCCGTTCCCGAACTGGCGCGCGCTTCTCCGCACAGCTCCATCGTCCCAATCCGTTACCGACAAGCTCCCAAGCTCGCGCCGCCCTCAAGACCCACCAGCGAAAGCCGGGGGCTTTCCGGTTCTGGCAAGCTGAGCACCACCTTGTTGGGACGACCCAGTTTGGGCCCGAACATCGGGAGCGACCCTTTGGGTGTCGGAAAGTCCGAGCTTTACGGCGCGAGACGGAGGGAGGAGAAATTCGGCCGCGCGAGGCCGCGGGCGGTGGCGAGCGAAGAGAGGGCGGTGGAGAGAGAAGGAAACGGGAAAGTGGGCGGGAGGGAAGGAGAGGACCGCTATGATGCCATCGTGATTGGGTCGGGGATTGGAGGCCTCGTCGCGGCCACGCAGTTGGCGGTGAAAGGAGCGAAGGTACTCGTGTTGGAGAAGTACGTGATTCCCGGTGGGAGCTCTGGTTATTATGAGAGAGATGGGTATACGTTTGATGTTGGGTCTTCTGTGATGTTCGGTTTCAGTGACAAGGTCAGCTTTTTTGTTTTGCTTTTTTTTCCATTTGCATCTTCTTTTCTATGTCATCTTGAGTTCTGATCGTAGATGTTCTTTTGAAATAAAAAGAGTTTACCAACTCCTTCCCGTATCGCAATTTGAGTTCCGCACTCGTGGGGGCGTAGATTACGTTGATTGAATGAGTGATGCCTTGTGGAAGAATGTTGCTTGTCAATGGGAGAGTAGTTGCAGCATCGAATCACTTTTAATTCGATGAGTTTGCTCATGAATTTCGTCTCCGCTTTCAAGAGAGAAGAAGTGTTCTTCCTCTAGGTCTAATGCGGGCTTTTGTTCATATATACTTACTTGTTAGCTCTAATACTGACATAGTTGACATTTCCTTTTTGCTTGCATGACTCATCCGGTTCTAACTGATTAAGTACATATACTCTGCTCTTGCTGATTAGGGCTTTGAATCTGAGCAGGGAAATCTAAACCTGATAACCCAAGCACTAGCAGCTGTGGGCTGCAAGATGGAAGTTATACCTGATCCAACTACAGTCCACTTCCATTTGCCCAATGACCTTTCTGTTCGAGTGCACAGGGAATATAGTGACTTCATTAGAGAACTGACCAGCAGATTTCCTCACGAGAAGGAAGGGATTCTCAAGTTCTATGGCATATGTTGGAAGGTTCATCTTGATGAAGATGACTAATTTTGTTTTAGCACATTTGCCTCTGACTTAACATCCAGACCTCATATTATTTATTTTGCAGATTTTCAACGCCTTAAACTCGCTGGAACTCAAGTCACTGGAGGAGCCAATATACCTTTTCGGACAGTTCTTTCAGAAACCTATTGAGTGCTTGACACTTGGTAAGTGTTCTCATTCTTGCAGCTGAAGGGATTCTGGTCCCGTCTAAGATCCTAAGAGCTTTTCTGAAGAAATGCAAGAGGCCAAGAGGGCAGTTCATCATAAGGAAACCAGCATTAAGTTTTGATGGGCTAATAGAAACTTTCATGTAGAAATATTAGACTTGAAGGAAAAAAATTCTTCAACTTTAACTATGTTAATTCCAACCTACTAATGTTCCAATTTCGGACCATCTTGTAATGGGGCATCGAAGATCCATTCTATCTTTGAATCGCTTTTTGTTAAATCCACCCCCCCACCCTTCTCTCTCTCTCTCTCTCTCTCTCTCTCTTGCTCTATGCATGCCTGCTTTGGTGGTGTTGGGGACATCACGTGAGCGAGTTATGTGTTGCATAGATCGGTCACTGGTGTGTTAATGGACTTGTGTTTTTTACCTTGACAGCCTACTATCTCCCTCAGAATGCTGGAGCTATAGCTCGGAAGTACATAAAGGATCTGGAATTGTTATCTTTCATTGATGCAGAGGTGCAACATCCTTCCTTTGTCCTAATCAAAAGCTATAACATTTTAATAGCTAAACAAATTTCAACCTGATTGAAGAATCTCAAGAATCATTCTCTTTCGTTGTTTGCAGTGTTTTATTGTGAGTACAGTTAATGCATTGCAGACACCAATGATAAATGCAAGCATGGTAAGGCTTCTCATTGGCTGTTTGTCGTTTCTACCACTCAAAGTTGCCTTGCTTCCTCATGTACCGTTATGCACCAGGTACTTTGTGACCGGCATTTTGGGGGTATTAACTATCCTGTTGGTGGCGTTGGTGGAATTGCAAAGTCCTTGGCAAATGGGTTGGTTGAACAGGGCAGTGATATACAATACAGGGCAAACGTGACTAATATCATCCTTGAGAATGGAAAGGCTGTGAGTTGACGTCACTTAATTAATCGATGTCTCTTTTGTGCTTGGCCATGGGAGCTCTTTTGCTTATGTCTATTACCCAATCGTGAAGGTAGGAGTCAGGCTGTCAGATGGAAGGCAGTTCTTCGCTAAGACCATAATATCTAATGCCACGAGATGGGACACATTTGGTGAGTTCTTGGGGAAGCATTTTAATGTCTTTACGGCTTTGACCATAACCTGTGTGCATTTTGTTTGTTAGGATGGTTTACATATCTCTCACTGATAATCTCAATATATACCGTCGTAGGGAAGCTTTTAAAAAGAGAAAATCTGCCAAAAGAAGAAAGAGACTTCCAGGCACGTTATGTTAAAGCTCCATCATTTCTTTCCATCCACATGGGGGTCAAAGCTGAGGTTTTGCCCCAGGATACTGATTGCCATCATTTTGTGCTTGAGGTTTGGTGTTCTAGTCCTTGATTCTGGTCTCTGAGCTTTTGGCTAGGAAGATATAACCAAAACGCCTCCTATGCTGTCTTTCTCAATTATGTAGGATAAATGGTCAAGACTAGAAGAGCCTTACGGCAGTATATTTTTGAGCATTCCAACCATCCTTGACCCATCATTGGCTCCTGAGGGACACCATATTCTTCATATATTTACAACTTCTTCCATTGAAGATTGGCAGGTTGGTTGAATACTTCTTGTACTTTGCTTTGGGCATTGATGCATGATATCGGCACTCTGAAAAGTGGGTTTCATTTGGTGGCAACAATGAGTGGAAACATGCTGTTTTCTAATCGTTTCAGGGACTCCCTAAAAAAGAATACAAGGAAAAGAAGCAGCTTGTGGCTGATGAAATCATAAGAAGATTAGAGAAGAAGCTATTTCCAGGACTCGAATCTTCCATTGCCTTTATGGAGGTTTGGGCGACATGCATGTTTTTATTGACTGTCATTCAGAAAATTCATTTCTTTACATCCTCAATTAGATGATAGTCATCACAAAGATGCAGAAAATATGTCAAAAATATATAAACATGGCATAAATTATAAGACCTCCCATGCCATCATTGGGTATTCTGGCATGTGATTGCAGTCAATAAGACAGATAGAATGTCTTAGGCTGACAAAGAATGCTTGTTACAGGTTTGATAAGATATTCTCCTTATACAAGTAGTCATTGTGAAAGTGGCAGAGCATTTCATACATTAAACAAATCCTCTTACCAAAGTCAATGGTATGACTCCTATTTGATCTCCTTTAAAATACCGTTGTGAACATACCCTCAAGACTCTGCTGGCTTTAGTAGCATGTCAGTAAGTTGTCGCCCATTTGCATGATCACTTCAGTCTGTACCATAATAGTACATCTAATTTCTGTTGGAGGGACTGGACTAAAATCTTGCATTCATTATAGTCAAACTTACATTAGTTATTGCAAAAGGCTAAGAAACTGATGGCAATGAGAGCATTTTGGGGTTATTAGGAAAAGAGGGAACAGCAAATGTGCAACTTTTGTTCTATTTTCTAAATGATTCAGCTGACTGCATTTGTCTATCCTAGAGAGAGCTAGTTCACATTGTAGAAAAATTGTACCTGTACTGCAGCGAGAATTGATTGAATCTAAAGCCTGATCATGTCAAGGAGATGATGTGGAAAAATGGAAGTAAAGAAGATGGGTTACAGAGACAAAAGAAACTTTCATGTAAATATTGTGTCCTGTCTCTTGAGAGCTTTCTCTCTAAAATCCAGGTGGGGACACCCAAAACGCACCGGAGATACTTGGCACGTGATGAAGGAACTTATGGACCAATGCCACGTAACGTTCCTAAAGGCTTGTTAGGAATGCCTTTTAATACAACAGTAAGTACTTGTCAGCCTTTGCTGAACCTCAAAATTTAGTATTCCCAGTTATTAAGAATCACGAAGTTGCTAATCATTAAGCAAATTTTCAGGGCATAGATAGCCTTTACTGTGTGGGAGACAGCTGCTTTCCAGGACAAGGTGTCATTGCAGTAGCCTTTTCTGGCGTGATGTGCGCTCATCGAGTAGCTGCTGATATTGGTAAGCTGGAATGAGAATATGGAAGATAAGTTTATTCATCTATAAAAGAATGTTATAAACACCTGTAGACCTAGAGAATCTTGTGCCTATCTATACACAACATTATCGGAGTGGTTTCTTACTGCAGATTTTCTGAATTTCCTGAGCCCATTTATGCTGTGTTTAGCTCTGGAGTCTCGAGATTGAGTTGTTTTACAATGTTGGTTCTTCAGCATAACCCCTCTCTCTCTCTCTCTCTCTCTCCAGGGCTTGAGAAGAAGTCACCCATATTGGATAATGCCCTGCTTGGTGTACTTGGTTGGTTGCGTTCGTTAGCCTGAGATCATACTGAGGAATTCATCATCAAAAGACCAATCGGATTAGAAATTTTTTTCCATCAAAATTTGCCGCAGATAGTGTACATAATGAAGCCCCATGGTCTTTGCAACATCTTTGTGCATTGGCAGAATTCAGAATTAGATGCACTAGATCTGCTATTGTGAAAAGTTGTCTGCTATTGTGAAAAGTTGTCTTACTCCACCGATTAAGATTAATTTTTTATAATCTACTGATTATACATAGTTTTGATAATCATAAATGGTAGCGGAGTTCTCAACTACTGTGTTAAGATTGTGAGAGGATCTTTGCATTGTACCAATAAAACTTGTACTAAGAGGAACTCGTGATTAGACATCTATTGTCTTTATCCCATCCCAACTGAAGCATGATCGTATCTCAAGAATCTGTTCCGACCTTAAACTCAATCTCGATGGTTATCATGAAGATTCCCTGGCTATTCTATTAAGTCTGTAAGATGAGCGATTTAGCGACTGATTGCTTATGCGAGGCCCTGCTATTGCATCCACTCTCGGTGAGTTATGAGTGGAAGAGCTAAATAGCATCTTGTGTGGGATGCTGAAACGTCTTCTCTATGGAATCAACAAGTGTAATATCATATTACATCGCCATTTCATTGCCTTCCATCCCTCTTAATCTTCACTATGTTTTGAGGCAGCTGCATTTCAAAATACAACTTCTGCACTGAAGAAATTTGAATGTAGTAGATGGTGTCTAAAGATCATTTACCGTCTTCATGATGAAGGTGTCGGTGATAAAGTAATGGGACTATAACTGATCTCTGAGCTCTAGGTTTGAGAACTTATATAAAGCTGCCATTCCAGGTAATGTTTGCATACCTGATGGATCCAAAGTAAGACTGACGAGGAGCTATTCTGTTTTCCGTAGTTTCCATCTGAGCTAAAAATTCTTGATAAGGTGAAAATGGAAACTTCAAATCACATAGATGGGAATAATATAAAACGGAAAGAGTGATGACACCTATGGCAAAAACAGAAAAATGAGTAATAAATACAAATAGCAAAGACTCTAACACTCTATCTCCTCTCTTTAACACTTGATTGACCTATACAAATTACAGAAGTATGCTTCGCAGACCGCTACCTAATTAGCACATTAGTGGCCTCTAACCGTTACTTTTTCACCTACCCGGATCATGTATTAACGTGGTGGAAGCTTTACTTCTTTGCAATACTCTAGCTGTTAGCTACATTCATGCCGAAAACAGTGTCTTGCATCATAGCCACAAACTCATTGTAGTCGATGCGTCCATCCTGGTTGGGAAAACACGATGTGTGACCACTTCTGAATTCATGAAAAGCAACGCGAGAAGAGATATGAGCAGAGAAGTCTTACATTGTCTTGGTCAACCTGGTTTATGAGCTCTTCTATGGGAACATCATCTAGGCCGAACCGCTCGCATGCCTGCTGCAGCTCATCCTTGGTGATGTACCCACTCCCATCTGTGTCGAAGTAGGAAAAAGCTGCGTACATATGATCTTCCCTCTGGATCTTGTTTAGATGGAGCATTGCTGCTATGAACTCGCCATAGTCTATTGTACCGCTGTTATCGATGTCAGCCTGCATCACGAGTCATGGAAAGGCACTCAGGTTTGGAAAGACAGGATGAAGCATTAACAGTCTCTGCCAAAAGGTTTTCTTTGTAGTCTTAGCCTCATGTCATAGAAATGCTCAAAGTCTATCAAATCAAAATTTACGAAATGAAGTTCCGAATAAATATAATGACTACTTTGTCACTCTTACAAGATGATTTTTCTCATGGCTGGCTTTGCACAGAGAGTCAAATATCGACTTACTTTTATAGGTTCAATTGTCTAGAACATATACTTCAACAAAGAAGTGCCAATGGAAAACAGGGACCGATTTTAGTACTATATGCATGTTTTTATCAACTGACGACTGCCTGAAAGGTAGTAAATGAGTAAAGACATTTCATTTCAAGTCCTACTACATGGTTATGTCTATGAGCCGTAGCCGCCAAAGTTCATATGAAGAAGATTCACCAAAGAGAGATGTCCATGAAAATAGCTTCAATCTCCCATATTTCACATATACCAAAAGAGGATTAGTTTCATGATAGAGGCTGTAGATTTCGAAATAATGTTTCTCTACACGATAAAATAGATTAAAAATATGAAACACAGCCTCCATGTAGAGTCTGGACTAGAACTTACTGCTTGCATAAGACCATTAATTTCTGAATCCTTCAAATTTGCGCCAACTTTTTCCAAGCCAACCTTCAGTTCCTCCACAGTTATGTTCCCACTATTATCTGTGTCGATCATCTTGAACATTTCTTTTAGACCAGCAATTTCTTCTTCTGAGAGGATCTCAGCCATGACCTTTATAAGATGCATTCATCAGTGGAACACACTGGAAAAATGAGAAGCCAAAGAGAAATGCATGGCAGATGCAATTTTTTCCGATGCAAAAAATTCCAAGTAATTCAGAAAAGTCTACTTCAATAATTTCAAGTGGGGACAGTATAGAGAGACTTTGTGTATGGTATGTAAACCGTAGAGTAATGACCAGTATCAACATAAAGCCTTAATTCTGTCATAATTGGACTAAACTTGCGTACTCTGATTGCTATCTTCTTGAGCTTGTCCATAGCAGAGAACTGCTTCAAACGAGTCAAAACTGCAGAATCGAGGGGTTTATCAGGAGCAACGCCATCAACCTGAACCCAAGGATGACCTGCACAGGGCAAAAGCATGTTTGTTTATCTATTTGTTGTGAGAATCATGAAAGGACTCGGAAAGGCTCTCAATCGAGTCAAGGTCTGAAGTCAAGACAGTGAGGATCTAGTATTTCTAATCGTAATGACCAAGAGAATTGGCAAATAGGAAGCAGTCCCACGAAGTCCCAAAATGTAACATGTTGGAAGTAACTTAGAAATTTTCAAATAATGAGGGTGAGGCAAGTGCTTTGCACCTTCTGAGAAATCGGTCTATGGACTCAATTCCTATGCTGCCACATTGTGCTTTTGCACTCTCAGCAATGCTATGGACATGCATCATGATATTTCTTGACAACAAACAGAAGCAGGTGACAATAGCAGGGATGCAACAAACTGTGGTTTTGAAAGAACTAAAAGAGGCAAAATACATGTGTAGCTTCCAAAATATCAAAAGCAATAAGAATTGCTACTTACAGAGAACTTCATGGGCTGTAAGCCTCTTCTTTGGGTCCCTTACAAGCATTCGCCGCACCAGATCCTTGGCGCTCTCAGATATGTTAGGCCATGGTTCGGATATAAAGTCAAGTTCTCCTTTTAATACCTGCTCAAATATCCCTTGCTCCGTTTCTGAACAAGAAGGCAACACATAATTTCAAAGTCTCAGTTTTAAGGGTCTTCATATGCAGATCGTTTGAGGGAACAAAGTAGAAAGCATTGAAAGATAAATAAGAGATGCACACCATCCCAAAAGGGGGGGACGCCACTTAGTAATATATAGATGATCACCCCCGCACTCCAAACATCACATTCCGGGCCATAATGTTTCCGTAGTACTTCCGGAGCCACATAATAAGGGCTCCCCACCACATCAGTGAACATTTCACCTGCAGACAGAAATGTTCCTTCACAGGATGGATAGAAAGGAACTGATAAACAAGTGCAACTGGTAACTTGTCCAAAGACAACCAGTAAACAATGGGATTAGAGTTCTTAAAAACTTGACCTCCTTCATCCTTTATTTAATTTTGACCTGTCTGCCAAGTCCCAACAAATTTTTTAACTACTGAGAAAAATCAAAATCTCGCGAAAAAACACTTCCTAAGTACCACAGCTTGATCTCCATCATATATAGCTTGAAGTTTGTATTAGCATCTTCAAAGCTGGGTCTTACACCTTTCTTAGTTAATATACTTCTTTAACTTTTCATAAGCCTATTGCAGTATATAGATGTTGAATAGGTAATTACAGTATCATATCTGTGAAGCAGAGCCTAGTTCCTGATGAAGATAAATCACTTGACAATTTAGGATGGCGGAGAAAGTTTAATCTCTAAATGTCTGGTTTCTAGTAGATTTGGGAAAAGTATGGGTTTAATAAGATGCTTAAATGTTGAACATCTGAATATTGACACAGCGAACCTGCCAACATGAATATGCATCTAACAAACCGAACATATATGTCACTGTCACTTCACATAGAGAGAGAGAGAGAGAGAGAGGGAGAGAGATCATTGGCCCATGTATTCAAAGTTCCAGAAAATTCTTCCACAGCTTTGTGAGTATCAGAGGAAAGATAGCACGATCGTGGGAGAGGGAATTATACAAATGAAACCCATCCTAACTAGTTGATTTGAGCTTGGAAATTTGCAGTTGCCTCCCAAATGGAGACAACAGAAGACCATACACTTGCTTTAGGCTATATTTTTACAAGTGACCACAATACCCACCTCCTGACACCAATAACTCTTAAAATCCTGCCACGTGAAGCAATGCCAAGATTGCTTCCCTAGAAAAGGTCTTACTGCATATCCATTTCACACAATTACCAGTTACTTCAAACGTGACAATTTACAGCTACAGTTTCTTCAAAAGAGTGTTGCTCTGCCAACATTATCTTCTAATTGACAATTGATTGTCTTGATCAAGCGGCAAAACAAAACCTGGGATGCATTTCATACACTGCTAGCCTAAGATTGCTTCATCAAATCACCTGAAGAGCCACGGAATTATGTTTGCCATGTAGCACTAGCAAATCTAGCCTTGGTAATGATTGGTTCCTCAAGTTTTTGAAGACTAAAAGGAGAGAATTCGTCATATATCCCAGCCTAAGATCTTTTCCACATATATCTGCTGCAATTACCGAAAGGACTGAAAGTGATTTTCAGATGAAGGTCACTAAGTGGGCTTTGAACCTGACGCATTGTACTAATTTGACTATCAACGTACAATGAATCTTAGAAATACTTCTTGCCAATCAGAGTTCTGCAGAATTTCATTATATAAAAAGATATACTCACAAGAGTATCAGATTCAAGGTAGGCAGCAACCAATGAATGTCACTCGCTGTCCTTTTACATACAATTAATGATGTCAGTGATTTTAACATAGCGATGGTTTCTGAGTAGTCAAAAAAATGCACCACGAGGTCAACCTACCAAAATTGTTGGCAGTCCTTTCAATTCATCCTACTGAACATTAGTTTGTGCTCTGCCCTGTGCACGACAACCATGAGGGAGAAAATCGGGAAAGACCAAACATTCATGTTCCTACTAACAAAACTGCCAGATGTATAGAGAATGGATTGCTTACTGACCACTATATCGAATGGAGTTAGGCATTTGAGATCAGCCTATCTAGCGTATGGACTAAATAAATACCAGTAATGCAGATCAGTGATAGCTACACAATGCATGTAACCTGATTCTCTTAATCTTGAGACAGCTAGCTACTTTTCCAAGCTTCTAGAGAATATCCCATGCCTTCTAATTCCTTAAGGATACACGAATTGCAGAAAATTGAGACTTATGGGTGAGGAAACAATTAGCTAAATCCCCTCAAAGAGCAAATTTCTTCTTTCTTAGACTTTTCTGAGGTCATCTTTACGCCACAATCAGCAGATACTGCAGAAAGGCATCTGAGGACCCGAAGTGCATATCTTAAAACTATCGCAGAGTGAAGAATAGTGCTAGTGAAAATTGTGTCGTCCATATAGTCACAACCTCTTAAAATGATATGGTAGACCCAATTTCACAAAGAACTTTTGATTTTTGTCTACTTGCAGGTCAAAATGCAGGGCACTGAGAATTTCAATGATGATGCATCCGTTCATAAAAAGACATTTCACAGTAGAAATTAAGAGCACAACCCACGATGTACCTGGCTTGAAGAACACAGACAATCCAAAATCAATCGTCTTAAGTGCAGCATCCTCTTCATGGTTTACAAAGAGGAAATTCTCAGGCTTCAAGTCCCGGTGCATCACCCCTAATGAATGGCATGCCTCCACCACACTTACAATCACCCTTGCAAGCTCAGCTGCTTTCCTTTCTGAATAATGCCCCCTCTGAATGATCCTATCGAAAAGCTCACCACCGGCGCATAACTCCATCACGACATGAACCGCGACCGCATCCTCATACGCATCCACAATCGATATAACACTTGGATGTCCTGCCAAGTGGTGCATTATCTGAATCTCCCTCCTCACATCCTCCACATCCTCCTCCGTCGTCAGCTTCCTCTTCGCGATCGATTTACAGGCAAACTCCTTATTCGTCCCCTTCTCTATGCATAGAAATGTAGTTCCAAATTGACCTTGCCCAAGCTTACGGCCTAAACTATAGATCTCCTTCAGATTCCGTGTTTTCCTCCCCAGCACCGAATCCACCTGAAGCCCCGCACTCGAAATTCTCTTCATGTGCCCCGGCTTCTTCGGTTTCGCTGCCTCCGGAGGTTTATTTACCTCTTCCTTGACCGTTTTCTCCGGTTCAGCCTGTTTATGCTCCTGAGCATCAATCTTCACAGGCTCAGGAGGTGCGCTTTGAATTGGAACAGTGGAGGACTTGGATTTTGCATCATTGGTGCCGGTGCCGCTGCTGCTCGCATTCTTGCTGCTGTTCTCACCATTCGGGGGAGGAGGGAGGCAGTCCTCCGGCGGTCTGGAACGCCATATTGCCGCGCTGACGGAACTTAAGAATCCATTCGCACCGAGTTTCGGTCCCACGCATGAGTTTCCCATCAAAATTTCACACCAATCTAGCTAACAAGTCCTTCCGAACCCTCCCTCAGGCATTTCAACAACCGGGTCGTCTGGGGGGTTCCTTGTCAATCCCGCTACGCCAAAATGCAATCAAATTCGTGGCTCTCTGATCCGGATCAGAGACCCATCAACAATTTGAGAGAGATCGCTGCACTTCAGCGGAGGAATCAAACTAAAAACGACACGTGAATTAAAGGGTGCAAAAACCAAAAGAAAAGACTTGGTCTTTGGAACACCCAACAGGACCCAAAATACAAGAATTCGGAATCGATGAAGAACGCGAGAACACACGCGAGACCCAGAAAAAAAAAAAAAGGGATCTTGCGGCAGGAATCTTAGCTGAGTATCGGAGGAAAATCCGAAGAAACGAGGAGGATCGATTCGCTCCGGGAGAAGCTCGCTGATATGGAAATGCATGCGCAAAAGGGGAAGATCATCCAGACTTGTGGCGTGATAAGATCGTGCGAGCAATGGTTATGGTTATGAATTACGCAGGTTGCCGGTATTCGGCACTCGATGCATGCACGTGCATGGGGTTTCAGTCCAACGGCCATGTCGAGACCCATATCCCCATCTTATCTTATTGACAAATTTGGCCCCTAAGGTCTCCTTGTACATGGAGCTGTCCATATTTAGTTGGGAATCTTGGGATTGAGCATGGTATAATTGGTCGGCCCAAAAAAAAAATTCTACACCTTTTATTGTCTAAATAATGGAATTTATAAGATCGGATTTTCTTGCCTTCTACAGTGCAATTTGTCTGATTTGTGCAACATGGGGACTTTGATTAATGGCTGACAACAACTTTGTCGACTGCCAAAATTTGTCGGGCAGTGTTTATATATATGGGGTCGATGCAGTACACCATAGCAGCACATTACAATGGAATATTAGACGGAGAGAGGACGAGGGAGGTCAAAACTCGGAAGATGACACTAGAGGACGTAGATTTTTCTGTGTATTGCTGACGTGGCATGTCGCAACAATATATGTAGTATATTTTTCTTTGGGATAAGTGTATTAGAAATCCTAAAACTTGTCATGAAAGTGCAATTAAGTCCTAAAACTTTTAAAAAATGTGATCAAAACCTAAAACTTGTCACAAAAGTACAATTAACTCTTAAAACTTTCAAAATGTGCAATCAAGTCCTAAAACTTATCACGAAGGTGCAATCAAGTCCTAAAACTTTAAAAAAGTGTAATCAATGGAAGGACTTGATTGAACCGATTTGATAAGTTTTAATAATTGTTTGTACTTTTTGAAAGTTTTAGGACTCAATTGTACTTTCATAATAAGTTTTAGGACTTAATTGCACATTATGAAAGTTTTAGGACTTAATTGTATTTTCGTAATAAATTTTAGGACTTTCAATGTACTTATCTCTTTTTCTTTTATAATCCGATGGCACGGCACAAAAGTCCAACTACCTAAAGATCCATGAAAGACGATTAGCGCTCGACTTTTGACTTGTAAGATAGCCCCAGCCTGAGCAACTGACCTTGGTAAATCGCCCTTGCGTGTGATGGCTAGCCAATGGCCCTTGACCCTCGCCACCACTAGATTAGGATGGCTAACCCTTGTAAGCAAGGGGCCCAAGACGTTATTTCAGCAAATTGATGAAGTTTCAAATGGTAGGTGATAAAAGAGTTGAGTTTTGCAAAAAGTAGATAGATCACGGATCTTGACTCGTCAAAACAAAGTATGTTAGAAGAATGATAACATTTTGTTAGAAGAATGATAACATTGTACTTAACCCGTTGTTCTTAGCAAGGAGATTTCTTGCACGGAACATTCGAAAAGATTGTTCAAAGCTCTCTTTTTCCACGATCCATCGCAGAGATAGAGCGTTTGCGCCGGCTGCACAGAACTTCAGTTTGACTTCTTCGTACGCCACATGACATCATCTGTTCGAATGATTCCAGTTCTTGACCTTGTCTTGTAGCTCGACTGGTTCGGGCGCCACTTGCCATCGTTCAGTAATGAATCGCTACTAATTCTAGAACGAAACCCACCTTGGAAAATTGCTGAGAATGGCATTTATTTATTCAAGCACCGTAGGAAAGGACCGTTTCAAAAACCTCAAGACGTGGACCAAGTTTAGTCGTTTGCATGGGGACTTAACCCCCTCCCAAACTCCCACGAGACACGGTCTCTTCAAGTTATCCTTAACCTCTCCCTCACGCACATATATATAAGTAGATCCATGCAGCATGAATTCTCGCTGATATATCTAAAAGAAACCCTCCATCATTTCAGGGCACGTCATCACGAGTCGCAACACGAAGAGATACAGACGATGAGTTCTCAAACAAGAAGGGTCGTGGATAACAGGCCACTGTCGTTGCAGGGTCCGAGGCCTGAAGCGATGGCTGTGAACAGAAGCTCCACAAAGATGATCAAGGAGCAAGATTTTGCCCGGGCTACAACCGCGAGTCGTTGCAGAGAACCGGTTACCAAGATTGTGTACTTGAGATCGCCCAAAGTGATTCATGTGAAGCCTGATGAGTTCAAGGGTCTGGTTCAGCAACTTACCGGGAACCAGTCGTCTTCTCTTTCTGCCTCTTCATATGATGATGATGCTGTGGGGATCAATACAATGTAAGAGAGAGAGAGAGAGAGAGAGATTGCAATATAGCCATGCATGAGATTCTGATATGTATATCGAAAGATATGTATTAGTTTGTATAATTGATCATGACACTTATAAACTCGAATTCCAGGAGAAGGTTACTCATTTTCAAAAGAGAACTTGAATGCATTCGGTTCCTTTTTAATCATGTCATTATCGAAAGCTGAAAGTTCCAATCATGTCATTTCTGATAAAAAAATTCTGATCCAATATTGAAGTGCTTGGATCGTCCAGAAGGAAGGAATCGATTCATACATAACGTACGTTAGTCATCGTTTTCCATTAATTTTAGGTTTTATAAGATGAAAGTAGCATGGATCATCTGTTGTGTAGAGATGTAGTCCATCATAAGGAGAATGAATTGTACTAGGATCGATTCGGAGCATTACAGATTTCACAATAAAGGTCAATCCGTCAAACGCAGCAACTCTTGTAGAGCAGATACTTGTCCAGTTTTCCAATCATTAATCCATCTAGCAGAAAATTCAAACAGCACGCGTTCTACAAAACCACTTGATGAACCGCTTGATGAAGGGACTAATAAGTCGCATCAGAGATTTTTCTCCGGTTTGAAGCGCGTATTGTGTTGAAATATAACGCGGAAATGACAAGATCTTATAAATTAAGTCAATATGAAAATTACAGAGAAATAAACGATGAACGATAAAGGACATCAGAGATTTACATGGTTCGATCCGAATATCGGTACCTACATCCATGGGAAGAGCCTACAACAATAATCCACTATAATCGGAGAATCAGAGTTATAATTCGCTCACACGCTTGAGTGTTTCCCACGCTTAAATTTAAGTTCAAACCAAAAGTATTTATGAATAAATAAGTTAATTGGACGAAATAAACTTACTGTGCAAATCACCGTGTTCGGAGAAGTCCTTCGTACGATTTCTCTTTGACGATCGCAACTTCTTCTTGCGTGGCTCTTGACGGCTTAAAAGAAAGCCCACGGTTCTTTTCCCTTACAAATTCACGCGGCCACCGTGGGTTGGAGAAGAGAAAAGCAAACCATTGTTTTTTTGCTATTTTCTCTCACAATGACCTTTATGCCCTTGGATGAGACAAGAGAATAAAATTTTCAACCGCACGACGTGAATGCTCTGATCGCCAATATGCTCTGATTCCCTTTTGCGAGCAATCTTGAATAGTATCTCCAACAGTAAAGATATCTTCACGGTCAAATATGAAAATTTATCCGAGCAAGTCACGTTACGGGACTTGCTTAAACTCGAGCCATAATTTAACGGATTGCATTATCCTCCTCATATCCAAATTGAACAAGATTTTCCTCCTCCCATCGCTAAAATGTTTTGAAGTTTCTACGCGAAGCGACTTTCACCCGCTCAATTTGAAAACTTCAGATGTAAATCCTAAGTTTCTCTCGACCTCTCTCCTCTACCTTCGCCTCCCTTCCTCTCTCGTATCAGCCGCGGCCTCGCTCCAACCACCGTCCGCCCCACCACGCCAGGGTGCCGCCGACCTCTCCACGAAGCCGATGTCGGCCTTGCCGCGATGCCTCTAGCGGTGACACCGGCCCCACTTCTCACTCCTTCCTCGGTTTCAATAGTGCGCCCTCTCTCTCTATCGTATATAGTTAAAGCCGGAGCTAACAAATACTTTCGCGCATGTTTTGCTTTCATGACATTTGACTATACCTTTGTGATTGACACCTACTGGCCACATGACTTATTCAATCAATTAATATCAGTTTAGTGAATAAGGTGATATGGTCTCAAGTTTTTAACCTAGCCATTATAAAGATTTAGCGAACGTTATTTAATACGACGCCCAATATATAAAAATGCACGTGCTCCAAAACAAATTAGTTTGTGAAAAAGTCAATAGTATTCACTCTCCAATTTTTCTATCGCGCGTCTATACTTCGTTCAAATTTTTGGCCGCATTTTTGTATGTCCAATCCGAAAAATACGCGGGACACTTGTAACTTAAAAAGAAATGAACACGTGCAAAGGAGCATTCACCAATATATATCCGCGATTGATCAAATAAAAAAAAATCTCGTAATATTATCCAATTCGAGATTTACAGTCTGGATCCAACTAATGGGCCCAAGACCCCGCGGGCCCAGTTAAAGGCCCATAGCGGCCCGCTGCCCCTCCGACGCCGTTAGCGAACGTTGGCGCGGTCGAGGCGGCGCCGTCGCCGTCGCCGTCGCCGTCGCCGTCGCCGTCGCCGTCGCCGTCGCCGTCAAGTCCCGCATAGAGGGAAAATCGAAATGCGTTCAAAACCAAAGCCTCCAAGGCTCCAACTCTCTCAATCCCCTCCTTCCGCTTTTGTGCTCTTGTTTTCTCTCTCTCTCTCTCTCTCTTCATCCGCACCTGCGATCCGTTGCCTCGATCGAATCGGGCTACGGCTCGCCGCCGGTCGCCGTCGTCTTCCCGGAAATGAGGTGATTCTCGCGGAGGTATGGGCGCTCTTTCCCTCTCTCGCTCTCGCTCTCGCTCCCGTCCTCGTTGTTCCGCTTCGTCCCTGCCCTCGTTTTCCCGGATTTTTGATGCGAGGTGCTTGCAGCGCGATTCGCCGGAGGCGCGGCCGAGACCGTGGGAGCGGCCGGGGCGAGCATGGCGACGGTGGCTGGGCCGGGCTCGTTTCCTCCGGATAAGTTCCATCCCGGCGGCGGCGGCGGAGGAGCTTCGAAGATGGGCGCGAAGCTGAGAAGGAAGACTCCGTCGGAGCTGAGAGTAATCATCTAGAGACTTGTGGCGATTCGTTTTGTGAAAGTGTTTGTTGTTTTTTTTGGTGGCTGTGGGGACGAGATGATGCTTAGCTGGTTCTCTGGATGATGCGCGCCGCTTTGCTTTCGACGGTGTATTTCTGTGGATTGCAGCACAGCTTAAGATGTGACTCGCTCTGCTTGAGCATGTGACTTTTGTTTTGAGGCTCCAAAAGTCACTAGCTTTTTAAGTTGGCACGCTGATTCCAGTTACTCTTGCTTTGTTACTCGAGTCTTCAGTTTGGTTGTTGAAAAAACTGAAGAAAATTAACAGCGGTGATGAATGATTAACGTGGCTTGACTGGATTGATGTCCTTTACAGGGAGAGCAACTGAAACGCGTCAATGTTATTGAGCTTGTAGATGAATCTGCAGCCCCTTTACTCGATTCTCTGAAGTAAGTGTTTCGCTGTTCTTATTTGAGTTTTCACTCTATAAGCATGAGATTAGTCATTGAGAAGTTTTCTTTTTCCTTCCAGTAACAATGCCGGCACAAATGATGGTCTTAAGAAACCGGAAGTGTTTAAACTACCAAGATACATTGATACGCGAGTTAATGAAGTATATCCTGCCAAAAAGTCAAGGTTTAAAATGTCATCGCTGAAGGAGAATGTGAAGGTAAGGGCATTTTCCGGTATAATTAATAGATGTTCCAGATTATGCTTTATGTCACTCATCTGTCTTAATTTCAAGAGCTTGAGCTTCGGGGGGAGTTATTGTCTATCGTTGGCGTGCTAGCAAGATAAAAAGTTATTTCCTTGGTTATGTGTTCTTAAGCAGGAAACCAATGCAGTGGAGCAGAGTCATGCAATGAAGAATCTTGCTGTGCTTTCGAACATGGCTACAAGAAGCAAACAGCATCTTCAATGGTATTGATGAGATGCCCAATACTCTCTTTACGTTGCTTAATGATTATTGATGAAGTCAGCACCTTCTTATATGTTTCGTTCCTCATATCCCTGCAGTTCTGAGGATTCTATTTTCTCTTCTAAAGTTGCTGAAAATCATGGAGTACAAACTCATTCAACACTTGAGAGGTGTAACCAGAGTAGATTCCGTACAGTTGCCGAGATATCGTCTAGTTCCGAAAAACTATCTGGCTTGGCTAATATCGATATGGTAATTACTCTCATCTGTTTTCCCTTGAGCCGTTGGTATATCCTTTAGTAATATCACCACTATCTTTGTAGGATAAAGCTCTAAAAGGATTGGCTGCTCGAGAACCATCTTCTCATTTATTTGATGATTGTTCTGAAAATTTTACTTCTACCTCGACTTACTCGGGCTGCTCTCAGTACAACATAGTTGGCCAAAAGGCTCCTCTGGATTTCACTTTGAAGACCGTCATGCGGATTGCAGCATCTTCTTCGGTAAATTGGTGTGTGTACAGATCCCAAATCTGCTAATGTCTTTTGCAGTTAATAGTGTTGTGAGAGCTTACAATTGCTTGGAGGCTCCTGGGGCATTTCGTTCCTAATCTGGAGATATTTCAATTTTGGTCTTTACTCTATAGGGTCATTATGAAAATTATTTTAAATCTTGTCTTAGGGTTTGAAGATTTTTCCACTGCTTGTGCTTGATGACATCTTATATAATTCTAAATGGCATTAAAAACATGGGAAAAAATATACTTACACCAAACCCTGGTGCTACTTGCACTGAAGATATCGTATGAAATGGGGAGCATCACTCAATTTGAGAAATTTGGCTGAGTTTTCTACTTGCCAATTGGCTCCTGAATCATTTTTATTTATTGGAAATATCTGTTCTCATCTAAGAATATCAAAAAATTTACTTTCTTAAAACATATAAATGGGTGGCACACTATTCTACAATCTGCATGCAAATTGACAACTTTGATTAATAGCACAAGTTGTGGCAGGGTTATTAATTTTCACACACCATGCTCAAGCTATACCGACTTCTTTGTTCCTTTGCTCATGTAGTTCCTTTCTATTGCTCAAGGTTTGGTGTATGCTTTCTTGTTGTCCGATTAACTTTTTTCCTTCATTATTTCCAGGATTTACAGGTTAATTACAAATGGTAGTTACAATAGTGTTCCCAATCATACATCTCTTTGTACTTGCTCTGAGGGTCAAAGAACCAATCATTGTTCAAGAACCCACATCGCTTCCACGGGCTTTTGCTCTACGGCTTTGAATTCATGGATATATCCTCAGTCCACTCTTCCACTTTCTCTCATGTCAGTGCTGACCTCACCAGCTGCAGAGAAAGGTTTGTCAAATGAGATATAAGATATGGAGGGTGTCCCCCTGAACTTGTCACTAATGCTCTCCTTTTTGTTTAGTGGAGATGGACTTCTTAAAGAAGCGACAATTGTCATGGGAAGAGTCATTTCGTAGTCTTTACTACTTATTCCGGAAGAACTTATGTAGCGTATTTTACGGTAATTTTCTCCTCCTTGAGATGCTCAGATACTTTGCAGACTATCTCATTTTCTTCTGTTGGAATATATGTCGAAGTCATTTTCCACAAATGTGTATGAGGTAGTGCTGCTATTAGTTAAGCAATGCAAAGCTTTGCTACTTCTTTGTTTGTATAAGCAACTACTTTCCATGCTTCTTTCCGATTTTTTCGTTTTAAACTTGGACCAATAGCTTCTATATATCTGAGTATCTCGAGTTTAGGAAGATAAACCGCTAATTACCTGAAAGTGAATAGGCTAAATGTAGGCCAAATCAATGGCATCTGAAAGAGCTCCCTGTGATGACAAACGCATGCTAGTATTTACTAATTTGCTGGTACTCATGAAGAGCATGTTTTGTATTAATAATAACATTTCAATTATTTAAAAATTGGAAGACATATTTGTGCCCTTACGGTGCCTAAACCTTCCGCAACGTCTAGAGTATCCTCGACTCTTGATGCTGCTGAATATCTTAAACAATGGATCTCTCACGACAAAATAAAAAGTCAATTCTAAAAGCAAAGCAGTAATTTTGCCGTGTGAATAACAGGACTTTGTTAGAAGGCCATTTCTTGCCAAGAACTATATCAATTTGTTCTTTCTGGTCATTATTTAATCATTCTGTCTGTTGATTTTTTGCCCTAATATGCTATTTTATTCATGGGAATTAGTGTGCACTTCTCAATTTGTGGTAATGTTTACTGCTGATGGTGACTCTGGAAGAAGCAAAAGGACTTGCAGTGCTTACGTGTCCCGGTCAACAAGAGGTCTGCGGTCATTGTTTCGAGAGCATGTAAGTCGCAGCACTTGGTGTTAGCTTCTGTTGCTGCGTGAACCTTTTAGTTGTTAATAGTGCTTATTCCTTTCTGTCAAAATTTCCTAAGTACTGTCACTTGATTGAATCTCTAGTTTGGGATCACGTTAAGGGCTTGCTCAGCCAGCAGGAACCATAAATGGGATTTGTCAAGACTACTTTGTTTAGCCTATTTTATACAACAGAAGTTTATTCCTGTGAGGCATCATTGTCCTGTTGTTAGCATTTCAATAAAGATATTGCTGATGCATACATATCTTGTTATCGAAATATCTGGCTTGATTGCAAGTTGCTCATTAGTCAAGTTGTATAAGTGATCCTGAGATCAGTATAAGATTGCTTTTATTGCCCATTTTGACATGATCATGGTCTGTACTTGTTGGCTGTGATTTATTTTCCGTCTTATGACCTTTTATTTCCGATAAAGAAAAGAAAGAATTTCTATTGTTGGAGGTCTTATCTATCATATTGGTCAAGCTATCATTGCGAATGATATGGATCAATTAGTTCCAGTTGTCACATTGACCAAATTAGTCCCTTTTCTTGAACTTCCTTTTTTCTGGAATAATTCCTGACCATTCGGTTTTGTCTGTTTTAATTAGGATTTATGTTTTTCTATGCCTCTATGCCATTCGAAGGTGGAACAACTTGCTACAGAAGATCTGGTTGAGCTTTCAGAGATAGAGAAGCATAATTTAGGCCAGGTAAGGTTTGTGCTTTTGGTAGATTGTTTTCATTGTGGGCGAGAGCAGTAGGGCGAAGATATAACTAGACATGCTAAAGTTTGTGAATATTTTGTTTGACAACATATCGAGCTGAGAGCTGTTCATGGTCACTTGAATCTTAGTAATTCTTTCCTGAGCCTCTCATTGAGAGCTGATTTTTGGGGAAATTCACGTGGCATTAATTGTTGGTTTCGTTTAGTTGAGCTGTCACAATGTGGAAGAATACAATTACTTCACGTTAAGATTAGCATATCTAGTTCTTGCATTTAACTAGCTTCGTGGTTAAACTGTTGGTAATGCAACCTGCCAAAACCCTCTCTGTATTGTAACTGTAGAAGACAAGTCCAACTCTTTTACTAAAGTGGCATTAGCATGAGTAATAGTATATATGCATCTATTCTAAAGGGCATTAACCTACCTTTTGTTTTTATGCTAAAATCACAGACTCGACGGTCCAGTTCATTGTCCGATGTTGATAATACTCCACAATCTTTGCTAGCTTTCTGTGGAAATAAAGATGTTCATGGTCTCTATGACCTTTTGTTAAATTATAGGTAAGTAGTGGCCTGTATACTGTGATATGCTTCATCTATCAGAAAGGCATCTATAAATTGCTTTCTATACTTCAAGTTTCTTGTCAGTGGTCCTGAATTTAAAGTTCTTGGCAGATCTTTCTTGACATTTCTGACTGGGGTGGATATTCCGGTATTATATTCGCCTATTCCATTCCAAAATGCTGCTGTGTCTGTTCCCGAGGTGTGTCTTTTTTACCTTTTATGATCATGCTATAAGATTGAGCTCATTGGCTGTGTGATAGGGACTAATTGTCAAACGTTTCATTTGAAATCAGAAAGAGACAAAATTTGGAAGACATTTTGATTGCCACCTTTTTGCAGTCATCTAACCTTGAGAAATAGTTGCCTGTTTTCATTAATGTATCTGATGGCTATAGCCCATAGGTCCTCAATTCCACCTTATTTTCAGGTTAGATGCATGGAAATGAGACCAGCAAATCATATTGCTGATTCAATAAAAGAAGACAGTGGCTCAGGTGGTGACTCTACAGCTGGCCTTTGCTATACTCTTGAAATTACAGATGCATATATACCGCCATGGATTATCTGCAATATATGTGCACTTCTTGGGTCTCAAGGCAGATTTGAGGCAAGGTATGTTGAAAACTCTGATGTCTGATCAAGTTGATTACTTGCATCTCATGTGTGATCGCGTGTATCTCAGGTTTGAGGCAAGGTGTGTAGAAAACTTTCATGTTTAATTCCACTATGGAATATCTGCTGTAGTCATGTTTGATCACATATGAGTTAACTCAATATATCTGCAATATAAGGCTCTGTTTGTTTCGTGAAAAATGAATGATTTGGAAAATATTTTCCTGCAAATGATTTCTTATATCACTTACAAAAATAAATTAATGAAAAACAATTTCATTGTCCACTAAAATATTTAGACATAAATTTTTGTTGATAATGAAAATATTTTTTCATTGATAATTATTTTAAGCGATACAAGCGATCGTTTTTAGGAAATATTTTCCAAATCGTTCATTTTCCGTGAAACAAACATAGCCTAAGTGGAAAGATCTTTAAGAGAATTGAGATGTTCCCGTGAATTCAAGTTCAAGTTGACTGCTGTTCTCTGTAGAGTCTATGCACCATCGCTCTTTTGAGTTCCTTATATATTTGAAGGCAATGAAAGTATGTAGGCATTTAAGCTCACGTGTTCTGCATCTTTAAACTGATTAATGCATGCCATATACTCGGCTTTAATATTGACATGGTTGCATTCAGCTTTGTGACAGAGAGTGCCTCAATTGGTTTGAATGCTGTTCTTGAAACAATTTTCGGCAAGTCTGATTCTGAAGCCCTGGCAAGTGAAGTCTTGGAGAAGACTGATATTTTTGGTATGTCTGAAGCAACCGTTACTCCTCACTTGCGTCTAGGTCTACTGAAAAGTTTGAAGTACTGCAACGGTTCTTACACAGCTTCGGTATCTCCTGCATGACAGTTATGGGGGATCTTATTTTCTCAATGCTGGATATTGTTTTTTCTCCAGCTCTAATCCTTCAATTTTGCGGTTTTACGTCAAGCATGGTGCGGCAGTGATGTACATCATTGTATGAGTTAAGCTCTGACCTAGTAAAAGAATCAAATGCCGTGAAACTATCAAGTTGTCACCTTTAGTCTCTATTTCATGTAATGAATTCTTAGCTTTTTTTTTTTGGGTCGGAATAATGAAGTCTTAATTAAAGCATAAATTTTTCAAGTAAAGTTTGAGATTATGCTTGCATTGATCAAAGTCTGGATATCGATGATGTTTGCTAATAACATGTCACTATCCTTAAAGTAAACTTAAAGTCCTATGCCATGCTCGAACTCTGTTGTCTCAATTGGTGTCTATATAAGTTGGAGAGAATTGTTTGGGGGAGACAACTCTATCATCTCATTAAAGCATTTTGGAGAAAAAGTTATTTTGAAAGACTCGTCATTTTACTTCTTCATCTTTTTGGTTATAGCGGTTAGGCGCACCGCAATAATTGTTCTGGCGGGCATGGATGACATGAAAGCAAGGGAAGTAATCTAGCTTGACAACTCAACTAAGTGGTTGTAGTCATTGACAAGCTCTAGCTGCAGAACAAACTTTTCCAGACCGGCTTAGCCAATCTTGGCTGCCTGATCTGGGAAAATCACTTCGCTATGCAAAGTAACTTAGAAGTTTCCCGGGAAAATCACTTCGCTAGCAGTACAGTAAGGCACATTGCATCTGGTTCATCACAAATGTCAATTCTTCCCAGGACAGAACCACCAGCCATCAGGATCCTGAATGCATCTCAGGAGGCCATTTTGCATAGAGAATTGGAATGGGAATGGGAATCGGAAGTGACAAATGGTGTTCCCAGTTAAATGTACTGATTTAAGTGGTCAAATGCGCGCAACATAGTTATGATACCAAATATAGAATATGAATACAATGACATTTAGTATCAGACATGTTAAGACTGTACACTTGTATGAATATTGATCCTAAGTATTAAAAGTGAGATACCTAATTTTCAAAAGGAAGAGAAGCTGGTGTTAAAGCAAGTTCCCAGTTTTCCAATTTTGTGTTGTACCAGAGCAAAGAGAGCTTCATATATTCAGCGGTCGAGGATGGGCAGCAACGAATTTCTGCTGCTTGAGTGTCATTTCAGAGAGATGAATCGAGAAAAAAAGTGCAACTTTGAATTTAAATTCGTCTACTTCCGTCAGGCTACACAATGATTGTTTGTCACGAATCAGAGTCCAAGGAGAGGCTTTGCTTCGTCTCCCAATATCTTGCTATGACAAGGATCATCAGGGGCCAAGCCATGAGCAAGAAAGACGGTCAATCGCTCTTACACACATCCCGCACGCACATTGTTTCACCAAAAATCAAGGCACGAACAAGCTCCGTCTTTGAAATGATGGAATCGGTTCCGGTCCCTGACGATAAGTTCCCGATTGAAGACTTTCGAGATCAATTTGGTAGCCCTATGGCAATCTTCACATACTCGTAGATTCTTCACTATCTGAATCGGTGCCTCAGCGCCAATTTTTATGATCCCATAGGCAATAGCAAGCTTTTCGCTATGCCTGTGCAGCGCGCTCTCCTTTTCTTCTTCATCTATGTCGAACAGCGCATCATCGGTATTCCCAGTATATCCTACCAATCTTATCTTCATAACAATCTCCTCCCACTTCTTCTCGATCTTATGTATATCTGGGTGTGATTTGTCTCCCATCATAAATCTGTGCATTTTCCCGTCAATCTCGATCGCGCTACACCCAGGTTCTTTCTTCACTCCCTTCTCTTTCATCATCCCTCTCATGATATTTACCCCTTCCCAATTGTTTGCTTTTGCATAGATATTAGAGAGTAGCACATAGTATCCACTGTGCTCCGGTAGCAGCCGGATCAAAGTCTTTCCAACCCGTTCGGCAATTTTGGCATTGCGGTGAATCCGGCAAGCTCCGATAAGTGCACCCCATATCGGAGCGTTTGGCTTCACGGGCATTTCAAGAACAAACTTCTCAGCTTCTTCCAACTTTCCTGCTCGGCCTAGAAGATCCACCATACATCCATAATGCTCCAACCTCGGCTCAATTCCATAAACTCTCTTCATATTGTCAAAAATCTCAAAGCCCTTTCCTACCAATCCCCCATGGCTGCAAGCAGATAATATTGCCGTAAATGTGATGTCTCTAGGGACTATCCCTGCATCGAGCATTTTCGAGAAGTAATCAAGTGCCTTCTGCACACGGCCATGCATTGCAAATCCAGCAATTAGCGCCGTCCAAGTCAGAGCATCCCTTTCTTGAAGTTCCTCAAAAACACGAGTAGCTTTATCAATGCTTCCGCATCTGGCATACATGTCAACAACAGCTGTTCCGAGCGTCATGTTCAAGCTCAAGCCGTTTCTGATCAAATAGTTATAAGCTCTTTCAGCCAGTTCCAAAGCTCCCAAATGACCGCATGAAGATGCAACGCTGACCATGACCGTCTCGCTTGCCTTAACACCTTCCTGCTGAAGCAACTCAAACAGCTTGATGGCTTCCTCGAAACGGCCGGCCTTCGTGTACCCATTTATCATTACACTCCACGTGAACATGTTTCTTTCAGGCATTCTGTCGAACAGCCTACGCGCAGACACCACATCCCCGCACTTGCATAAACCCGATATCATGGTCGTCCAAGAAACCACATCTAAGCACTTCATGCTACGGAAGATTCGACCGGCCGCTTCGACATCCTCAAGCGATGAATACATGTGAAGCAACGAATTTTGCACGTGAACCTGTCCGTCAAACCCACGTTTTAGAGCCTGACAATGGGATTGAGAACCAGACACAAGAGAGATCAATCTGGTACAAGATTTGATCAGGAACGTGAAGGTCAGATTATCAGGGAGCAAGCCAAGCCGGCACAGGTCAATGTACAAATCGATCGACCTTTCTGGGTTTTCACGATCCGAACATCCTCGGATCAACGCGTTGTACATGAAAAGATTGGGGCTTGGCACTTGAGAGAACACCTTGAGGGCATAAACCAGCGAGCTAGCATTCTTGAATAACGTGGTGTCTACGCAAAGGGCGATCAGACGGCTCGTCGCGAAAACATCGAGGACGAGATGGGTCCTGATCATGTGGCCATGGATGATCTTCAGATCGGAGAGGCTGGAGCACGATTCGAGCAACAAGAGCTTCGGATTCTTCAGCCTCAAGGTCTTGAGTATAGAGCCGCTACAGCCGTTCATCTGTCAGGTTTTAACATGTTTTGGTCGTTCAGAAGACGAAACGGTTCAAACGAAATGGCTTATATAGACTGAACTGTTTTTGAAAGTCCCAAATTTGGAGGTTGTCAAGTGTCCAACAGACAAAACAGTTGCTTGCTGGTAGTTCAACACTGGTTAGGCAAGCCAAGTTGATTTTCTTGGTTTGGAGAGAGTGATAAGATTTAGTCGAGTGAGCAGGCCTGTAACCACCAGTGGTCGACCACCCGACTCGGTCCTGGCCCGCCTAATGATCACATCTAGCGAAGCCGACGATGATATCACCAGAAAAGAAATTCGATGTCTCTCGGGCTCCGAGCTCATTTAGCTTCAAATGCAAATTATTATGATGGCAAATACATCCTCATGATCCACATTGAATCTTATTATCAGATTGCCAGATACTTGATCTCTTGTCACCTGATCTCTCTGACTCTTGCAAATTCAGGATTCAGATAAATTCAAGCGGTTAAGGATGAATGAAGAATAACACCAACCGACAAATGTGATGGAAAAAATACTGAAAATTGTAGATTCAATAAATAATGGTGAACAGCAAAATTTTCGATGGTACAACAATGGGTATTACAAAGGCAACTTTGATTCTCTTCCAAAATCTCCAGTGTTCTCAGGAAATCAGTAACTGGAGGTGAAAAATTGCTGCAAGCGTCGAAATCCATTAAACTGCGGGTCTCTAGGATTGCAAACTCGAATCTTCTCTAAATAGGATGTGAAAGTTGAGTAACTTGATATTCTAGAAAGAGAACTTGAAGGCACCGGCCTTAGAATCTGTTACTGAATCCCAGAAAGAAGGTTTCTTCTGCAATGCCGCCTTCTCCTCTGCTTGGAGCGTCAGCTGATCAATTTTTCCTGGAAACTTGGCTTCGATTTCATTTTTAAACTTATCGTGAAGATTCACCCGATCCCTTGTTCCAGAGACTAGTGTGCTGGCATTCGGCTTCTTCAAGAAATCCAAAACATTCAACAAATTACTCCTGCAGCAGAGAAGATCCATTAAATTTTTTTAAGTAGATTGACCACATATTCACCCAAAGATAGCAGCAGCATCTACCAACCCCATTTGTTTACGGAATGTAAGATCAAGCTTTGGGTTCTTCTGCATGGTCTAAACTTCATACAAGAGCCTATATCCTTTGAGTGAAACAGAACTAATGTCACGGTTAAACCAAGTAATCACCATCAGGGAAAGTATTAGTTCCCATAGTGCCAACCCAAAATAGGTCAAGCAATACAACTGAAGGGGCACCTCTTCTCATGAGCTGATGATGATGTGCACACTAACGGATTCTATAACCACCATTCCACACTACTGAACCTCCATATACATGGATGTTCAGAAGCACAATCTCTTCAAATCTTCGAAAGAGAAAAAAAAAAAACAACGAACTACGCTATAAAGATGTGGCAAAAACAAAAAAAATTGCTATACAAAGCTAAATCCCTTTTTATCTTCAGAGGTTTTCAGACCTAACTCCAGAAGTGCTTATAAGAAGATCTATCTTCCAATTCTTTGAAACCGGAATAACTACATCCTCTATCTAATCCTTAAAACCACCAATCCGCACTACTGAACCTCCAGGTACATTGATGTTCAGATCCATAATCTCTTCAAATCTTCAAAAGAAAAAGAAAGAACAATGAGCTATGCTATACAGACGTGGCAAAAAAAAGAAGGCTATACAATGCTAAATCCCCTTTCATCTGCAGAGATTTTTGGACCTCACTCCAATAGTGCTTATAAGAAGATCTCTCTTCAAATTCTTTGAAACCGGTATTACTATATCTCTGACAACTTATCAAACTGCTAAAACTCGCATATGAAAAAGATGTAACTTGACTCTACAGTCTCTGTTTTTTATTCAAAAGAAATAAATTTCCACAACTACCTCGTGGAGATCATCTATGTTACTGATGCAGACAGATATGAGACTCACACGACGGGCCCAGATGTCATATGATCGGGTATATTATGTTTTAGGTTATAAAAAGCAAACATTAATCTTTTACTGGAAGGGGTGCACAATAGTGGACTTACGAGCTGACGTAATTCTGCGTCATAGCTATGGACTCCTCCAAGTTAATCACCAAATGCCACCATCCACTAGGCACAAAGATCACCTCTCCGGCCTTACAGATACACTCAACAGGCTTCTTTTTCCAACTCTTTGTGGCCCCATAAAAGTTCATGAACCACTCCATTATTGAAACAGGACACGCTACCTCTGCTCCATCAGGGCTCGGATGAACCCCCGGAGGAACGACATCAGGAGGGAATAACACCCATTTCTTAGACCCCGTGATCACCGCATTCCAAGCTGAGGTTGAATTGGGATCTATATGAAACGACGAACCGGACCCAGATGGTCCAATTATAATCCATCGATAGTCCGGCCTCTCATTGCCCAAAACACTAAACAAATCCTCCCTAAAATAAATGGGAACCTCGTAATCCGACCCCAAAACCGGCACTTTCTCCCCAAATTTCGGGTCGAACAGGTACAATGGCCTTTCTTCCCTGGCTTGATCCGAATAGCGAAAATAGTCTTCCAGTCTCATCTCCACAGGACCAACCGAAAAGGGGACACCAGCGCATGTTTTCACCAGATAATCCCTGTTCCATTTCTCCAATGCCAACCAGCCATCCATACACCCTTCCAACAAAACCGGCTTATTAGGCTCCTCGAAGCTCCTCACGAACTCTTCAACAGAAATCCCTCTCTTCCTAACTATATTATCCCTCTCAAGCCACTCGGGCTTCATCTCGAGGTTGGCACAGAGCCAACTCTGGAAGATATAATCCGAATAAAAATCCCGAATCTCCAAACCCGAATCCCCGACTCTACCCACATCAAATGAAGGATGACAACCGACCACATAAGTAGATTTCCAGGACCCATTGAACGAGAAATCGCCACCCAGAGCCTCCAGGACGAGGTTCCGCCAAAGAGGCTCGTGGTTACAGAATATATAGAACGACTTACTGACAGTGGCCAAAATCCCCAACTGGGTACCGCTCAGAAGCCCCAGAATTTCAAGCAGTAGCTCGTCGGTCAAGTTCTGGAGGGTACCCAGTCCGGCGTTTCTCGAGTTGGCGGCGCACGGGCTGAGGAAGAGATTCCCCAGGGGTTGGACGCCGTGCGCGTTCGACCTAGCCGAGCTCTTGAGGTGGAAACCCAGCTCTCCATCCTCTTCTCCTTCTTCTTCTTCTTCTTCTTCTTCTTGTTCGACGGTTTCAAGCTGGTGCAGTGGTTGCGGCAGTTCGTCAGTATCGTCATCGCATTGCTTTCTGGGAACAGCGTCTGATCTCGTGGCGCGAGTCTTGCGTCGGGTTTTGCGGTTCTTCTTCCTCTTCCTGGAGGGACCGGCGAGCAGAGTCCGGAGACGAAGCATCGCTCGCGACGGCGACAAACAGACGGACGCCGAGCACGGAGGCTCTCGAGGGTTTGAACTTTTAGTCGGCCACGGTTAAGAGGGTCCAGACGGTCCGGTCCAACCGGTACCGGTTCTCTTGATGAACCCGGTCGAGAGAGACGAGACAGGTTTTATTGGGTCAAGCCTCATATGAAATCTTCTGCGTCTTCAAATGAATGCCATCGGTATACGCGAAATCAATTCACATGAGATGGAGAGTATGGACATGGGGAAATCTCTCTTTTAGCAAATTTCGAATTGCATTAGTCGCAGCACGACAAGGCCCGCTAAGGCGTCGACTGTCCTCTAGCTAATCGATTTCTAAAAATCCGCTCATATGATGAACTGTCCGTCCGGGTCGAATGGCCTAACTAGCGAGCAGGATTGTTACTGGTGAATCTACTTATGATCCGAACAATGCAAATGGACAAACGAGCAGCTCAACTCGGGGGAATGCTAACATTTATCATCTTGAAATTGTGGTTTTGTTCGGGATTCTCAAACTGAGCTGCGTAAATCTTGGCTTGTGCGGATAAACGCATTTGCGATTGTTCATGCGACATGCACAAGTTTTGCGTAGTCCTATGACTAGTAAAAAAGAAGTGAAAAAGCTCCTAAAGATAAGTAAAGTAGAGCATCAACCCACAGGCTTGCCAGTACGTGCGCATTGGCAATCCAACACTCGTCCAGCAAGAAAACAAGAACCAAGTATCTCATGAAATGTCTCCTCTTGTCCATGATGTTACTTTGGAAACACCCCAGAATAGGACACAGAGGCAAACATCATACGATCGTCTAAGAATGAAAGTACTGGGCCGTCCGTGCTCTTATGGGCGCGATTCGTCAGTCGGCGAAGTTTCCCTCCCCTTTCACAGATGAGGCGAACTTCTCTATCGTAGCAAGCCAACAGAAATCACGAGCAAGATATCGGCAGATTTGTCCATAGTTAGACAAGTAACAAGAGAAGTTATGCCGTATGAGCACTCCATGACAAAGATGCCATATCGTGAACTTATAGCCGTGTAACTTGCAATATGTAACGTTAATCAGAATAATCTCATTCAAACTTCTCTGTGGCTGTGAAAGGCCTCCATGAACCGTTTGGATATATCAACACACGGTCACGTCAAAAAGTTCGAAAGTTTCAAGACTTTCCAGATGAAAACACAAGGACGCTGTGTTGGGATACTTCGGAAATTCAAATAATATGAGTTCGGAGGCCTATGAAAGCTAGTGCTTTTGGGGAAACCGTCACTACATCATAACTCCAGATGATAACGCGATACATTACACTCCCCGCAGTAAATGAATGGGAATTTCTCAGCTACTGCTCCCCTCATGAAAGCAGCAAGTATAAATATCTAGTTTCTCTTCCAAGAATCCCCGTTCACAGTTGAAGCATTCCCAATATCCACTAATCCTCCCAAGTCTATCAAAAATGCAAATATGCTAGAAGTAAGAACACACAAAGTACTGCATCGGTTTCCTCCCACTGAACAGAGAAGTTTATGTAGCAGCATTATCCTTCTCAAAATGACAAATAAAAAGAATGTCCCTATGGAGAATTTTCCCAGCTGGACTGCCTGAAATTTGTTCATCCCAATCCCCAACTTTTGTATCTCATATATGCACACGAGAACACATTGAACGACTAGATAGTACGGAACCAAAATTAAAGGGTCCTAGAAAAGATTAGAAATCAGACATTTCAATAAAAACTTACAAATATATACAATATGAACCCTCAAATGAGAACACTGAAAGTATAGACTAGCTATGTGATGGGGAAAAAGAATACAGGCACTGCACATTTGAGTGGAAATGTTGCAAGAATAAGCAATGTACAGGGAGGAGTACCAGAGATTGGTACCTCAGAGTTGAAACCCAACAAATCATATGGGCAAGCACGTGCTTACGCAGTATCTGTGATTCACTCACCAAGCAGTGACTCAATCTTTAGATCTCAAAAAAAATAATACAAACTAAGACTGCACAAAGCCACCCAATTTCAGCATGAAGAAGGAAGCCGTGAAAAGAGAGCAAATACTAGAAAGCAGACTTACTAAATCCACTTCCCATATATGAGCACAAGCTTGCAATACGTAGAAAAACTTCAAAAACTGCTTTCAAACTTGCGTACTTGTAAGACATCTCCCCGGTCTGATTCGGGGACTTTTATCCAAAGCCAACAGCAAACCGATATTGCTTGCTGCTAATCCAAACATATACCTGCAACGGAATGTTATGCAAGACTAATATCAGTGATCTGGGTTTAAAACATGAGACTTCACATAGTGCAACAATTGTCGTATTTAGCCAGATGATTATAACAAAGGCTCAATAAGAAAGCGGGTAAAAAAAAAAAAAGATTGTACAAAACACAGCTTTCTAAAATGAAATATCATTATTCTGCTGCCCTTAATTGATAGGATCAGTGCATAATTACATTACTGCATTCAGGCCTCAACTAAACAATGTACGAATCACTACTATTCACTTTTTCCTAATCATGTTACTGTCTTCAGGGTTCAATTAACACTACTATTTACTTTTCCTACATGTCAAGCCAAGGTCCCTCGTATTTGCTGCTCCCTGGAAAAGACTTTCTTTTTCCATTTTTCACTATATCACAGTATTGTCAATTGAGTTCTTCAGCGAATTCTTTTCTAATGTGGAAGTTTTCCATGCATCACACGAGCTGCACTATGCATCTCAAAATTAATACCCAGTCAGGACGTAGTTCTGCAATCACATCTCTCCATTCATGTAAAATGTAGTTGACAGGATAGTTCTCAACTTTAGGAGGTGTTCAAAACAAAAGCAACAAATAAGAAAAGAAATGACGTAATGAGTTAGTTGTCCCATCACATAAAGCCATTTTCTGCCATGTCCTCCGCGCTATATCGTAAATTTCAAATATAATGATCCTTGGAAGTTCAGTCCAAATCATTCATCAGTTTACTGACATAACATGATCAGAAACTCCAGGAAATCGGTAAATAATTTGAGCTCTGCTCAGTGCAACTGAAGGATACAAAGAAGAGGAAAGCTGCCGGAAAGAAAGAAAGCCAATTCAAATAAGAGTGCAGGACTAGAAAACAACTCACTTGCTTCTACGAGCTTTCTTCCTCCAAAAGACAAAGGACACAATCCACTGGAAAAATTGAAAGAGGAAAACGTTCAGGACATGCGGCGACATTCAAGCAAAACCCATATGTATCTCATGATAATGCTATAACTTTTGAGCATTGATTTTTTGAAGCTCATTCTAGTTTAAGCAAAAAGCAATGAACATGGATGCCCAAAAGTGACATGTTGGTGAAACTATTATCTCGCGGATGCATGATGGGAAATATGGAGATATCTTAAAGGCCGAGCTATTATACCTATTCCAGTTGGATGAATAGAAATAACTAAGCCTGAAGTAACAACTATTGAACAGATGACTAATCAAAGAAATTAGTCATGATATGAGCACACCATTCACGTATGCAGAAAGCAGCCTACCTTAAAAATTGACATAAAAGAAAATGTTTTAAGGACCGATGGCTTTGCCACAGGCATCCTTCTTTCCGGAGACATTTCCTTGCACAAATGTTGAGCTATTTCTTTCAATAATACCAGCTGCGCTTTATCCGTACGCATTGAAATGATTGCCTGCCTCATTGATTCCCTGTCGGCCTCAAGTGCCTGAAGCCTCATATAGAGCTTCATAATATCCGGATCTCCAATTTCAGCTGGATTCATCGATTCCCGCGGAGTAGTCATATAATCATCACAGATCCCAACTACTGGTTTGGGCTCTGTCATACCTTTATGAACAGAGTCAATGGTATAAATTCTATCACTCATGTCATCTCCAGGTTCTGATGTTCTATCCAGCGTTCTCAAGTTCGAGTAATCCTCTTTTCGAGATATATACTCCATTCTCTTGATGCTAATGTTGGGTCGTGGAGAATCCTTAGCCAACTCAGAACCAGTATCCCTTCCCAATCCTAGAAAGGAACTTGAACTGTCATTAGAAAACCTCCTCAGGTGCCTTGGCCTTCGAGGAGATTGACCAACCATGACCTTCTCTAAGGTGTTTTTTGCACCAGGGAGATTGCCATCCAACTGATCATTGCTAGTACTTCTCTCCATTTGGCGAATTCTATGCTCCAAGTCCCTCAAATCCTCCTGACCACGAGGGGTCTCGCCAAACGGATATTTCTCAACATCAGTGTCATCATTCTCACCTTCTATAGGACCATAATTCTCATTTAAATTGCATCTTAAGGGAGGATAATCATATGGATGATATTCCAATGGACCATCAAAGTTCTCAAGCATGCTCTGGCTCCGGCTATACCCACGGCTCCTCTCACCATCCGCCTCTGCCTCAGTAAGTCCATAACTCATCATTCTATGCTTGTAAGCCTGCACTTCACACGTCAGGGATTGAATTGCTTGCTCTCTCTTGTACAACAATTCCTCCAGTGCTGTCAGCTCCTGCTGATCATGTCCCATCTTCTCCTCTGCGAAACGCTTGAATTGCCGAGCTTCCATTTGGATCTCCGCCTTCTCCCTCTGCAACCTCAAAATCATGGACATGGCCTCATTTGCAGCTGACGAAGAGGCATTCCTCTCCTCATCCAGTTCAGCAGACAACTCTTCTATTGCCTGCTGTTGATTGCCAACCATTTCACGCAGCGCAATAATCTCATTCTCTGCTTGCACCCTGGCCACAGATGTGATTTCCAACGCAGGTACAAAGAATCTATTGCCATCTTCATACTCATCATATTTTCGTTTCACCGAACGAAGCCAAGTTCCAGAATAAGGGCCCAACGAAGAGCAACTACACCCGCAGCTACAACATTGGGCTAAATCTGTCAGAGGTATTAGCGCTTCTGACTCCATAAACTTGGAGCATTAAACCCCAAAAGTATTTCAAATTCTTCCCAACTACTTCACCTCACAATCCAAAACAAATTATTCAGAGCAATGGATCTCTCCAAATTCACCTCTCTCGATTCTAGATTCGTCAGCGACAATTTTCCTTCCCTCTTTAGCTCCACCTACCAGCAATTCCTCTCAGATCTACATAATGCCACAGAAACCCTTTGGAGATCAGCGAAGGTGGCATAGTTAGCAAAACAACCAATCAAGCGTTCGATACATTAAGAGGAAAAGATTAGCGCCAGCATTTTTCACGAGATCATGATACACATAACGACAAAAAGCAGTCCTCTTCCCGGGCTCAAACTACATACGATTTCAAAACCATTTCTTGCCTCGAGCTCCAAACTAATCTTTTTAGCGATGAAAACCTCCTGACGACGGAAAGAGAAGCTCAAATTCAAAGCTTTTTCAGGAGAGAAAAACAAGAAACCGTACCCGCAAGCTGATAATCTCCGAAGCGGACGCCACAAACGGACCCAGATGAAGGAAACAAGAACCTCGCCCCCCCTCGGCGAAGAGCTGGCAAATGGAGGTGGGATTCTTCCCGCGACAACGTGATCCGAGAAAACCCAGATGAATCTTCACGCCGCAGCCCAACAAGAAGGCCCGCGAAAGGAAGACAGAGGAGATTTTCCACCGCTTTCTCGGGAAAAAAAAACAAGAAAATGTGCATTCAGCGGGAAGGACCCCAGTGTTTTGGAGGGAAGGAAGATGGACACGGACAGAGAGAGAGAGAGAGAGAGAATTGAGAAACCCTAAAGATTTTCTTGAATAGTGGCTTGCTGTTCTTGGAGCTTCTGCCTCGATGGGCGTGTCGTGTCGTTGTTACAGTTGAGAGAGAAACAGCCGAAAAAATAGGGCGGGGTTGGCGTTTGTCGTTGGAAGGAACAGCGAAGCGGATGATGGAAATCGGATGGTTTGGATTGGATTAGAGCAGGAACAAGATTTTGATTCGCCATTAAGACATCGTTCCTGATGATCCTTATTATCTCCGGCTCCCCTTTTTCGGCACACGATGATCTGTGCTGTTTACCTAATTTTAATTGCTCGGATTTCACAACCAAACCAAAACACCCCCAGTCCCCCCCAAAAATAAAAATTAAAAATAGAAAGAAAATGAGAACGCCTTTTTTTTTTTTATCTTTTTCCTAAATTTTAAATGTTGGGGGTGTGGTGTGTGCTGAATTTTCAAAGCTTTTCTTTTAAATTTCTATTTTTGGGATTTCTTTTGTGTATTGATATGAATCCCCCTTTTTAGAGCTTGTTTGTTTGCCTCCCTATTGGATTTGGATTTGTTGACACTCCCCTCTTTTTCTATGAAATTGTTGGGCAGACCCCGTGTGGGATGACCACTTTCATCTTCAAGAAGATTGGCTGCACATTTTGAGGGGGGCAAAAGGATAAGTATATCCAAGAAAAAGATAGCAGCTTCCTCCCCTGTTCACCAAATCCAAAATTCATGGTGAGCACGAAGCATCCTGCCACTCGTACCATGAATTGGTCTCAAGATTGATATTGACTAATGTCTTGAAATTAAGGAAAAAAAATAGGATTTCATAAAGAAATTGGATTTCGTCGGGATTCGTAAAGCCGAATGGCAATTGAGTAATATGTCATTATTGAAAATAAAGTTCAACACTTTATAGGTATCAAAAGGAAGGGTACTTGATTCCATCCAAAAAGAAAGCTAAAAGCATCTCGTGTGTTTCTTTTTGTTGGTTTAATGTGAGATTTTAACTTATCATATCAAAACGACCCGCCGTTAAATATAGATCAAATAAGTGAATACCATGTTTAGTTAGATTGACATTCTACGAAATCTTGATAATTTTTAACTTATATCTTCCCATCAATCATTCATCTCATGCTTGCACGTGTCTACGCCGTAAAGAAGTCACCCCTCATAGATGGATCAGATTATTAAATGCTCAAATGATTCATTCAGGTGCTGCAATAGGTTTACTACTAGTTCTCTTAGATTCTTATTCATGAATATTGATGGCGAATCCATCAAAACAGTCCAAGTTCAGTTCCCAGGAGGCATCGTTGTCCTGTTGTAAGCATTTTAACCAAGATATTACATATTTTGTTAGCCAATATCTGGCTTGATTGCAAATTGCTCATTATTTTGGTAAATGCCCTGTTCATCTTTACATCAGAAGAGGGTTCCACGTATGACCCATTTCAACATGATCATGGTCTGTACTTGGAGTTTACGTTTACTTTCCCTATCTGATAACCATTTTTTCCTTAAAAAAAGAAAGAAAGAAAAGATTTTCAGCTATTGGAGGTCTTCTCTTTCATGTTGCTCAAACTATCATTGTGAATGATGAAGCTCAATTACTTCCGGCGGTTGTTGCACTTACAAAATTCGTCCCTTGTCTTAAACTTCCTTTCTCTAAGGAGTAATGCGTGGCTTTTTGGTTGTCCGTTTATGATCAGGCTCCTTGTTTCTCTATGCCCTTCTGAGGTGGTACAACTTGCTACAGAAGATCTGGTTGGGCTTCCAGAGATAGAGAAGCATGGTTTTAGGCCAGGGAGGTGATATTTGCGCTTTCAGTAGATTGTTTTCATCGCAAGTGAGAGCGCTAGGGCGAAGAGCTGTCCATGGTCACTTGAATCTCAGTAATTCTTTCTAGAGCCTCTCATTTAGAGCTGATTTCTGGAGGGATTCATTTACCATTATTTGTTCTTTCATTGAGTTGAGCCTTTACAACTTGAACGAGTATAATTTCTTCATGTCACATTGGCATATTTAGTTCTCGCATTCAACTGGGGCCATGGCTGAAAACCTGTCAAAACCTTGTCTTGTGTTGTAATTTTCGAAGACAAGTCCAACTCTTCACTACAAGTGGCATTAAGGTGAGTTATAGCATATATCATCTTAAAGGGTTTTAACCTACCTTTTGTTCTATGCCGAAATAACAGACTCGATTGCCCAGTTCAATATCCAACATTGTTGATGCCCCACAAGCTTTGCTAGCTTTCAGTGCATATAAAGATGTCCTTGGTCTCTATAACTTATTGTTAAATTATAGTTAAGTTTAGGCCTGTGCGTCAGCATATGCCCCATCTATCCGAAAGGCATCTATTAATTGTTTTCAGTACTTAAAATTTTCTTGTCACGGGTCCTGAAATCAAAGGTTTTGGCAGACCTTTCTTGACGTTGCTGACTGGGGTAGACGTTCCTGTATTATATTCGCCAATTCCATTCGAGAATGCTGCTGTGTCTGCTTGCGACTTGCTCTAAGATTGAATTCATAAAATGTGATATATAGACTGTTCTAGTGTGCTTCTTTTGAAAATTAGAAAGAGACTAAAAATTTCGAAGTAATTTCCTTGCCGTCTTTTCGCAGTTATCTGACCTGCAATATTGTTGCTGCATGCCCTGTTTCCATTGATGTAATTCATGGCTATGGCAGGTCCTACATTCCACAGTTATTTTCAGGTGAGATTCATGGAGATGAGACCAGCCAATCGTGTTGCTGATTCAATTAAAGAAGACAGTAGCTTGGGTGGTGAATTTACTGCTGGCCTTGGCTATAGTTCAACTTGGTCTGTAAAAAAGTCTGAGGTACTCCAAAGTTTCTTAAACAGCTTCACCGTCTCCTGCTCAACTTCGACGGTATGATGGTGATGGCTAAGCAGATCTGGAGATCTTATCTACTTAGCGACGGATTCCCCCGCTCTCATTCTTTCTCATTTCTTTCTGTTGTATGTTACATGCTAGAGTAACTCGTAAGTGTCTTTAAGTGTGGGGGAAGATTGATGTACATTATTGTATGATTTAAGCTCTGACCTAATAAAAGAAACAAACGCCACGAAAAAAAAAAAATCTAAGCGGTCAGCTTCAGCCTTCATCTCTTGTGACGAAGTCTTCGTTACCGAGCCATTTCATCTTTTTATTCGAAGCTTCAATTCGAGTAAAACATTGAGATTATGCTTACATCAAACGTTTCAACATGGAGGATGACGACATGTCCATTTGCTCTGTCGAACTTTACTCCGGTCCATTGGCAACGATCTTCGCCGTTCCAAGAAGAAAGGAGGAGAGTGTGTATGAGAGATTTTGTCCAAGCTGGAGCAGAGCATCCCTTTCTTCTTCAAATCAAATGGAGGAGGAGCTTCTATTTTTGCACATGCATATACGCGCATTGTTGAATATTAATAGCTTACTAGTGCAAGCACTATCCCACTATCAAGTCCCGCCACGAATAATGATGAAATGGAAAACAAAATGCATATTTCATGCAAAAGCCACTCGATTAGGCTTCAATTTTTTGGCACAGGTATATTTATTGAAAGTTTGGAAAGTCGTTTTCGACCGGGTCCCTAAAAGTAGACATAGCGCAGTTATAGAGAGGAAAAGAACGTGACAGTGAATCAAACCAATTATTCTCATACATCACTGTGTAATCTAGGGCTGTCAAAGAAAGTTGAACCGGCACGAGTTCTCAATTTCTCGAGGACTGAAGAAGTAGAAAGATGGGCGTGTCTGGTTTGGTCTTTGAGCAAGAGTGTCCACGGTTCGATTCGTTTTGGGGGTTCCGCGATGCACGAACCTAATGGGATGTGTGCATGTTTTGACCCGGATCGTGACACAGACCAAAGAGGGATTTTGGGCATTTTGGGATAATCGCGCCCCTGTATAGCGCTGGGCTGGGTTCGCCTCTTGTGGCCCAGCTCATCGTCATTAAAAAAAACACACACACAAAAGTAAGAGGAGAGGGCTAAACAGGCAGGGGAGAGAGTAGAAAGAAGGAAAAAAAAAAAAAGGAGAGAGACCGAGGGTTTTGATGGTAAAACCTGTTGGAATCGGTTGAAATTTTAGTACTTTGTTCGTGAGATCAAGAGTTACAAAGTGAATGGCTATATTCGTCGAAATTCTTTTTCAAATTCTCTCTCAATTTCTCCGACAGTAGTAAAAATTTCTTGCTCATTTTTTTTTGTGTTAATCAACTTTTGTGGTGATGATATATTGATATATTGTTGATATATCGAGCCTCTAGCTGTGTCACAATGAAGTATTGCGCATCCTATTCTTGATGGTCAGTGGAAGTTTTGAGCGGTCTTGAGGTTTTTCCCACATTAGATTTTCCACGTTAAAAATTTGTGGGTGTTGTTGGTCGAGTTTTGGAGAAAATATTAATTCTAGACAGATTAAGTATTTAGTGAATTGTTGGCTTTCTCCCTAGCAATATACCTACTTTGTAAATTTATAGAATCTCAATTGATTCATCGAATGTCCCTAGACTATGATTTTGGAACACTTTGTTATTAGCTATTCAAATTATTGTGGTGAGTTCGAATTAGTTTGCATTGGATCATTGATGGTTTTAGGTTTCCTCACCAAAGAGCAGGAGCGGAAGTTCCGATTGAGGCTGCCCCACCTGTCCAGATATATACACTTGATAGGCTGATAGGATTGCATCCTTATTTTAACATGTTAATACCTGTACATCCAGCCCTCCTAATTTCCCCTTGAATCTTTTTCTTCCTTAGGAGGTGAGAATACCCTCTATGTGTTTAACGTCCGAGAGATGTTGAGGTCCGCACGAAGTCTCAGATGAAGTAGTTTAACCTCTTACTTAGGAAGAAGGAACACTTAGCTATTCAAATTATCGTGGTGAGTCCAAATTAGTCTGCCCACCTTTTTCCTTGTGTCTTAAGCCACAGCCACAAGACAACATAAATATTCTCAGATAAACGGGAGAACAGGAACAAGACCATCAAAACTCAAAGGTCTCATGGCCCATCAGATCCATGCCCCTCCTTTCAGCTCTTACTTTGGCCATCGTATGTTAGATATTTCAGCAATTTTGAAATATTTATTATAATTTATTATTGCCATAAAGTTATTATTTTGTGACGGTTTTGCAACAGTCTTGTAACGGCTTTGTAACGTTTGATTTAATTCTTCATAAAGCCTCCATTATTTTATAACGGCCATAAAACTGTCACTCGGCTTAACAGCTCTTTTTCTTGTATCCATAAATTGTTATTTTGAGCATAATTGGAAAGTGATATATATATATATATATATATATATATATATATATATATATATATACATATCAAAATAAGAATATTGTTTGTTCTTTCTTTTATTTATCTTTCCTTTCTTTATCGGGATATACACATAACGTTATTCCTGTTCCTTCTAATATTCAGTGCAGAGTATAGAAGAATGTCTGTTGTATCTTGGGAGGATAGCCGCTAAAGCCTTACACACCTAGTTTCATACTCTGAGGGGTGGAGTTATTTTTAAAAACAGTGCTTGCATGCCTCAGACGATTGATATTATTTTCTCATGTTTTTCAATAGATTTCCCACAATTCTTATCTTTATATTATCTAATATTGTCCAACATCATATACTTTAGAGTGGCTTCAATTTGAGAAAACACCTATAAGAAGCTCGATATTTTTCTAAAAGGGTGATTTTCTTTAAGAAAGTATTGATTGACTTAAGGTATCCAAATGAGTTTATGCATACTTACTCCTTGGACTTACTAGGGAAAGTCTAAGGATGACTTGACATGATATAGTTGTAATATGGTCTTATATTTATTCATTATATCACGTGGAATTAATGAGATGTTCTTTTAAATTACTCTTTCCAAAATTTAGATGAGACTTCATTTTCTTTGTGACTCAAACAAAGACACATGCAATGCAGCTAGTACTCATAGAAGCCAACTACCCTCTTGTACATATGTCATACTAAAGAACAACGTAATTGTCCAGTAAAGACAACAACATTAGCTGAGGTGCTATCTACAAATGTTTACCGAGAGTATTTCTTTTTTATAAGTGATACATGATTGGCAGATCAACAAGTGACGTGGTCGTGCCCCTTGTTGAACTTGCCGCTTGTTGAATGACAATTGTGACATGCAAATTATCCTCGATTCAAATCGACCTTGGGTGCAAATATGGGGCAAGGGCTGTGCGTTTGCAACCCGCACAGATCCGTGCGCGTGTGAGGACTAGGGAAGGTGCCCACATGCGACAGCCAGGGTCACAACCTCTCTCTCTCTCTCTCTCTCTCTATGTGCGCATGCGTGCATGTGTGTATTGGGGGGATCAGAAGCGACGGCAACGAGCGCCTGATCACCAGCAAGGGTCATTGGGCCTTTGCCAGTGGTTGGGTGCTGTCACTACCCCCCAGCAGCCTTTGTTACCCCTCCGCTCTCTCTCTATCTCTCTCTCTCTCTCTCTCTCAATTAGCTAGGTCAGCACCCAACATGGCACAAGTTAATGTGGATTGCCATATCGTTAATGCAAATCAGATACTTAATGGAAGGACCAAATTTAAGTAAGCAACGCATATCTAGGGATCTCATCGTCTTATATCATGTCACCATGAATCGTCCCATCAGCTTTTCTCTCACCATCAGCCATCAGCACACGGACGACCCAAAGCTACACCGCAGGAAGACAGACCAGGCTTCGTTTTCTGCATGACTTGGGATGACAAAGACGCATGCCGTTGCAACCGGCACTGGTAGAACCCCCCTTACGGCATGCACATATGTCAAGCTACCGAAAGATCATCCGACAAAGACAATCAAAACATTAATCACAACGTAGGTGTTTACCATGAGACTTCCATTTTTCAACGATCGACACGTGATTAAAGAGAGATTGTAACCCAAGAAGCCAATCGGGGACACGTGTTTGGAAACACAAGGTTGCTTTTCTGGCGGCTTTGGCTTTTGCTGTTTATGATTTGTATATGTTTGATGCAAAAAGAAGGGAGGATTCCACGAGGATTCAATATAAAATGTCAAATTGATCAGAGATGATCATGACAGCATGATGATTCTGGGCCCATGAGATCCTCCCAAAAAGGGCAATTAGATTTTGCCGAATCGTGGTTTTTGATATCATCAAAGCCCGACTTCCTCGCTAACTAGCCATCGGGTTGACTTTTGTTTCACTTTCTGAAATATAAATAAGGAATCGGAAGACATGTCATGCATTGGTTGGTTGGTCAGTGAAAGAATACTTCAGCTAGCAATTACTATCGCCATGCACTTTAACCCAAGTATTTTCTTTCTTTTCTTTTCCCATGCCACTAGGGAAACAAATCCATTAACAACTTCTCTCAAAATTTACCAAAAAATTTCACGAAAAGTCAATATGTACATTTTAAAATAAGCGATAATGACACAAATAATTTATGAATTTTGACCCAATATATAATGTGATTTTGAACTTTAACCTAATGTTCAATGTGTTCCATGGACTTTAATATGTTCAATATGATTCATGAACTTTTGGTATATTCAATGTAATCCTTTAATTAATTTAAGATCATGGACAATATCGAATATTTTCATATAATTTGAATACTAAATTGAATAAATTAAAAGTATAAAGACCACATTGCACATTGATTTAAAGTTTATGGATTACATTGAACAAATTAAATGTTCATGAACCACATTGCATATTGGGTTAAAGTTCAGAGACCATTTGTGTCGTTTTCCCTAAAAATAAACTATTACCTACATTGATATAACCCTAGACGGACTCCATATCATATTCTATGATTATAAATTAATTAATCTATGAATCCCCCATTTCAGGATGGTGACTTTAACGGAGTTGTCAAATATGCTGTGAGTATCTCATCCTCTCGGTGTTGTAACAATTTAGGTTATATTTCGAAAAAATGGGTTCGTGCTTCACATATAATATTGAATCTAAGATACCAATAATTGGTTTACATTAATTTATATTCTTTACCAAACTACAGACGTTTCACTATTTTTGTTCACACGTAATGCGGTTTCTCTCCTCTCTTTTTCTAAAGAACATTATAACACATGCTATAATATATAAGAACGCATGTTGTATAGCCGCCCTACGTAAGTACAATAGGGACATTGATCACAGTTTCTTTTTTATATTTTTGCTGACACGATGGACTCAATCTCGCCGAGCATGGATTGGTATTGCAATTATGCCAATTAATATAAGAGATTCTTTTCACCGTTTCAATGTTCTAATCAATTAGACAATATTAATACTTGGTCATCAATCCTTGGAAGGACCTAGTGAAATTAGGACACGATTTGTCAATCTCCATTGTGCCTGACGAGGGCTTCCCTTTAAGCTTTTTGTTGGTAAGTACTAGCAGTTATTTATAATAATTAGATGATCATGGCGTATTGATTATCGCCTGTGTCATATTCACTAAGGGCTGTGTCGATGAGTATGTTTGGTTTGATTCGGTTCGGTTCGGTCAGGTTTATACGGAGCAAAACACAGACTTAGGACCTGGAAAAAAAATTATATAACGAGGATAACATAGTCTACAACACCAAAGTGATGCTCTATCTATCGAAAGGATTCCAAGAAGTTTTCGTTTTATGAGGTTTTCCCATGAAATTCCCTTAATTGCTCTTATTTTTTAAGGCTTAATTATTTATTATGCATTTGGCAAATAAGGATATACTAGTAATTTAAGAATTTTCTCTCACTTCTAAACAGCCCAGATATAAGAAAACTAAGAAGAGATGGGTGAATTGGTGTTGCTAACAAGTATAATAATATGGGTTAATATCACGAAAAACCCTAAGCTGGTACACTTGTGACAAATTTACCCCAAACCATTTTTTTGACCATAAAAAACCCTAAACTAGTACACCCGTGACAAATTTACCCAAAATTTTTTTTTTACCATTAAAAATCCTAAACTGGTATACCTGTAATAATTTTATCTCGAACTACTTTTTTGACCATCAAAAACTTCAAACTGGTACATTTGTGACAATTTTACCATAAACTAATATTTGAATATTATTTTTTACTTTTTCAATTTTATATTTTATATTATATTATATTTTATTTTTCCTTTCCTTTTCTATTTTTTTTCCTTCATCTTCTTTATCTTCAACATATGGCCAGTCGCCAGTCCGGCGAGGTCAGCTCCGCCGACAGCTGGCGAGGCCGACCTCATCGGCAACTGGCGAGGTTGGCCTTGCCCACCCCTGGCAAGGGGTCATCTTCGCTGTCACTGTTAAGGCTTGGCCCCGCTAGCAACTGGTGAGGTCGGTCTCGCCCAGAAGCGGCGAGGTTGAGCCTCGCCAGTGACGGCAAGGACGATCCCTCGCCGACAACTGGCGAGGTCGGCCTTGCCCACTCCTGGCGAGGTTTGACCTCGCTGGTTGCTGGTGAGGGGTCGTCCTTGCCATCGCTGGGGAAGCTCGGCCCCGCAGGTTGCTGCCGAGGAGTCATCCTCGCCAGTTGTCGGCGGGGCCGAGCCTCACCAACGATGGTAAGGACGACCCCTTGCCGGCAACTGGCAAGGTCGAACCTCGCCAAGGGTGGGCAAGGTCGACCTCGCCAGTTGCCGGCAAGGTCAGCCTCGCTAGTTGCTGGCGAGGCCGACCTCGTCGGCCCCCGCCTTTGGCCGGTCGCCAGTCCGGTGATCGGCCATAGGTTGAAGATAAAGAAGATGAAGGAAAAATAAGAAAAGGAAAGGAAAAAGAAAAGAAACGAAAAAATAAAAAAATTCGAAAAAGTAAAAAATAATATTAAAAATTAGCTCGGGGTAAAATTATCGTAGGTGTACTAGTTTGGGGTTTTTGGTGGTCAAAAAAATAGTTCAGGATAAAATTGTCACAGGTGTACCAGTTTAGGATTTTTTTGATCAAAAAAATAGTTCAAGATAAAATTGTCACAAGTGTACCAGTTTAGAGTTTTTCGTAATATTAACCCTAATAATATTTAGGGAAAAAGTCACAAAAAACCCCAGATTATGTCTACTGTGACACATTTACCCTAAACTTTTTTTGTGACATCAAAAATCTTAAATTATGACCACAGTGACATATTTACCCTAAACTTTTTATGGTGATATAAAAAAACCCCAAACATATACCTATGTGACATATTTACCTACCATTAACATTGTTTGCTTTTTGATGTTCATGTAGGTAGATTTTTAACAGTTGTCATTGACAGATTTTTTACGGAAGGTAAATGTGTCACATAGGTACAAGTTTGAGATTTTTGTGATAACGGACAAAAGTTTAGGATAAATGTGTCACAGTGGACATAGTTCAAATTTTTGTGGCATTTGCTCTAATACCTATTAGAAACTTTCTATTAGCAAAAAAAGCAATGAATGGACAATAACTAAATGCGAAGGAGTATAGGGAGAGAATAGAACTTTGTCGTCCATACCTACATCCTCTCTTTAAACGCAGAAAGAAATATCTACAAATAAAATTATGAAAAATTATATGTGAATCTATGAATGCGTTTGTTTCATGGAAAACTCAAGATTTGGAAAACATTTTCCAAAATATTGATTACCTGCATCACTTACAAAAATGAATGAATTTAAAATATTTTCATCATTCACAAAAATAATTAGGAATGAATTGTTGTTGATAATGAAAACATTTTCCATTAACTAATTTTTCCAAGCGATATAACCATTCATTTTTCAAAAAATGAAAAATCTTAAGTTTCCGAGAAACAAACGTACCATATATGTCAAGGTTTAGATATTATGCAAGTTTCAATTTTTTGGATTAAAAAAAGAAATTAAAATGTGTCTGTCACCGAATTTAGATTAAACAAAAGCCAAAAAGTAAAAATTTATCTAAATGACGCCGATTACAAATATAACTTCACATCGCAAACCTTTCCTTTTCGGTTTTATTAGTATCGAGTAACCGGCATTACATTTGTGAGATCCTTTCGTTGCCAACTTTATCATAACCCATCATCTATACTATTGTTCAAACCGCAAGAAAACTTGCTAAGAGACAAGTGAAAAGAGAAAGGGAAAACCCTCCTACATAGAGGTTAAATAACTTGATTACAGACCACACCCTCTACCCAGTATTGCACACACTTTCTTTGCAAATCTCAAAATGAACAACGTTGACGATGCTCTCCTAATTTTGATTAATCGGAGCTCTCGAGCATGAACTTCTTAATGTCCTGTATGACTTCATTCCCAACATCCGAGTACGCATCGTTCGTGAAGAACCCATGTTGCCTTCCCCCGTACTCCACATACTTAACATTCTTCCCCATCCCTTTGAGCCTCACTGCATAGTCTTGCACTCTATCTTTCAACATCTCATTCCCACCAACTATCACCAAGATGGGGTCGAGCGCCACTGCCACAAGGCTAGCGCTTGATGGTCCAAACGGGTTGGCCAATGGGTGGTCTCTATCTCCTCCACTTGGCACTGATAGCCTCCAAAACCTGTTGAGCCAATCGATGCACACGCACAAGCATGTCATATGTCGCTTCCAATGACCAATACATGACATGTTAAATTAGTACATTCGATCGTGAATCTAGTGTGTATGCATGATGTATTTGGATCGAGGGGATGGAGGAAGCGGGCGTGCGTGCATGTGTCATGTCACGCGACCGGTCCAATGTCAATGAAATAATGATTATCATGAGATTATCTTCACAAAAAGAGGGGCTCAAATCCTCCACATGTCGAGGGAGCTGGTGGTGGATGGATGTCTGGTTCTCGTTGGTGATTCGGCGTGCTCCTATAGTTAATTTCGCTCGAGTCAATCGCATTGAAAATGAGGCACCGAAAAGAAAGAGTTTCCATCACGGGACATACATCTCAAGCCGGATGGACTTTCATGGTAAGATAGTGGATAGGGCACTTAGCTTAATTAGTATATTTTAGGGAGCTGATAAGGCAAGTAAAGATCCAATGGCGGTATTGGACCGAGCACTAACCCTAATATTGCTTTGCTTTGCTTAACTTTGATTGATCAGGGTTGTGTCGTAACCTTTCCCAAGCGTCATTTTCACAAAATGGTCCGCGTAAAGTGCTATTATAATTCCTAGAGGGAACAAAAAAAACCATGATGTTGCTAGGAAAATCACAAAGCCAGGATTTTCACTAGCTTATTATTATTATTATTATTATTATTATTATAACAATCAAGGGCCTACCATATCTTAAAAAGTTGGATTATAAGTTGGTGATTGATGACAGAAGCTAGATTAAGATGAGTATGACGTGTCTCAAATACTCCACTAGGACAACTCAAAATGGATTTTCACCCTTTCTCCGGATATACATCAATATTAATTATCTTAATGTCTTACAATTAATCAGGTACAGATGTCAAAGAATAGTCTGAACACCTCACAAACTGGCCCCAAAACAAAAGTTAGACCTCGCAAATTGCTTATATAATTCAATTTATTTTTTCTGCACTGACGAGTATAGAAACTATAATTCTATATATACTGGTTGGTCCTCTTTAATAAAGTCAATGAAAGTTAATTAAAGACAGCTCTTAATGACTCTCATTCACTGGACAAATAGCACCATCTGAATGGATGGATGAGGTTATTGACAATATGCCAAGAAATCTTGGAAAATTAATTTAGAAAAGCAACCGCAAAATCTGGTGACACGAAATTAGTCCTAATCTCCCTTTCTTGCAATAATGGTATGGATAATGACACGAGAAGGCTGTCTCACGTGACTAATGAGATTCATGAGCAAAGGCACCAACATGTCAAAAGTGGGTTGACATGTTTCTCTTCATACAAGTGAAATTTCTCGGCGAAACATGCGCAATATAATCCAAGAATTATTTAGTTAGTAGATGAAAGTCGGTCCACATTAACTGCACTAATCTCCGACAATACATGCTCGTGAACTTTCTTTTCCTTCTTCAGTACCATGTCTATTCGAATGAATAATTGGTATTTGTCGTGGGGGAGAAATTGCGTGATAGGCGGAGACAGAATAAACTTTTGAAGCTACTCATGAGGCGCCGGTCTATTTTCGTGAATTGGACTAGAAAGCGATGGGACTAGAGGTCGGAAAATAGTGTGGACCGGCAGATTCTTCGAAAATTCTTCTGATGATTATTGGGTATTTTCACAAGAGGGGGTTCACATCCCCCCCAAGTGGAACCGCCCCCCGTGTACGGATCCTGAGGGCAAGCCACTTTCAATCTTTTTTATGTGAAAATGATGTGCTTCGATAGAGAAATATGGTGCATAATGTCACCAAGGAGGAAAATTTTATGCGCCCCGAATAAACTCTTTCCCATCATTTTCCAAGATTCCATGGTGTTGAAATTGTTTGGGCAAACATTAGTCACAAGTTGAATTACTCCCTCTTCTTGTAATTGGCTGAATCTATGCTATACAACAAAATAAGGTTATAATATTGACATCCGGATCTAATTTGCAAGTTCTCATGAATGTGATTATAGTGTTATTTTTAGTGGTTGGCAAAGCTTAATGAGATCGAGTGGAGGGGAAGAAAAGGTCTTTGTGATGAATGATCACTAAATGAAAGTCTACATGTATTTATGCGTGTATGGTAAGAAATTGGATATGCTTAACTAAGATATATGGTGGGTTTCAATATATTACCTGTCAAGTGCCTCTAGATTTAGCAAGCCTTCGCATGGTCCCTCTTCCGACTCGGTCCTGGTGACCCCGCCGAAGAACGGCGCGAGCAGCACGTAGCCCTGCACCCGGACCGGGGCCAACTTCGGCGAGCCGCACCCTAGATTGACTGCCAGGTGGTGCGCGATGTTCCCCCCGGATGAGTCCCCTAGTATGTAAACCCGGCCAAAGTCCACCGCCTTGAGATCTAACCACCCATCGACGTCCTCGCTCTTGGCCTTGCTTTGGAGCCACTCCAATGCGCCGTGCGCATCGTCCACAGCTGCTGGGAGCCGGTGCTCGGGCGCGAGGCGGTAGTCCGGGGAGATCACCAGGGCCCCGAGGCCGGAGGCAAGGCGGGTGCAGCAGTTGTGGCAGTTGGGCCACAGGCGCGACCCCACGCAGAAGCCGCCGCCGTGGAGGTAGTAGATGACGGGGAGCTTACCCGATGGCGGGGGCGAGGAGGGTCTGTAGAGGCGGAGGGAGAGGCTGTGCTCTTCGTCGTAGAGGTAGTCCTTGAGGACAATGGACTTGTTTTCGATGACGAAGATGTTCCTGAAGTCGATCTCGTCGGCCCGGTAGATGGAGCCGTCGCTGAAGACTTGGAGGACGCCCAAGCAATCTTCCACTACGTGAGGAAGGGAACCCATCTCTCTCTCTCTCTCTCTCTCTGTTAACGGTGGTAGTGGTGGTGGTGGTGTATGGAGGTGGGGGTTCGTAGGGTCGTATAAATAGGCGGAGGGCGGTGGTCACAGAGGAGGAAGGTGGGTATGTGGAGGGCCAGATTGGTAATTTGGTAGGAGAAATTATTGAACCTGGTGTCGCACGAGCCAATGGAGATTGGGGGGTTTTATCTCGATGGTTTTGGAATATGGACCATTAGATGAGCTCTTGGTGGCTATTGGTAAACATTTCATTGGAGCAATTCAGATTCCTTGAGGGCTTGCGTCTCTCCTCCTCCCACGGCTGGTCCAAGTTGCTGCGCTATAGCGATTCTGAATCGTGGGCTAAGTATCATATTCCAATTATTTTCCTTTTTTTCTTTCCCTTTTTTCCTCTATTTGTTTTGTCATCTTTTTGTAAAGATTAGAATTATGGTAATGTTACTTGTTACTTGAACAGCATATCGACTCAAAGATGATTGGGAATGGCACTCATAAGCGCTGCTTGGATACTTGTGCGTGTATGTCTATATATGGGATTAGTGGTAATTGTTGAAATAAATTATCCACCAACTCAGCTATGTGCAGGTGGGTAATTTTTTTTTTCTTTCTTTTTCCTTAACAAAAAAAAATTACCCACCTGCACATAGCCGAGTTGGTGGGCGCTTTCCTTCCCTCTTTAGAGATTCTGGGTTCGAATCCCCGCTCGATTTCATCATTCAAGTGAGAGGCCCTGACAGTGGATTGTTGGGCTAGTTTTTCCTAAAGTATAGGTACCTCGATTACCTGTGTGGGCTCGTCCCCGAGAAATGGTGGTAGATCCTCGGTTACCAAAAAAAAAAAAGAAATATTTTCATAAGCACCACTAAGACTACGATATTGGCATTTTTAGATCTATATTTTAGAAACTTGCATCGGTCCATCCCTAAAAAAACAAAAACTCCCCGTTCTTTTTCTTTCACTAGGAACAAAACAAACCTCCTTCCCAATCCTATTTTCCTTGAAATCCCGAGACGCGATCGCGAAACCTAACTGGTTGGAGGCTTATAAACACCCGGTGAACCCTAGAAAAGAAATCGATTGAGCTCGGGCAGTTGGCTTGTGCAGCTTATCTTAACCTAGAACGCTTCGCATGCAATTCGTGTTATTAGAAAGGATGATTTCCAATTCTCAAGCTGAAAATCTCCTAACGTTCTAATCAATTGAGCTAACCCGAGGGGTTTCCTCCAATTCTCTTTATGCAAAAGACTTTGCAAGTTCATAATGGATTTGAAAAAGATTGTACATGCACACTTGATTATCCTTCGAGCGTGAATTGCTGCTAACAAAAGGTCACACATACACACAAAAGTAGGTTGAAAATAATGTGCACATTTGGCTATTTTAAGTTCGATACAGCAAGAGCTGTAAGTGACACCAAAGTTTGTATATGATATACCCGTGACAATAGGGTCAATAGCGATCCACCAGGTCTTCCTAGATGGCCCCCGCGGTTGCTATCACTTTAAACAAATGCGTGACTCATTTTGGAAAAAAAGGAGAATATTTCATTTATTTTTTTTATTATTTCTTCCCTCAAAAATTCGTTCACATGACGTGGCAAAACCTGGTAAATATTGGTTTGTGCTGGAATTGTTTATTTTACATTCTCTAGAATCATCAATTCATGTGTGCTGCTTGCTTTGTCTTGACCCCTTTGGCGGAGGAGTGAGCAACAACCTAGACGAACAAAAAGGTCGGAACAAAAGTCAAGTCTAGCACTTGAAACGCGAACCTGAGCTCTGATGTTCCAAGAATTGAAGGAAGAAACCAGTTTGGGGAAGGATCAAGAGACCAAACCATCGCGATCTTTGCTATGTAGTGTTCGTTTCGTTGTTACAAACTACGGTTTTGTTGCGGTTGTATGTTTTGTTCCCCTAGAGGATTTCCTATTTCTAGCGTGTCTAGCGTTCGCGTGACACATGAACAGTTTGGTCCATTCAAATGCACCCATTTATAGATTGTAAATTGCCACAAAGGTTAGGGAAACATTTGGGGAACAAACGCTGTGTTGACCGGGGATGAAACACCACGGCGTCTGCAATTCTTTCGTCTTGCGGTTAGGCTATACGCCGGGTTAGCTTCGACTTGCCAGTGTAAGTCCACCTTTCTTGATTTGGCCAAAATACAGTCACATCGGAACGGGTGTGAATCGGGCTTGGGGGTTGTACTGATTAGGATTTGAACTCGAAGCATAACGTTTCCAAACGTCTTTCAATATATGCTTAGCACTATAACTGTCTGAAGCACATGGTGAATTGATCCACGGATACTATGGATTCATCCATGTAATATAAGCTAACCCACTATCTCGGTTGAATCCCCATCGACTTTCACTCCGCGACGGCACGAAGCTATGTCACGGACTTCCTCTCGGTCATGGATGCATCACATTGAAGAGAACGCCGTTCTTCCACAACCTAAATGGCCATTTGACTCGAGAGTTTGTATGATTGGTCATCACCACCTCACACTGGTACACACGATTCACGTATACCATTTCATTTTCTACACTTTGTTGGAACAAGAAACAACATATAACAATTAAGAAGTAGGAGACATATAGCAACGTAGAGGCTTACCAAAAGCACGCAAATAAGGCCATTGGTTCGCCATACTTTAGACTGCTTGTTCTCTCTAGAAGCTGCCGACTTCCATGAATTCTTGTATCGGAGGTTAAATTGTCAACAAATTGACGATGACTGTATGATGATGGACCGCAAGCAGTGGATGCCAATTGGAATCCAAGAAAAATTTACTTCTTGGACAGAAAAATGCAATTTGATATTTTTGCTTGTGAATTGTTTGGAGACCCCACCATGTTTATGGCCGTTTCTTGTGGGGACTGCTTTGATTTTGATTAGGAGATGTGATTGGAGCTTAAGCACGTTCGAAGGATGTGATTAGAGCTTTAATCCCTTTTTTTGTGCGAACAAATCACAGGCGAGTTCAAGAAGCAGCGATGACTTAAAATTTAAGTCTGCATGCATGATGACGTGAGAAAATTAGGTGGTTAAGCACTTTATTTTCTTGCGAACAATCTCACGCCAACGTTTGTAGTTTCCTCATGTTGACTAAGAGATTTGTGCTTAGTCTCAATGGGTTTAGCGTTTTAGGGACGCAGACCTGCCGTCTCCCATAGTTTTTGATAGGATCATTGTCCAAAAAGTGATAAACCTGTTATACGACAGCCAATTCAATCATAAACCTTTCAATTGTGCCAATTTAGTGATAAACCTTTTGATAATTTACTAATTCAGTCCTAAACATTTCTTTGTGTCCATTTAGTCTTGTACCTTTTGAAGATTTGCCAATTTAGTTCTAAACCTACTATTTGGATATTTAGCCGAAATGACTACATTGGTAAATTATCAAATGGTTTAAGATTGAATTAACAAACCATCAAAAGGTTTAGGACTAAAATAGTACAATTGAAATGTTGAGGATTGAATTGGCAAATCATTAAAAGATTTAAGACTAAATTGATACAATTGAAATGTTTATATTTGAATTAGATTCCGTATAATATATTTAGGACTTTTTAGACAATTTTCCCGTATTTGAGTGTTTTTCTTTTGCCCGATTTTGAGATTTAATTTGAATTGTTACTTTAGATAATTTTGTTGATTGAAATGCCAAGGACATCATCCACATTGAATATACATAATGACGCAGATCTGCCGTCTATCACAGCGCACCCATCTACCGTCTCGCTCACACGATTGTGACACATGCCTGTCTACTTCAATAATGACTTGCTCATCGATGGCGACGAGGTAGGGCTGATACGTGCCTCGCCGACCTTTGTTCTATAAATCCATTTACCCGCCATTTCGTTTTATCTCGGGATTTAGGTCTATATTGTAAAATTGGGGGAAAGGACATACACTAACTATATATGGATAGTGTAGACATGAAGAGGACAATCAACAATGGACTAGTGCTCTTTCTGAAGGAACAATAGACAACCCATATGATGCTTCATTGATATATAGAAATGATCGAGAAGCAGGGCCATGTGCCATGCCTTTAAAAGCGATTCCTCTCCCTTGAATCTAGAATCCGGTTTTTTGACGAGGTCATCCGAACGATCCTCAACATCTTTATTGGTGGTCAAACCTGCAACTTGGGAATCTTGAGTTCTATCTTGTCTTTACACTTGTTTTGTCCATTGCAGCTTCTTCCTCCTCCCCATAATTAAGGTGACATAGCTCCCATCTAGTGTTTTCCTCCAGAAAATCCTCTCGATCTTTCAATTATTTGGCCTTTTGACCCCGGTATTATGGGGAAATTCTCGAAAGAGATGAAAAAGTTCGATCCAGCACAACTTTTCTTTAATTATTAGAATTTTGTCAATTCATCCTTTAGATTACTGGAATGCGACACACTGCATATTGGAATATCACACCATATCTATTAACTCAATGAAGTTATAATAACCTAAAGAGTCACGCTCAATATTTTATAGTTGAAGCTTCACAAAATGTGCATGGATACAGATTGTGGGTTCATTCATTTGAATTGGTCGAGCTAAAGGTTCATATATTCGCCTCATATAGTAGAGGAGTATTATGTGCGACTGTGTTTAACTCTAGAAAGCATAATTTCTTACTTGGTGCAACCACTTAGGATCAGATCACAAGAAAGTGATTTTTTTTGTGAATTCCCTAATCTCTGGCGTGGATTAGGGGTGTGCATGGTCCGGGTGGGCGGTTCTCACCCTGGAACCGTGGACCGCTCGCTACAGGATCGGTTTCAAAAATTGGAACCGAGAACCGCCCGTCGGTTCCATGGACCCGCCCGAGAACCGGACCGCCGGTCCGGTCCGGTTGTTGGGCGGGTCCATGGAATCGGTCTCAACAAGTTTTCCTAGACAAATAAAAAAAAATCTGTGGACCAACAGAACAAAAGGAAAAGAATATAACTTTTCATACAATTCCTACACTATGATCGATTATATTAATCACATCATCCATAAATCAAATGAGTACCCATTAATTATTGGGAAAAATGACTAATGTATCCCAACTACACAAGAGCTTCAGACATGATAACAAATTTTCTTCTTTTTTTTAAAATTTTTTTGGTCAGATTTTTTAATTAAAAATTAAAAAAATAAAAATATATTATTATTATATTACTGGTCCGGTCCGGGTGAGTGGGTGGACGGTTCCACACTGGGAACTGGGAACTGGCCCAAACAGTACCGGTTCCAAAAAATTGGAACCGGGAACCGGACTGGTTCCCTTGGGAACCACCGGTTCCGGTCCGGTTCCGGGCGGTCCGGGCGGATCACAGTTCTTTTGCACAGCCCTAGCGTGGACGACTTACGTCTGACCAGATCGGAGATGTGAACTTAGTTTCATGTTCATATACCCAGGCCTTCCCTCCCCCCGCGCGGCCCCTCCTTCGATAAAGGAATGGAAATGGAAATTGCACTCACTTCTTACACGTGCAATCTCTCTCTCGCTGATCTTAGATAAAGGAATGGAAATAGGAATCGAACCACTTCTTACGCGTGCAATCTCTCTCTCTCTCTCTCTCATCTCAGATAAAGGAATGGAAATAGAAATTGAACTCACTTCTTACACGCGCAAAAAGGACAAGAGAAGAGAAAAAGAAATTCGTCCTCGCATTCATATGCCTTTCAATTCATTTACATACTGTTACCCAGATTTGTCCTCAGTCCAGTCCAAAGGCAGGTCGGATCAAGAACAGTGCAAATGGACGAAATCATTCAGCTCTGACCCTTTCCTGATCATATGTGCATGATCCTAGAAAACGGTCCACTGTTGAAAGGTTTGAATGGATCTGTGCGATCGCACACGCGTGCTTGTCCTTTTGCTCTAAAACCAAAGTTCGACGCGGAAAGAGAGAGCCAATGTCTATCTGTAAACCACTATTTAAAGATAACAACACTCACCATGATGGACTTCGTTGATTTGATTCTCTCCCTCTCTTGTGCATATTTGACCATCAGAATAAAATATGTTCCACAAGTATGAACGTAACTTTTCATGAAATGATGTAAGTTTGGAAGCTTCCTAAGCGCAGGCCTTTGTGCGGCCCACGGAAAGGTAGATTCACAGCTTTCTCGTTTAATGATCGATCAGGAGGAGTGGCCCATATGTGTAGCCATGTCCCATCACGCAAAAGTGGAAGAGCTGAAGAAAATCTTGAGATATACATATGAGTTATGATAGAAAACTTCTTAAATCAGAGATTTGGTGTTGTTTGATTGTTAATATATCTCTGTTGGTTTGTAACGACTCATCGGTTTAAACTTCTGAGTGAAGGTAAGTCCAACTAAAAGGAGGCCAAAAATCAAACCGAAACCGAATCGAACCAAAACTTTTGGGTCTCATTCGGTTAGAATAATAGGTAAAGGATTTTGGGTAATTCACTGATTTGGTTCAGGTTTCGATTTTTTTTATCTTAAAAAAACGTAGATCAAAATCAAACCCCCTGCAATATGTAGGAAGATCCTAGAAAACCTTTAGAAAACATGAAGGGGTTTGTGTCTCGACCATCAAATATATTCTAAATTCAAGTCATTCCATTCAGGAAAATGCAATACGCTCGATTGGGGAAGAACTGCAGCCATTGGTGCTCATGGTCACGCGGGCTATTGTTGCTCACATTCTGCCTTATGAGCAAATTTATGTTGCGTTTGGTAATTCAACTGTACTCTTATCCGACAAAATTGTTGATACTTATGTTATTTCCATTTTAGACATGAAAAGCTCAGTGAAGAAACCTTATGTTTATTCACAAGATATGTTTCGTCTCTAGTTCGTATTTTGTTTTACTTAAACTTAAAAAAAAATTGGTTTGCATTAAACCAACAATTGCATGCTTTTGGACATGTCTATCTCTTGTCAAGCTGAAAAACATTGTTAATGGGAGAATTACTCCTATAATCTACGTCAGCAGGCCACAGAAATGATGAACCCACGATTGCTTTACTAAACTTTACCTTGTGAGAAGGGGCCAAAAAAAGGAAGAAGAGGTAAATTGAAAACCTGAACCGAATCGGTTCTCAGTTCGGGTCGCAATTCGGCTCGATTCAAGAACTCACCCTAACGGTTCGCGGTTTTCTTGGAAACCCGAACTGTTGACACCTCTACAACTGAGTAAGTTCATTGGCACCTCTACAACCGAGTAAGTTCAATGGCTCCAATCGTCTCTCGTTGGATTAGCCCACGGGTCGTCTCTCATCGCGCCGTCCGGCAACGCTAGCTTCCAACACTTGCGAGCCAGGGCTGTGCAAGTGCTCGTCGAAATCTTACCTCATTTCATTTGTCTCAATATCTTTGTGAGTTGTCCTGTCCCCCAATAATAAAGAAAGGGGACTCCTAACTCTACATCATACTTCTTGGCAATTCTTTGGCATTATTGTCCATTAATCTCATCTTATCTGGCTATAATTGTATAGAATGAAGTACAAGACGTGAAATATCAGTTGTAAGATAAGCTTGAAAAGATAACTAAAACAAAATATGTTTTCAATCACTCCAGCTATAAGGCTTCATCAAGTGATAAGACGGCCGCATCTTCTACGTAAAATTCCTAAATAATCCATCTCAAAAGTAATTTCGTTTACCTTACTATATAACATGGTACGAAATTTGACGACTTAATTTAGCTATGATATTAAATTTATTACGTACAATAATCTAATTTTCTTTTTTTTCCCGTGTATAAGTCGGTCCATTAGTCTAGCCATATTCTAAACCCGGAATATGGTGGTTGTTTAAGGCATCTCCTTGATTATATTGGCTCAACCATGATTAATCCGTACTTAAATAATAAGATCCAAGAAGAGAAGTGCCTGATAAATAAGTTAGCAAAAATCGGGACAAAATTATACCAATCCCGTAACTCCAAAGTCAACCACGGCTCGGTCGAATCCTTCTCCGATCCGGTCTGCGTGACCCCGCCGAAGAAGGGCGAAATCAGAATGTAACCCTGGACACTGACCGGATCCAAGTTCAACGAACCGGACCCGAGCCGAACCGCCAGGTGGTGCTCGAGGGTCTGCCGGAAGAGTCCCCAATGACAAACACTCTCTCCAAGTCAGCTTCAACACCACCTCCTCCTTCACTCAACCACTCATGCCCTCCCCGAGCTCCGATCCACCTCATTGTGCGGACGACATTGTCAAAGATGACCGGTAACCTGTGCTCCGGCGACAGCCCGAAGTCTGGAGCGACAACCACTGCGCCAGTGCCGGAGGTGAGGCGGAGGCAGCTGCTGTGGCAGTTTGGCCACACTCGAGAGCCATTGCGAAAGCCACCTCCATGAACATAGACGATGATCGGGAGCTTATCAACGTTGGAAGTGGTGGCGGGGGTTGATTTAGGTTTGTACATGCGGAGATGGAGGTCACGAGGCTCATCGGATGTAAAGTCTTCAAAATAGACGGAGTCCTCGTTCATCACAGGGATTGCGGAGAAGTCCAGTTCGTCGAGATTAAGACGATAAGACGAGCCATCGCCATAGATCCGCATTGGTCCAAGATCTTTTACTATGTCGGCGTGTCACGAATCCACCATCTCTCTCTCTCTCTCTCTCTCTCTCTGTGAATGTAGTTGGCAAATTGGCAATGGAGGGTTGAATGAGCGAGGAGTGACATATATGCAGAAGAGGAGGGGATGAAGGCGGAGAAAGTGTTAGAATATGAAGAGTGATGACAGAGATTAGGAAGAGTTGAAGCTTTTTCTAAAGCGAAACTTAGTGGAATTCATGGCAATTGGGTTAGATTAGGGGTGAAGATTAGCATCTTCTTTCTTTTAATATGTACATGTTGCAGCACACTGACGTTGTACACTTGTGCTGCCCATATGTTATTAGGTCAGCGACTCTTGGTCGAAGCTGACCTCTCTCTCTCTCTCTCTCTCTCTCTCTCGGTTGATTTGAGGCTGGAATCACCCTTCTTGAGGTGAGCGACCTCAAGCGACACATAACATGAGAAGGATAACGCTAGATGTGCTAATAAATCTTTCTAAAACTTCATGAAAAGGGTAATAAGTCATAATTGGGTACTAAAACGAGTGGATCCCGCGAATTGAATGATTGACTTTTTTATACATCTAACGAGTGACAACTGCCGCGTTGTTTATAAGTAAATTTCTTAGTATAGATAGTATCGTTCAATATGAGGAAGATAATGCATTGAAAATTACAAAATTTCCTTACTTGGGTGATTAGCAAAGTGTCCGTTGGGCATTCATTGATAAAATACTATTAAAAATGGTATAAATGTGCTTTCTTGAATTTGGAGTATCCACTTTCCTTGATTTTGTTGGGACGAAAACATGGTTCTGAGGTTCATTTGTCTTGCAAACCATTTATCATTAGACAGTAATTTCTTCCTCATTTCGATCGTTTAGGAAAATAAGTCAATAGGAAAAACCTTTTATATACGAATACTTATGATTAAATTCAAAAAAAATGACGTCCACTCTTCAAAAACAGCAATAATTTTTCAAAATATGACTAGATCCCAATGCTGGAACCCGAAACCCCAATGCTTAGGCTCGGGTTCCCCGACACTCGGGCCCGAGACCTCCCAAGGCTTGGCCTAGGTCCCTTAAGGCCAAGCTTCGAGACCTTAGTGCCTGCCTGTGCCCAAATACCGGCGCTCGAGACCCCGATAACCTAGCCCAGGTCTCCCAAGGACACGCCTGGGTCCCGTTCGAGCCTAGGTCCCCCAAGGCCAGGCCTGGTAGGCGAGGACACGCCCTGGTCCCCAAGACCTGAAGTTGTACTCAAGACTTTCTCAACCGTGTCTTTCACAATTTTCTTGTAACATACATCGTTTAATGACTTCCGCATCATTTCTAAAATAAGGTCAAATTTCAACAAAAAACAAATATCATCTTAAATTATTTCGCAGCAAAACTTATATTCCACAAAACAAATGGAGCCTCGGACTAAAATTAACTTGTATATAACAAACTCCAATCAATACACACTTCCCATCTTCTCTCACCGACGATCAATTATTCTTCTTCTTTCCACATGGTACTAAAATGTTTCAAAACCTCAATAATTTCTGCCCTTCCCTAGTTTATCCACCATTTTTGCCAACTTTCTAGTCATCAGCCATTCAGCCTATATACAATGGGGTTCTCTCTTTCCGGCTTCTGTCAGCCTAGTGATGGTCGCCGCTTACTTGTCATATTAGAGAAGATGGTCATACAGAAGAAGGCGACGCTTGTGCCCGATTTAATTTCATCTAATTGATCCCTTAATCAATAACTAAACGAGGGAAGTTGGAAATGAACACCCAATCATGTGAACTTTACTCAAAACCATCGGCCGCCCAACGTACAAATCTTGCGCCAAATTACGCACAGGTTTCAAATATGGAATGCTTGATGGCTCGGGCCACCTCGCCGCCCGTTTCCGAGTACGAATCGTTCAAGAAGAAGTTGTGATATTGACCCTCGAACACCCTGTATTCCACCGCTTTCCCCATCTCCGCGAGCCTCTTCACGTAGTCCTCGATCCTGTCTTTCATTATCTCGTTCCCACCCGCGATCACCAAGATGCGCCGGAGAGCCGCGGCCTCCAGGTCTGGGCTCGAAGGGTCGAACGGATTGGCCCACGGGTCGTCCCTCGTCGCGCCGTCCGGCAACGCCAGCTTCCAAAACCTGCGAAGCTGGGCTCCCTAAGCGCTCGGCGAAAAATCTTTCTCGGCAATTTAGCTGTGATATGAGCGAATTGTACATTCTGCCATTTTATATAGCACGGGCCATAAGTCTAGCCATAATCTAGACCCATGATGTGCTGGTTGTTAAAAGCTATCACCTTGATTATATTGGCTCAATCAATGATTAGTTCGCACTTAGATAATAAGATCAAAGAAGAGAAATGCGTGATAAAGAAGTTAATAAAAGTTGTGGCAGAAGTATACCAATCCAGTAACTCCAAATTCAACCATGGCTCGGTCGAATCTGTCTCCGATCTGGTTCGGGTGACCCTGCCGAAGAAGGGCGAGATCATAACGTAACCATTGACATCAATGGGATCCAAATTCAGCGACCCTGACCCGAGCCGAACCGCCAGGTGTCGCGCTACGGTCCCGCCGGAAGAATCCCCAACCACAAATACCCTCTCCAAGTCAATTTCAACCCTACCTCCTCCTCCCTCGCTCAGCCACTCATTCACGGCCCAACCTCCGATCCACTGCACCGCGCGGACGACGTTGTTGAAGATGGCCGGTACCGAGTGCTCCGGCGACAGCCCGAAGTCTGGAGCTATGACCACCGTGCCGGTGCTGGAGGTGAGGCGGAGGCAGCCATTGTGGCACGTCGGCCATTCGCGAGAGCCGGACGCAGAAGCCGCCTCCGTGAAGGTAGACAATGATTGGAAGCTTATGAACATCGGACGAGGTGCTGGTGGTTGATTTAGGTTTGTCTATGCGGAGTAGGAGGTCACGAGGCTCGTCGTATGTGAAGCCTTTCCAACAGATGGAGTCCTCGCGCATCACGGGGATTGCTGATGAGATGTCCAGTTCGTCGAGCTAGAGACGGTAAACCGAGCCGTCACCATAGATCCGGATCGCTCCGAGATCTTTAACCATGTCGGCACGCGACAAACACGCCATCTCTCTCTCTCTCTCTCTCTCTCTCTCTCTCTCTCTCTCTCTCTCTCTCTCTCTCTCTCTCTCTCTCTCTCTCTCTCTCTCTCTCTCTCTCTCTCTCTCTCTCTCTCTCTCTCTCTCTCTCTCTCTCTCTCTCAAATGTAGTTGGCAAATTGGCAATGGAGGGTCGAACAAGTGAGGAGCGATACAGATGTGGGGAGATGGAGGCAGGGAAAGTGTCCGAACATGGAGAGAAACGACAGAAACTAGGGACATTTGAAAGCTTATTCTAAAACGAATCTTAACAGTTTTCATCTGTGGTCGGCTTTAGATTCGATGAATAGTAAAATTTCCTCCCTTTTATATGTCCTAGTTGCAGCACGCTGACGATCTACGCTCATGCTGCACGTGTTTTGTTTTTAGCTTTTGCAAGGAAAAAGAGTGTCACTGGACATCGTATTATTTTTATCAGTAGTTGGGTTATCTTTGTTAACCAATACTCCTAAGACACTTGTTAATCGTACTTAAAAAGAAAATATTTCGATTTTCAATACGCTTGTGACATATAACATGAGAAGGATAATTTCGGAAGTACCAAGAAATCTTAGTAAAACTTAATAAAATGATGTGGCAAGTTTCAATTTGGGACCGATACAATTGAGGCTCAATGAATTAAATGATTGACTTATTTATATATTCAATGAGACAGTGTCACGTCCTTTAATAAGTAAACTTTGGTATAGATAGTATCGTTTCAATGCGTATTTCATAATTTTCTGTAATAAATGTCAGAAAATGACTTCCCCATTATTTGCAAAATACACCCAAATGTGGGGAAAAATTACAGAAAGAGTGCTAAACTTATTGCACTTTTATCAATTCAATCATAAACATTTTAATTGTGCCAATTAAATCCTAAACATTTTCATGTTTTGCCAATTTAGTCTATCCAGCCAATTTTAGTTAGAAATCTCTAACGCGAATGTCAACCGTCCTACGTGACGCGGCCAGCATTTACGTGAACAATTTTAATATTTTTCTTTGAATTTTTATAAATTTTTTGGATTTTTTTTTCTTTTTTGTCCTTTTTTCATTTCTTCTTTCTCTCTAGCTGGTCACCGGCCTCGGCGATGGCTTGCGACCGACCAATGGTCAAGTGAGCGAGGTCAGTGGCCTTCCAAAATTTATCCCTCTTCTTTGCACACGTTACCAAAGGTCGTCCAATACCTCAATAATCTCTGTCCTTCCAAAGCTCATTGACCTACGCGATAGAAGGCATTGTTTTCCTCTACAAACTCCACCTACACAACGAACTAATGAAGTATATTCATGTGGGCATTATTCTAGTTTCAACATATTTCTATTTACTTTCAAGCCATCAGCCTATATGAATGGGGTTCTTTTGTGCCGGTTTCGCACAGCGACTCTACTACTCTAGTAGTTTCTTCTTAAAATAAGGAAAAGGCAAAGTGCCCAACACATGATGTCCGGTTGAACTCTTATCTGCTGACAATTATAACCTACAATCAGGCCGTCGTGTTCCTCTACTATAAAAGGAGAGACGATTCAGCTGGTTGCAATTTTTAAATCATGTCCATCTCTTGATTCCGGGAGAGGCCCCCCACAACTTGCTCGCAGATTAACAAAACCCTCAGTCTAGTCAACTGTGATCTCTCTAATTGCAGAAACAAATATATATCAGCCACCAAATGCAGTTCTTCATAAATAAATAAATAAAAACTTATTTTAAATGAAAAGCTCGTGTAACGTAGCTTTCGAAAGAGATTAGGTCATACTGCATGTGAAAATTGAGAGGAAAGTCGAGCTTGAAAAGGATTTTCAATGACTTCAGCTAGGTGCATTCTGAAATACACCGTTTAGATTGCAAGGAGAAAATGAAGTTCAAGGAGCATCATTAGAAGGAGGAGAGCAGGATGTATTATCATTTTCGTCAATAAGATGACACGACATCAATTTTCTATGCATACATCGATAACTCATATACTTTAACGATACAAAATGCTTATTTGAAAAGGTTTCAAAAGCATACATGGGGAGGAATCAGCTTTCCTGGGTTCATGATGTTGTTTGGATCCACAGCTTGTTTTATTTTCTTCATGGTCCTCAGAGCCTCCATCCCGAGTTCCTCTTCGAGATACTGGAAAAATAAAGGGCAACCATCATCTGAATGAAGCACTACACAACCGACAAACGACAGTTCCTACTTGAAGACCCGTCTTGTCTCAAAAGACAGAGTGATGTACCTTCATCTTCCCAGTGCCAACACCATGCTCACCAGTGCATGTCCCTGCTCAGTCACAAAAGCATAAGCTCAGAAAGATGCTTCACTACACTTTCTTTTTCCAATCTATTCACAATGCAATTTATCATATATTCCACCTACAATGGATAAAGGAGTAGAAAGCAACTAAGTATGCAGCATTTCCCGCCCACAGAACTCAATCTATAAAGGAGGAATTTGCCACCCCACATTTCACACCATAAAGGAATAGCGAAAGCAACCTTTCCCAATAAGAAGAAGCTTCCCGTTCTCCAAAACTAGCCTGAGAGATGACATACCTTCCATTGACAAGGCTATGTGGACCATGAGATGGTTCAATCTCTGTGCTTCCTGCTGCTGATCATTTTCACTAGGGTCAAACAAAACAACCGTGTGGAAGTTTCCATCACCGGCATGAGCAACTACAGTGCTGTCATCATAGATCATAACCACAGAAAAACATACATAATTCAGTCCTATGCAAGTCCCTCATGGATACAAAGAGCAAACTCATTCAATTCAATTAGCATGGACCTTATGGCTCGTACCAGGTAAGTTGTGATGCATCCAGCTCTTGTTTGGACCTTGATATTAGTTCGGCAAGATGTGACAAAGGAACGCAAACATCCTACAATGTTGAAGAGGGTTAGTACAGAAAGTCTTAAAACTGCTTTTGTTGGAGACTCCATTAGTCTGTTACCATAACATTAAATGGATATAGAAGTCATAAACCAAAAGTGTGAATCTAGTCGGTACAATATGATAAAACATAATCGAGTTGAAGCAATATTTGTATCTAGTCAGTGCAAATAGATAAATTGGCATCTGATCAACTATACTATAGATTCTGCTAACAGATCATGTTATCTAAGCGTTTAACTGAACTGAGTCGAAAACTTGATGAAGAATCCATTTATTTCAGCAATTGTTCTGTTGTCATACTCAAGCCAAAACAAATTTAAAAATCAAATACAAACACAAAACTCATTAAAATCCACCAAGAAATTCCTTAATGAGGAATACGTAGCAAGCAAAAGCCAAGGTTGTTTCCTTTCTAACGTATTCTGAGACCTTCTCTTGGTCTTTTTCATTCTTTCAAGCCAGAACATAATCTCTACTTTAGGGGGGGTTTGCACATGAACACAGAGTGAAAATAATAATAATAATAATAATAATAATAACTACAACATGAACAATAATAGTCAAGATGTATCAACACATGGAGATTCTACGAACCGTAATCATAGCCTCGAAAGTGGGTTCCATAGCAAAGCAAGCCCATAGAGCTTCCTTTCTTATCTGCATATGTGCACAAAGATACAACCACATCTTATCTAGACAAAACCGATGTCAAGAAAATTTGATACACAAGTCAGACAGCAAACAGTAGCTTTCTGTTATCAGTGATCAAGCAATCATACAAAGTAGAACAAAATTACTCCACCTGCTCACAGAGGTCGGGTATACTTACAAGCACCTTTAAATGGGCCTTATACAAGATTTGCTAGATCAAAGTAAAGGATTGTATAAGCTAACTTAGGAACCAACGAGATCAGAATAGAATGATTTAGTAAACATACTAGCTAGCCATCCATAGATGAGGCATTCTTAATAAAAGATAAAAGGTGCAAAAAGGCACTGGCCATCAGTACCAGAAAAAAAAAATTATAAGCAGAGAACTACCACTGTATGCCCCTATGGCTAGTCCAACTCAGAAAGAAGTAAGGCATGCTTTTATATGGTTCTAAACTAACAATCATACCTTCCAAAGTTCCTTCTTGGCTTCAGGATCCTTTGCAAAAACAAAGTCCGAGCCGTTGTGCTCAGAAACAATCTTCTGGACAATATTTGTTTGCTCGAGTGAATAAGCCTCTATACTACAGCAAAAATGAGATAAGATTTGTGGCACCGGGAAAAGGGTATATGAAGGTGAAGAAGTGCCTACTCGTTTGAAGATTTTTAGATTTGGTAGTCAACGAAAAATAAAATGCAAAAGTTAACAGCACAATGAAGAAAGAGTAGAATATAAATTGTATTAAACATTCAAGTCACCAACCAGAAAAGATCACCCTCTGGCTGTTACCACCAAGAAATGATCTTGTACCGAACTTAGAGACTTCTATAATACTACACGCCATTGTAATTGGCTTTTAAATGCTAGCTACTATGTAATGACTTCTTTTATCTCTGTGGTGAGATAAGCTATAACTTCTTCTGAGAACACAACCAGATTCCCTAAACATCTGAAAATAGTAAATACAAGTAACTAGCGAAACTAAAGAAGAATGCTATGCAGCACCAAAGATACATGCTCCTGGGCATGCATGTGGACAGGACATTACTGCATCAACAAGCAGGATTCACTTGGTCACCCCCCCCCCCGCCCCGCGCCCCTACCCCATTGTTATTCTTTGTCATTAATACCATAACTAGGTCTGAGACGTCGAGCCTTGGGTAACAGAAAGTAAGAAGTTGAGCCTAATGCTAATAGAAAATAAGTTGAAACAAAATAATATTTAAAAAGCATCTTGTCACCTGTGCCAATAAATTCAAACATCAATGTGGGGAGTTCAGGCAAATTCTTTCCATTAGCAAGATTAACAGCCTTGATTTGGACCTCATCCAATAACTCAACCCTTGATACCTAGCCAGTAAGGACAGAGGTTGAGCAGACATTTGGTGGACAATACAGTTTTCTAGTGTAGATGAAAAGATAAAGGAAGTGCAGCTAGAAAAGTGGCTCAATCAGCTGCTAATACCTGTATACCCGAGTGCATAGTGGCAATAGCAACGTCTGCTGCATCTTTCACAGAGGGGAAGTTACACATTGCAACCTGCAGCATTATCAGGATCCACCGACAGAAAAGATCTCCATGAGTTTGAAAGATTATAATAAATTCAATTGACCAGCTCAATTTTCTAAATATGGGTATACAAATGATATGAACTCTTTCTTACCAAAAAAAAAATGATATGAACTCTCAATCAATTTCCAGAATGAAATAAGCAGAGCACCTGAACTTCCATTTCACACATTTGTCACTATAAAGCCAATTGCAAGAGAGCAACCCATGATCATTTCTTTTAAAAATCAAAGTTTCCTTGCATGTTCTTATCCACTCAAACAAAAGATAGTAACAGAGCAACAAATTGCAAGAGAGAATTCAAGTGTCTCAACATAAACACTCCTTTGGGTCATTTCTTATCAATTATGGGAACACACTTATCTACTACTCCAACATCCTGAGCTAACTCACTGGAAGTATGGTCCCATAATATATAACTCATGAAAATATATAACTCATGAACACTATATCCCTGCTGAGTATGTAATTGGTTCTTTCCCGCTTTTCATCATCCCTAAAATCTGACATGAGCAGCACCTTGTTCGAACCCTTTTGTCCTCAACAATCACCCCTCGCCCTCATCAGACCGGTCGTTACCACTACTCGAGTAGACTAGAATATACGATGTGATGAAATAATAATAAAAGAAGGGCAAAGGTGGAGAGTAAAATGCTTCTCCGCATTGAATTTGAGATATTTTAACTGGGTTGGACATATAATAAATATGTGTACTATTGACACACAGAGATGAAATTGAAAAGAGAGTTTCAAAGTACCACTGAATGCTGTGGAAGTTTCTGAAGTCGTAGGGTGACTTCTGTTATGACACCCAAAGTTCCTTCACTCCCAATAATCAGGCGGGTCAAATCATACCTATTATTTGAATAATCTCCAAAATCAGCAGCACATTGCAAAAATCATATATAGCTGAAAGCTAACTAAAACCAACATTCTAGAGGGGGAAGGCGTTTCAAAGTTTTTAACATTTGATTCATATAAGTTCATTCCCGCAAACCCTGAGGAATTAATTTTTCTGGAGCATGTAATATTTATCAACTACTAAACCTCTCTCTAATGTCTCTAAAATATTTTCATGTAATTGTGCTCTCACATTCCACAAGCTAGTGGACAAAATCTATCGAAATTTCTAGATCCCGAGTAAACAAGAATACAGAGAAAACCAGAAGAGAACCACCTGGACTGTAAATTCTGCCTAAACCGGAGTAATAAATCCATTGGAATGGCATTATGATGGAGTATATGTTCATAAAGAAAGCAAGACCAAAGCTACAACCTTAGTGCCTAAATATCAAGAGTGCCTTTTACTTAAATCAATGGCTTGTCTACCCTATAATTTACAAATATTTCATCAATCATTTAAAGAAATCCTAAAATCTTGCTATGGCTATCAATTCAGAAACTCTGGCATCGAAAAATTTAACTTAGATTTCTTTATTGCGAGTTATGCCAAGCAAGAGTAAGAGAAGATATATAGCACGAGTCCCAATACAAGATGACCAAACATGATGAAACTTTCAGATAAGTTGTACTATATGCATACACACCACCTCTAACAGTAGGCATATCTAAAACACAGCAAATACAGCATTCAAAACTTTCATGACATTGGAACTCTATATGTCACATCCCAAAATCCATGAACCTTCATTTTCTTCTTCTCTGCCTTCATATAAGCTTCACACGTCTCTGCTATTGGGATCTATACGGATGAGAATTTGTACCGAAGCTCCATTTACATTTTCTTGTTTTTTTTGTCAGCAGTGGAGTACAGCACATTAAATGAAAGCTTGTACTCTTGCCATATCTCCTCTCACCGGCACATAATGCCTTTTGTTAACCAGGTTTTAGTCAGCCTAACCCAACCACTTTTCCACCACAAACACCTTAGCTTTCTTTGTTTTTATTAGCTCATTTCATTCTCTAATAAAATCAGTTCCTCCATAAAAGCTTATTCTATATTGAAAGCAGCCTAACAAACTAGGGGATATTACACTATTTTAACATCCTCATTTCAATTAAATTCAGACACGCGATATACCTGATTAATGAGAAAATAACATAAGGTACAAAAACTCGCTAGAGGAAAAAGAAGCTGAGAGAGAATAATGGAACCAACCCTGCAGCACTTTTTCGAGCCCTAGAAGCAGTCTTTACAACATCTCCGTTGGCCAGAACTACCTAGAATACAAGCAGTTAGAGAAATCCTGCAGCAATGTAAATGAAACAACAAGGAAGAACTCCACAAACCTTAAGGCTGATAACATTGTCACGCATAGTTCCATACCTACATGCTAAAAACTTAAGTGATTAAAACCAACAAAATCAGACTATCTTTTTAGGAAATAGTGTAGAAATTTAACATAGAAAAAAGAAAAGGAAGAACAAGATAGCAGTTGAAGCTTAATAATATGCACACCTTCATATGGTGGAGGGTTAGCATTCATGTTTCATATAGACAAAGGAAATCCAAACTCTGGCTGCCAGTATTGGCACCGATGGTAAACTAAGGAACCACAAACCATAAGTACGCTACTGAACTATGGCTACTTATTTGACAGGAACTTGCATGTAAATGTGTTTGCAAATGTGCTTGGACATCACTTGCCAAGAAAAGAAACACACTTCAGAGATTTTTTTTTTACCATGTGGCAAGTTTCTGACTAGCAATTACATCACATCATATTTAGCTGGGTCAATTGCTTCATATCATTCTGATAAAAAAAATTGCTCCATATTATATTTAGCTGAAGTAAAACGAATAAGCTTCTTTTGAAACAGATTATCTGCATAATTTAGTATTCACACATTCTACAGAAATTGACTTGCTGGAAAATATACCACCATGCATCATCATTAAAACACCTGCTCTTTGTGGAATTTAAACAGATACCTTCTTGAAAGACTATTTGGGATGAATTTTGCTTTTTACTTTGGCCTTTTCTTTGCTTGCTGTGGTTGAAATTGGACTTTTAGTAAATGATGAATACCTAAATCCTTTCAAAACATGTATATTGAAATGTAGAGTTTTTCACAATTTTTTCTCTTTTCAAAAAATTCTTTTTAACATCTTCACAATTTAGGAGGGAAAGCAATAAATACTTCCTTCAAGCCCAAACAAATGGATGTAGTAGTTAATTTCTGCGGCGATTGAAGTTTTCAGGGCATTCTAGAATTTATCATAAAACAAGGAACTCCCCAAACCTTTCTGCCCGTCATCACTTAAACAGGAAAAACAAGTTTCACGTATTGGAATACTCCCCATCCTCTAAAAGAAGCCAGTTGGAAACAAGAACGGAAACCTAACCAACAAGTGAAGCACTCCATACCAATTAGCAGCTTGTTGATATTTTACATAAGAAGAAGGACGACAATGGTAAAATTATAGCAAGACCATTGCAATAATCTAATAACATGAGGAAGAAAGCAAAGGAACTAACCTCACAGCCAGAGAACCCGAGCAACGAGTAGCACACATACCCCCGATAGTTGCGCCAGGACCTGTTTGCCAATGTATTTTGAGAAACTTTGAGATATTCCACACTAAACCGTGCGACGGAAAGCACAAACATCAACAAGACAAAATCTCTTTTACAAGCAAATTCCTTAAGACATTTCTTAAATGTACACTAATGTCTTGAAAATAACTATTTAGGAGAATAAATCAGTCAAATAAGGAGGCCCCATAAGTTCCAGCATTAATAATAGTACAAAGAACTGACATGGGGTGTTGATAAGTAAAGTGACCTGGATCCAGAGGAAAGAATAAGCCATAAGGTTCTAAATACTCATTAAGCTCCATCCAACCAATGCCAGGCTCAACAACCACATCCATGTCCTCAACATGCAATACTTTGACCCTCTTCCATAAAAAAAAAAATATAGAGCAATTTAAGCACCAAAAATTAGGAATAAGAAATTTAAAGCAAGACAGGTACTGTTATGATGCCTCTTTAAAGCAGTCTTTACAAACATGACATAATATAAGTCACTGAAACTCTCTAGCCAACAGTCTTCCATAAATGTAAGACAAACTCTAATCATGATCAGGTTATGCACAAGCAATAACACCAAACGAGATGTTAAAACGAATGTGATCGGCTTATGCTCATAATTAAATTCCATGCAGCATAAAATCTAAGATGAATGGGAAATTGGTAAGAACAAGCATGAGTATTTCTAGTGAGGCATTTGATAAAAAGCATCTAAACTGACATCATGAATTAGGTCCTTGAAGGACGGCCTAGCAGAACTGTGCATGTCCTTGAAAGGAGGAACCAAATTGATGAAGAGTGATGGAGCTCATACTTGACAAGAAAGAGAGGGACAATCAAACACAGAACTGATTGAAGGAGATGATGATCTAAATGCCCATTAATTCAGCATATTCCCAAACACAGAGGTGGCAGAACCTAAAGCTACTTCAGCAGCACTAGCGATGGACGATATTCAGAAAATTCACATCCACACGTTGAAGTTCACAAACACAAAGATGAACTTATAGATTTTCCTTAATGATTATCAGATGACATTAACTTTCAAACCACATCAGTGAAAGAAAGCAAATTTACAAGGGGGTAAAGGTTGTCATGAAATTTAATTTAAAGCCAGGTGCAGGATCAAACTCAAGAGAATGTAAATCACATTTTCTAATTCATTTTGAAGGACAAAAGAATTTCATGAAAGGTACTAAGGGGGTGACATCCCCATACAAACAGGTTGATAAGAAGAACCCAGCAAAATGACCTCTTATACATGATCGCAGTATTCATACTTTAGGAAATGCTGACGAGCTACCATGTCAAAAACGAAATCAACCACCAAATTATTAAGAAATAAATTGCCATGCAAAATGAATTTGAAGGGCATTAAGAGTTCCCATTGACTTGGTTTTCAATAGTAGAATTAGTTATGTGTATTTTTAGAATAATAGGCAGGTATTTACATAAAATATAAAGTACAAGGTAACTGAACATACTTTCATCAATGTCATATCAATGCAAACACCACCATTGGGGGATAATGTGTGACCTTCAATTGACGTAGCTCCACCATATGGCACGATGGGAACCTGTTTGGGGAATTTTTTGAACAGAAAAAGTTATTACTTAAAGCAGTCCAAGATTTAGATGCAAATGCAGGTACTTTCAGCAAGAAAATTAGGCCAGCAAAGGGAGAGTTGTCCAAATTTTTTTTAAGTTAAAAGAGAGCACCGGCCAATTACAAACATGTGATAATAACAGAAGTATTATAACCAAATGAGTTTACTCAAGAATTTAACCTTGTGTTCGTTGCAAGATTTGACGATCTTGGAGACTTCCTCCTCACACCTGAAAGTCCATAATACACATTAGGCAAGCAGGAGTGCATCAGAATTGCAAAAGCACGGGAAGCCAAGCTCTGGATTGCCCATCAAGTTCTTTTTCTGATGGGAAAGATAGAGCTAATAGTTTAGTACAGTAGAAACTTGCATTTAGGCATGCGCCACTGAGAATTTCGATTTATACAACCCGATAAAATCAAAACGCCCATCTTGGGACCAACATATTTTTGTTTCATTTCAGTCTTCCAGACTACTCATGATATCTGAAATTACTATTAGGAGAACTTCTGCTCCAAGCTTTTCGCTGGTACTGTAGATCTGAATGCTAGACACATTTCACATATTGTTCTCATCTGATGCATTTGACGAGCATGCACAAGCACGTATGAGAAATCCCATCTGCTTCTAATTTGATTGCTCACATTGCTAGTACCCAACCTCATCAACTCAAGACCCAAACAGATTAGAATCAGTTTATAGTCAATCAAATGAGATGGAACATAGACATCGACCGAATACGATAGAAAAGGAAATTCAACAGTACAAACTAATTAAAATATTCATTGAGAATGAGAACGAGTAAATTTGAGGATATGGGTTCTTCTAAGCATTCAAACGAAACAAGTAATGAAAAACAGAATTGGTACTGAGTAGGAATATACATTAATTTGCAGCAACCTCTTTGAAAATTTAATAAAGAGGAAACCTAACGTTGCTAACTTGCTAGATAAGTCAACAAGAAAATTAATATATGAACAATGTTTATTTCTCCTGTAGAGGTAAATAATAATGTTCGAATGTTTTTTCTTAGTGATTATGTTCTTAATCTATAATTCCTGAAAAACGTCTTCAAACCATGACCAAAGTTGGTTTCCCCCTGTAGTAGTAGATTTTATTTGTTAGTGATCATGTTGTCAAGCTGTAATTCCTGAAGAACATCTCAACACCACAAGCATCCAGCTAAAATCATTCCCCCCTATTCCCCAGTATCCATCTGGCCGCTACACTAACTAATTGTATCACCATTTAAACTAAAAATCGATTGCCATCCCTCTTTACCTACTTCACCTGCACGCTACGTTCACTCTGATCAGATAGTAAGCAATTGATGTGATCCAGTGAAATTGAGCTAGGGTCTTGAATTTTCTACTTAAAGCACTCTTTGGATACAAAAGGTAACCTCTGGAAAGGCAGGTAAGCCAAGCCTTTCATTGGTGCATATGATGTACCGAACAAAGATAACCAATCTTACCTGGGAAAAACAACAACATCAGGAATATTCACTGCTTTGTGAAAACTGTTTTGAGGCTTTCCATGAAAAAACCTCTCTTCATAATCCATTGTCACATTTTCCTGCACAAGTAATACCACAATAAACCAACACGATAAGCAAGAATGTCCTCATCCTACAGGTAACAAACAATTTCAACAAATTGTCAAACGTGAGACAAAGTACCCCACAGATGGCCACAAGTTCGTCAATGAGCTCTTGTGGAACCTCCTTATGAGAGCCTTTCACCAGATATGCCGTGCTGCCTTTGCCCCCGACCTTGACACCTCTGACATCAAAAGAATAGTTGCCACCAAATCAAGATCCTCACAAGCTCATTAAAAGTTGGAATGGGAAGAAAATTCCATGAGCACTAGAAAACAAAAGATCCAGAATTGAAAATTTATCATCCCACTGTTCTTTGTTAAATTGCTGAAAAACTCGGGGAAAAACAGAATAAGTTTGACTCCGGAAAACTTTCAGCACAAACATATAGAAAACGAATATATGTACACATTAGGCCCAAGAAAAAAAAAAGAGAATATACGTCCACAATATGAAATGGCAGAGACTTAAGGTAACTATAGGTAGTTCAATTACTTTCTTCAAATTTAAAAGCGTCCACCTTCCTTTTATCCACCTTCTTATCAAGGGAACAGAAGCTGAGTCTCAGACTGTAGCCAAAGCATTCAATAAATCAAAGTCCCAAATAATAGACAGCTAAGAACAAACAGCCCGGACTCGAGCAGGTATTGAAAGTTTCTGGAGAATCATGGGAATTTGCCATATATTAATTCCTGCGATGGGATTTTCAACTACCTAAACAAACAATTGTTTTGTAATGTCAGTGATGATATTAATCATTCATAGTCCACTCCCAGAATGAGCCCAGCAACACCAAAGAGGGCACAGTCATAAACAGTAAAAAGCATCACGAAAAAAAGATGATTCTAGCAGGGAATGTAACATGACCCACGTGATACTCCAAAAAAAAAAAACCGCAATTGTCAATCACTCCACAAACTCTCCACCGAGCAAAAAGCTTTTTGCTTCATGTCATCAACAGCGAATATCCTTGTTTGTTTTCATAAAGATATAAGATACAGGAAGATTCTTCTGCCACTAAGTCAAAAAGATTTTAATTTTCCTATTGTCATTTTCACTTCTGTTCTTCCATCTTTTATCTGGAGCACCATCGTTAGCTGCCTATTTACAAAGCTCGCACTCGATCTCAGCATTTAATCCCAGTACTCGACCAAAACAGGACGAACGTCGAAACCCAAATCGACGAGATAGCTCCATACCCAGCATCGAGATCGGGAGCCCCGCAGAGCGACGGCTCCGGAGAAGACCGAAGAGCGAGCGATCCGGCCGACGCCGCGACCGCGAGCGGGACCAAGGCGCTCGACCACAGCCAGAACCGACGGTCGTCGCTTCCGCCAGGCCCGGCAGCCGTCGCCGCGAGCGCCCTCCGGGCCGGACCCGGGTGACGGCCCCGGGAACGCGCGGGGCCGCGGAAACCGTCGAGGGCGGCCCTGGAAGGAGAAGAGGCGCGCATCAAGCGGCTGAACCAGGAATTGAAGGCCATGACGACGACGAAGAAGACAACGGCGGCGGCGGCGGCGGCGAAGAATCGCGAGATTTGGGGGGAGAAACGGGAGCTCAAGGGGGGGTCAAGTCACACTGGAAGTAGCAAGTTCATGGAAGAAAGGAAGGCGCTTTGGAGGACTGGAGCGAGCGAAATGGACCCAAAAAAAAAAAAAAATCGAATCTTTACGTGGAGGCTTTTGCTTTGCCGACTGTTCAGCGTTTTCTTCTCTCTCCCAGGTCGTTGAACCAGATACGATGGACCGGACACGAACGTCGGCCGAACCGATAATGACGTCTTCGCCATGGGATTCACGCATGATGCGGTTCCTTCCTTGTCAGTTGTCACCATCACATTCATCGGATCAGATAATATCCAAAAGCCCTCTTCTTCTTTTTTTCTCACCCGTGCGAATGCAAAGGTTAAAGGCTGACCAAACGTTTACCAAAGACGAGCCCGACCCTCGCTCCATCAATTGCCGATGGCGGCTGGGGTGTCGACGGTCCTATCCAATTCGAGTTTTCAGGAAAGCCGAATCAAATCATTAGAGTCAATAATTGAACCGAACCAAGCTGTGATCTGAACCGAATATGAATATAATCGAAAACAACTAGGTTTTCGATTTTTCTTTTTGTAACATTAAGAAAATGTTTAGCCAAAAAAGGAGAGAGAGAGTGTGAAGATGGGTGATTTTCGGTTCGGTTCGGTAACTCAACCGAAACTATTCAATCCGGAATATAACCATTATTCAACCTGAAACTCGAACAAAATCGAAAATGCACGAAATTTCGGTTCGGCTCGATTTCGATTTGGTTCTGACACCCCCAACAGCTAGCAAAGACACACCTTCGAGCTTCCCAAATAAAGTCCACTTCCATTTCGATATTAATTTCATGGCTCTTCCGTGACACGAGAATCACGTTATTGTTCTCTAAACAAGTACCGAATGATTTAGTGCTCTAAAGTACAGAACATTGCTCCGTACTTGAAATTGCATGGCACTGTTGGTAAATATTAGATCCTGATCGTAACAAAAAGTTGATCGGCAACTTGCTTGGCCTATCACACGTTGGCAACGTACCTAACACTTATAGAAAATTACTAGAATTATTTAGTCCTTCCCGACAATTACGTATCGTTACTTCAAACAGTTGGCAACAACCAAACATCAAACAAATATTGGTAATTAACTCAAATAAAAATTGATGATCATAGACCTAAGCAATGCAAGTAGATTTTTATCAATTATTAGAATTATCAGTAACTATTTTGCGGTTTTAGTTACCAACGATTCCTATAATTTATCAATATTTATTTGTTAAAATGATCAGCACGTTGAAGTTAGGGACAATGACATAAATGGTATCTAAACTTTAGATTTATACTTTGTTAAATGACATGGACTATTATTAGCCGATTTGGATTATTGAAAAATGATGAGTTAATATGTCCATTTTTTAATCCATGCTAATTTAGAAAAAAAAATTAATATAACGATCCGGTCCGACGAGAGCAGAGAGTGATCACCGAGTTTGGGGAGTTTTCGAACATGTGAAAGTTACAATCAAGTAAACAAAGGTAAGTTGACTCGAATAAGAATTGATAATTTCTTCACAAAAGCTAGTAACTTTAACATGCTTATAATATCCATAAACAAAAAAAACGCCGGAAAATAATCTTCACCCCCATGTCAAACCTCGATCCGACAATTCCAATCTTTCAGCGAACCGTATAAATCAATCACAAAACAAACACATGCGATCTTCAGCAACATGTCAAACCTCGAATCCCAACATCTACGTATTGTCGATGCTGAACTCCCTCATAATTACTACACTACTGATAAATACTTCACCCTGTTCAATCACTTCAGGAATTTCAAATGCAAAGGCTTCTCGACACAATCTTCCGTCCACAAAGCTTAACACTCCGTTCCTCGTGCATTGTCTCTCCGGAAGACAGAATGGCGTCGTTAAAAATATCCGATCATGTACTTCGTTTGCCTGTCCCAATACTCTTTAGACTGTTTCAACATCTCATCGCGTTCGGCGCTCAACCTCTCCTCCCAGTATTCCTTGCACCTGAATAGATATTGTAGGAACACAAAGGCATTAAATCTCCTTTTCTTGATCACAAGTAAATCCGGTAGAAAAGGTGAATTCGAGTTAGCTCACCTTTTCTTCAAGAGCAGATTTAGCACCGACATATGCACAGAATTGCCATAAACTCCAGCCTGCAACACAACACGCCACGTCAAACAGGGGGAAAAGAGATATTGCTGCAGAAGAAGTTACTCCGCATGTCACATATGATTGACAAGCAAGAAGATTTCACACACGATGAAGGGGAAATGTCAAAGAAAAATATTGACTGCTGGAAAGCCACTATTTATAATTTCTAGTCAGCATCAAGTAAGAAGTAGAGAGAGCCTGTTTTAAGATAAGCTATAAAGAATAATCAAAGAGAAGTATGCTGTGTCAAATCCCCCTTGCCCAAATAAGAATTCAACATTAAATTCACGTTCAGTCTTGTTATAATTAAGCCCCTTGGATTCAGATACTGTCAAAGTAGGTAACAGCAACCACATTGTTGACCCCAATAGGCTCATAAGAACCCGAAACTAATCAAGCTTAACTTGATCGATAGATTGTGCTGAATGCGTGGAGAGAACAGAGTCATTGCTCCTGAGGATACAAGATTCAAAATGATTCCTGCCAGAATATTACTAATGAACCTGGGATGAAGTTTAAAGAAAAACTCCACAGGCCCGTCCAGTATCCCATGCCCATCTTTGAAGAGAATGCTGAACGTATGGATATTAGTATATTACCACCAAAGGTACTTAGGGATTGATATGCTTCTGAGCTATTAATAATATGTGATGAGGAAAAGTATTTCTGCAGCCTTAAATCCTGAAAGGAAATGACAATCTTCTTGTGGCGCAAAGCAAGAAGATCACCATATGAAGCATATAGAGACCACATAATCAAAAAACACGGATGGTCAAGCCCAACCCCTCCAAACTAGTTAGAAAAACAGGTGTTAGGCAATTAGCCTGCTTCCGATTGATTAGGATTATAAACCCCAAGCCTCAAGTAGACGTTAGCACAATCAAGCACAAGATCACCCCCCCGGCGTACATGTGGCCTAAAAGCTAAGTGGAGAATGATTACCTTCCCGCCTAGGAGGAAGCATTCCCTCAATAGCATTGATGCAGTAAGGTAGCCAACTAAAGATTTTACAAAGACCAAGCAACATAGTGCCCAACTTTTGCACCTCTCGGAGCTTATGCATAGATAACTTATAGTGAAGGCCATTTTGAGCCGAGTTGCTTATGATAAAATTCCATTTCGGAAATAAAGCACATAGATAGATTTCCAAAAGATTCTGACCAGAAAAAAAAAAAAAAGATTTCCAAAAGATACTCACTATACTTGAGAGTTAGCATCACAGGTGGTAGTTGGATACCACTACTCTATTTTCAACACGAGGTATCAGATGTTATACTAAGGTAACTTGCCTGGACCAAGCTAAAATTAAGATAGATGTTGCACATAGTAAAAGAGTCTGTCATCCCAAAGTAGTAGCTTATACCTCTGTATCTGTTTGGTTTTCGTAATTATTGGAATTGACTCAATACAGTTATATGTTCAACCAATCTATCACATATATAGTTCAAAGTTGGCGATGAAAAAAGGGATGGGAATGAAGTCACAAAATCACTGGCAGAGAAAGACAAAACACACTAATCTTGTGTTAAACTAGTCTCAAAGGAAAGTATTACCGTATATCAAGGTTCTTATGACTATTTAAATTAAGAAAATAACAAGAAGGAAACAAACAACTCGTCTCGTTTGGAGAGTCAGAAAAGGGTCTCCTCTCTCCAGCGGCCTCATGGATGGCAAAGAAATGTACAGCCCAAAGTAAGACTTTTGTTATTCATCTATGCTACAAAATTAAATATCGACTCATAGTCCTAGCTATAGATCAGACATGACTTCTTGATAGAAAAAATTTTCATGACCGGAAATAATACCAAAAGGTTCTCTCCTCTATTATTAAAGAGAAAGGTGGTCGATTTAGCGATTCTAATTGCGTATCATGCTTCTGGCCAAAAAGAAAGATGGTGTATCATGCTACTGGGATTGTAGATTACCAGACAGCTGTTAGCGCATACAGTTACAGCTGCCCTATGGGACATCAGCATACTGTATTAGCTTCAAAAACTTCTACTGTTGATACAATAAAAAGCACAAACCTCTCTACAAACTGGACATTTGGCATCCTCACTTGCCGCCTTAAGTCCTTCAGAGATCATCACAGATGCCGCAGAGCAAGCACATGACTTGCAAAAAAGATGTCCACAGCTAAGTGCATATGGGTTAAAAACGGTGTCCTGTAAGATCACAAGCCCTTGAGATCAGATAATACTGGAAACAAAGATTAAAACTTTTTTCTCCATTGAATGATAAAGTGAAAAATACCAGGCAAATAGCGCAGGTCAGATCATATTCCAGCTTTATAGAACCTGGAAGTGACATTATCAGAGCAGACTTTGTCTCATCAGAATGAAATGAAAACTGAGTAGAACAGTCAGCACACTCTTCAGCGTCTAATCCTCTGGAATTCAAATAGAAAGCTCCCAGTTCTATTAGCCATGGTGATTGCAAGAGCTCTATATGCTCGGCCCGCATCTTAGATCTAAAATGCTCCCCATTGACAGAGCCATGAACCTATGACAGATTGAAAAATTGGAGTATCCTCATCAAATAAGCAACTCGTAAGAGCACAAAATAAAGATAGCTCATATGGACTATAGAGTGTACACCTTGTCATACTTCTTCAGGATTTTTCTGATAGCAATTGCATTCATAGTGACATATTCTATCAATATTCTTCCTTCTTCTGACAGGACTTGTTGATCGCCCTTAAAACATGGACGAAAGCACTGTATGTACCTCTGAATCCCAGTTGCAACAAGAAGATGGAGAAGATGTCTAACTCTTGAATTAAAGCATCCAGCTATTTCTGAAGCTTCCTTCATCAACTCAGAGAAAAACAGCTGATCACAGACTGCAAAATGCAAGAATAGTCATTTATAAAATTTGCAATGCAATTTATAATATATTAATTAAAAAATAAAGTATAGTTTAGATATTCATGAGTAATAAAGAAATACCAACTCATTCAAATCAGCAAGAAAATAAGGTGACAAATAAGTCCACAAAATCTCCATATCAATATGCTTGTTCCCTTTAATTAAATTTCATCAATGGGGGTTTAAAAAAAAAGAAACCTGTAACATGAAGATCAAGTTCATGTCAAACTACAGCACATAGATAATTAAATTTCTTTTAAGCAAAGTTGTCCAACTCCAAAAGATTATTAAGAACTCCAGGAGTCAGCTTGTCACATATCCCTTCAGGTTATGCCAGATAAAAACCATCAATGACAAAGGGTCTACTTAGGTGGCGCCGCTACTTTGAGAACTTCTATACTTAAGCAGGATATGGCATCCAATATAATCCTCCACGGAGACTAAACATCAATATTTTACACTCACAGATAGTTTCTGTCCTCAGAAAAAATTAACAAAACACTCACACTCACACACGCACAGATTTCTTGTCATATTTTGCGGACTATTTCCCAACCTGTGCGTCAAACAGCTCTTCTCCAATTATCTCTCAAAAAAGTAACCCCAAAAAAATTGAAAATAACGTAACAAAATGCCTTTTGCAATTGCTAGGAAAAAGAAACGTGCATGTTTTACTTAATGCCACAAAGTTTTGAACATATAGTAATGTAAGGCTATGATTTTGTGGATGAACTATTAATAAGAAGTTGCAATTCGTTTTTTTTTTTCAAAATCTTAATTGCTTCTTCTGTTGTATGATGTGAATAACATGTTTTTGGGCATGATTTTGTGATGTCAGGTTGACCATTTATATCTTCACTAAGCATCGAAAGATAGTCAATAACATATTCAACGAAGGAATTGAGCGATATATTCACCCAAACTTTTGTTTGGTAAACAGCAACTTCTGTATTGAGTATTTGCTTGTCATAACAGCTGAGTAAAAAACTTATAGAAAGTCTTCCTGCACATATAGTGTTTTTAAACTCGAGCGCGGTTCACGCGCTGAAATATTCTTGCAATAAGGCATGATGTTCATATCCACTCTCCAAGGACTTCCTTTGTCCATGTTAAACAGCGTTTTCGAATAAAGAACCCATCCAAAAATGCATAATAAATCATACACGTGCAGATCGCGAATCAAAAACACAGTTCCATTATTTAATCACGCTGGATATCCGAGCCTTTTAGGGCACCTAATCTGTCACACTACAGCTGAAGCATGATGCCCCCACAGGCAGCCCCAACAAAATTGCCTTCGCCGGTCATTCACCCATGGCCATGCCCACTGTCTCGGTTTGAGACTTACGCAGCATGGCTAACACGTTAGTCTCGCAAGTACCCATAAGAGGACCAGCTCAAAATTTGATTCGGCAGCAAAACACAATACGCGAGGCTCCCGAAAGGGAACAAAGGCTCACCCGGACAAGCTTCGCATTGGCACAGCTGCGGCGACCCGTCCTCGTCTCCTCGCCCCTCGTCCTCCTCTCCTCGGCCCGCATCGCAAGGCCGGTGCAACGATTTGCAGGTGCGGCATCTCTTGAGGACCTTCTTCAGCCGCTTGTACTCGACATGGGAGCACTCGCCCAGAAACCGCTCCTGCTCTCCATGCAGGTACTCCATAAACGTCTCGCCGAACTTCATCCTCTTTCCGCTATCGCGTCGGAGCCAATCGGGACCCAACAACAACAGGCATTAGCTGCAACGTCCGAGAAAACAAACGGGGATTTAACCCTCCAAAAAAATCGACGAAACGTCGAGGCCGTCCGAGACAAACGCTACCCTACTCCTAGATTCTCCTGGCTCGTTTGACTTAATCGGTCGGAAACGAGACAAACCCGAGCGAGGATCGCCTGGATCTATGAACCCCACAAGGACGAACGAGCCGGCGAGAGGACCGTAATGGCCAGCAGAGACGTTACCTGGAAGGAGATCGTGCAAAAGTGGTCGATGTCGTTGAAGAAGATGGCGAGCGAGAGAGAGATGACGACAACGGAGAAGCAGCTTCAAACCTTTAACGAAGCCCGCGAATTCCACGGGATTATAAAAGTCCACCACAGGAGGGGTTGGAACCCGGCGCACGCTTGGCCAGCGCATGCACCGCACGTGTGAGCCTCTTTCTTCTTCTTCTTCTTCTTCTTCTTTTTTTCTATCCTATCTCTAACTCTCTCGTCTCTCTCTTACTTTTGCTCTGCCTCTTGTCTCCACCCCTAATCCCTCTACCTACAAGGCCCCATGCCTAATACATTTCACCTAGAGAGATCACAAAAAAAAAGCATAAGTTCGAGAGTGTTAATATATCCAGTTAGATCCATCTTTACTCCAAAACTTAATCCAATAATTTATGGGCTAATCAACATACATTAGCTGCTCCACGCTAAATCAATTATCCGATATTGGATTTCTTTGATACAGCTCACACGTGCATCCTAACAAATATTCAAGTCGGGTCATACCGAAGTCAAAGTTTAGGAGGTCAAGGCTCTTTTATACATCTCAAGTCAACTCTTAAGGAGAGATGTACCGAATTTCTATTACTTGTAAAATAATACAAATGAAGGAAGGAGACCCTATATATGCAAGTACTCTCCTAATCACAATCGTATATCTCTCTTCAATCTAACGGTCGAGATTCGATCTCCCTCGTGGCATCTCGCATTAATTGCAAGAATTCACATGAAGTCTTAGGTAATTCAAAGTCAAATATTTGAAAGAATGTTTATATATTTTTTTTTCGCTTTTAGTCATTTAAAAATCATGTTGAAGCTTTTCCTTAAATTTTCACGATTCCATATGTTTTCTTCCTAAATATTTTTAGAAAATCCAAATAAGCAATTTATTTTATTTTTTTAGCATATATATAAATTAAAAGTTCATTATATTGTATGTTGAACCAAAGTTTTTATTATCCTAAAAGAAAAGACAGAGCTGTGGGCCCATACGGGTCGGGCCAGGCCACATTTCGGGTCGGGCATTTCATTTCGGAGATCCGAAGCCTCGCGGTCCAACCGAGAGCCACGATCTCCGATCCGCTTCGCTTCCTGGATCAATCAAATCTCGTATCCACATTGCCTTCGTTCTTCCCGACAAGTCTCCTCGTCCTCGAGCTCTTCCCTGTAACGCCTCCGGGACTCCCAGGTTCGCTTCCGCTAATCTTGTTCGTCGTTCATTCCTTTCTTGGCGCTCTGCTACTGCGGTTTTTCTGTTGGATAGTCGAAGGGATGCCATGGATCGCGATGACCCCGCCTCTCGCATTCGCGAAATCGCTGGCCTAATTGGCCCTCGGCAACTTGACCGAGCCTCTAGTTTCTTGGTTGGTAGGATTTGTCCAAGATCACGAACGGTTATTGGCTCGAACCGTGCTATATATGCCTGAGTTTGGATCTTAAACGGAAGAGAGAGAGAGAGAGAGAGAGAGCTCGCGATTGTGATTTGTCAGTGCTGGGTATGTTTGGAACGATATGGGCTGTGACTGTCCTGTATTTGCGCTTTGAATTAGCATGGAGGAGTTATGATGGCCTCGATGCGTAATCCTCTCTCTTTTCTTTCCATTGTTTTTTGCGGTGAAGTGTTTTATTTCGGCCTGTTTCGCTACCTTCCATGAGATTAATGGCGCTTGGGTTTGCTTTTGATCACTATAGCCGGTCAATTATAGTGCAAGGTGGAAAATTTTGCGTGCTAAAAGGGAGGATATTAGGGGAAGCAGTGAGTGGAGATTCCCCTGCAGAGAGCCGGATGAGGGCTGGATGAGGGGAGACCCTCATGCCCGGTTCAGAGGGCGGCGGGCCAACATGATCTCCTGGAGGAGACCCAAGATAGAGATTGATGCTTTCTGATAGGGATGGTCGTATAAACCGACTTCATAGGATCTGTCAAGTGCATTTGTTCAATTAACCTCCAGTGATGTTTGAACTTTGTGGGATGATTTTCGATGGCTTAATGGATACTCGGCTCTCTCTTTATAGTTAGACTAGATGGGGACGCCAAGTTTGGGGTCATATAATAATCTAAAGCCTTGACGAGGGGGAATGCTTCTGGCATCATGCGATTGCTAATGCCTTCAGGTTCTTGGCAACCTTGAATTTCTACTCATATCCACTATTCCTATGCTAGATTAGATAGTCTAAAACAAGTGATGCACAGCCTCATAGAGCCTCTTTGCCTTAACGAATCACAGAAGTGACAGCATGGAACAAATTGAACATGGCCACGATTGACTTTTCATAAATGAACTCCCCTCTATCTATTAGTCGCTACGGTTTATTTAAAGAGTCCATCGGTATTTTCTTGGCCTTCTGGTATCACATCCCAATATTGTCGTAGTTGTCCCAGGTTTCAAGGCGACTGTTGGTGTTGCTTGGTCTGGGTGTGCTTTGATTTTACAAAGACTATGCATAATCTTTTGCTCTCAAATATGTACAAGAAGTATGAGGACATCATCACGCTAATTTATAACATTGTTATTCTGGCTGTGCTTGTTAGGTTGTCGATTCTTTTGAGCCAAAGCTTATTCTGAACAAGCAGCAGCAGATGGTCAAGAAAAAGCAAAAACAGCAAGCCACGACACTTGGCAATGACTATGATTCTACCTGCGAGGTGGATCCCTTCGAAGATACTGGCTGGGTGATTGTGAAAAAGCAGAGGATCACTATTTTGGTGCCAACTTTACCTGTTGCAGAAAAATCTGCAGTATCAAAGCCATCCTCGAGCGAGGTGCAGGACATACCCAGGGAACATGTGCCAGACAAATCACCACTTCCAGCTGAGGGGAGTCCTGCAATGCTGTCCGTCAGTGAATACGAGAAGGCGACATCATTAACACTTGAGAATGACACATTTGTGGGAAAAGTTTGTTCTCCACATCCGTCAGACAAGCCTAGAATCTCAGGGATGGATTCCAGAACACAGTCCAAGAACCCTACCAACGTTGCTGTTCAGAAGTTACATGAAGTGCTGAAAACATCAAATTCCTCAAAACGTATCAAACAGGAGAGAATGTCAAATAGCCCTTGTTACTTCTCCAGCGGGGTGACGTTCCTTCATCAACAGCTCAAAGCACGAAATCTTGAGAAGAAACTTCAGAAGGCCGGTGGACTGAGCAGCTGGCTGATGTCACTGGGGCTGGGGCAATTTGTGAGGATCTTCCGGTGTAGGCGCATCAATGAGTTTCAGCTGGCTAACATGACGATGAAGAAGCTCAAAGATATGGGTGCTGCTGCAGTGGGGCCTCGGAGGAAACTGATGCATGCTATCGACTGTGTTTGCGATCCTTATCATCGAAGACTCGAAGTGCCCCCTAGGATTTGCTGAGTGTTTAAGCTATTTGGAAAGACACATGATCCAGAAACTGGAGCCAAGGCCAACTTCTTGCGGATTAGAAGCATGTGGACACGAGGACAAGAAAAACATCCGGCGGCTTTTAAGGGTGTCGCGGCCCGTGAACTTAGGCTGCTGATGAACTCGGTTGCTTCATGTAATTAATTTTCTCTGTTTCTTTCCCTTTTCTCGGCCTAATCGAACGCATTCGACCAATGCTGCTAGTTCCACCCAAGTGAAAGAGACTACTGTGTGGTGATGAAAAATTTTAGGGGTAGTAGAATTATGGCTTGAATTGTGTTTCTCGTCGCTGCTCTAAGTTGAGGCATCCACGGGTTAAAGATGAGAGTGGAGCACACTGGTGACTAGGGTCATTGCTCTGACAATGACAATTCCAGTCTCAAGGCTCTAGCTTGTTGAAGATAGACAGGTTCTGGTTCTTGGAAAATAATTAGCTTGAAGTGACCCTATTTCCTAAAAAATTACCTACTTTACATCGGGTTATGATTTTGACCTCTCGAGGACAAGATCTCCACCGTTGAGTAAGCCTCCTATCCCCTCATCGTAGACCATGCATTTCGAAAGAAGGGGTTTGTTTCCCACTCCATGGTCTTCAATGCAATTCTAGCTCAAATTCGCAGGAGAGAGGGAGTTTGCTTTCGCGTTTCGCAACCGTGAGTGGCCCAACTGGATAAATGCACTTCACGTTCATGGCTGATGTGGTGTTTTGATATTATTGAATATTTTTTCGTTACTTAGTAAGAGAGAATTACATATTTTGTAGTCTCTTGAGAAAATAAAAGTGAGATAATTAGATGGTCATGTACAGAAAAAAAATGAGTTAGTTACGTATAATGGAAATTTGGGGCCAACTTGCTCTAGCGATGTGATCCACGTGGACAAGATCCCCACCGTCGAGTAAGAGTCTGATCCCCCGTCATCGGAGACCGTGCATTTCGAAAATCAGGCGTTGGTTTCCCGCTCCGTCGTCTTCAACGGAAGCACTCCCTCAGAGTCGCAGGACATGGAGGAGGCGATAGCGACGCTCGGCAGAAGCCTCGGCCATTTCTGCAACCACCTCCAGAGCAGCGTCGACGCCCTCAACCAATCCATCGATCGCCGTCCCATCCCTCTCGGTGCGGGGGATGAATTCTAACTTCGGGTCGTTCGTTTTCCTTTCCTTCTCGGTCGATCGATTTATCTCTTGGTGTTTCGGATCGCAGATTCGGCTTCTTCGACCTTCGTTCAATGCCTGAACCGGCGCGTGTCCACCGCGAGCGGGGATCTCGAATTGCTCGACTCCATGTCGTTCGGGACCGTGTCGTTTGAGGAGCTGTTGGGTCACTGCAACGAGGTCTTCAAGAAGAACCAGAGCGACCTCGCTCAGCTCGAAGAGCGCCTTACGAGCTTCGGCTACGTCCCCGGTACTTTCAGCTCGTCCTTTTTTCCGCCTGCGTCTTTGATTGATAATGATTGTGTAAGAGTAGTAGTTTACCTGGTGTTGAAGTGTATATCAATATGCTGGATCGATAGGACAAGACTGCTGGGCCGATGATGAAAGGAAAATGAAATTAAGTAGGAGTTGAAAGGAATGAAATCATGCAAGTCAGTTACCTGCAGACCTTGATGTCCTAGTTTTGTTTCGTAGATGTTGACGATGTTGAAGAAGATACAATCGATGATTTCTCGAGCCCTCTCGAACTTGATCCTAATTTTCCACTAGCAAATGGTGGATTTGACCTGCCATCTTCATGTTCGGGGCGACTTACTGCGGCGGCTTCTATGACGAAGTGTTTTGAAGAAGATTCTCTGTATCCTCGTCGGATTTTGATATATCAACTTTCTTTGATCAAAGTTTGAAATATTGGCAAATTGTAGAATTCTAAGCCGAAGAGGTTAGGTGGGATAGATCAATTGGCTAGAGACTCCACACCTGGCCAGAGCTTCTATCCCTTAGGAACAATCACTAGATGGTTTGCTTGCTTTGAGTACAGGCCCTTTCACGCCTGAGTAGGCTGAGCGCGGCAAGAGCACCCTCAGTGGACTGACTCGAAGTCCAAGAGTCCATCTCCTGCCAGCTCTAGTCGTTGTGTTTGATGCTGGTGTCAGCAAAATAATCTTGAACAGTGTTTCCTCCGTCGTGACTTAGAGTTTACGTACTGTCGACTCCTACCACTGAGCCATCGCATTTGGCAGTATAGGTACTGCCTTATTATATCCAAGTTGCAAATAGTGGTGCAATATGTCAGCTTTGCAATATGCAAATTTTCATCCTAAATGACTGAAAAGTGAAAACATGGCCTATTATGGTATACCATTTGCTAGCTTTTGTCTATTTGTCCTTCCTGAAGTTCTCTAGATTTGATGACTCCGTCAGCTTGAAAAGACTTGGTATATCTGATGTAGCTCTGGCCACATTAGCTTCAGAAGGTGAGGGAACTTTAAGGATGTGTTAGACATGCTGTGTGCCTTAAGTCCTTTTGAATATCATTTGGTACAAGCTTGCTCCTTCAATTTCTCTTCACTGTCATTTGGAACATCAAGTTAGTCCTTGTTGAGATGATTAGAGAGATAATTTGCTGGAAGGCTGTTGAATTCCTTATTACTCAAGCAGTTTTATCTAATGATCTTTCCCTTCTATATCAATTTCAGCTAATGATAAGACTGTTGAGCCAAATCTATGTTCGAGACAACCACAAAAGTATGATGGTCCATGCTTGAGTTTTTCCTTCTTTCTCGGTCTACTTTTTTCCTTCTCCATTTTTGCTTTTTCTTCATTAAGGCATGAACCTCCTCTGCTATTAATCTTCCTTCTCGTCCCAATTAGAAATCAAGAGGATAAGATGCATGACCTGGAGGGGCCATATCAACCTGCTACATTGAACTTGGGGGCAAGTGAAGGTACTAATACAAAATATTTGTATGGGTCATCGGCTAACCTACTCCCAGACTTTATACTTACGTGATTTGATACACTTGAAACCAGCTGAAGGTCCAAAATCTGTAGTTAAGGCATCAAAAGATGAGTACGAAAGTCTTCCTTCCTACATGAAAAGTCTGGCATCATGGGAGGTATGAAACTCTAACTTTAGCTTTGTATTTGTCTCAGACTCTCAGCAGATGCACTGCAGGCAATAACTTTTAATTTGTATTAAGCTGCTGCTGGCATAAGACCATTGGGGTTAGTAGTGCTTGCTTGTTTGAATTAATCCTACCAGTACAGCCTCCCGGAGAAGTTTGGAAATGAGGTAGGTTAGATGGTTTAACTAGCATTAGCACATTGGCAAGCTAGTAAATGTTACTCTTGACGTGTAAAATCATCTTTCCACTGCAAGGTTCTGTTTCCTTTGGTGCCGTAATTTGCTGACAAGAGATCTGGCGTTAGTCCTAACCCATTTGCATTAGTGCATTTTACTCTGCAGGATTTGCTTATAGCTATTGAGAAGATAAACTCGTACCTGTGCAAGAAAGAGAACCGTTCGGAAAACAAGAGCTTCTTTCAAGACGAAATATCATCATTGGCATTGGGTGCGTATATAACGTCCATAGTGATATGAATTTCTGAGTGACCATGAAAGCATTTGCTGCAAACTGACGTGTGCTTGCCTCAACAAGCCTGTTGTCCGTAACTTGATGCCCTCTGAAAACTTTATTATACCAAAATATGGATAGCCATCCTCGTAGTCTTTTTCCTCATCGAGTCTTATAGTGGTTTTTTCCCTAATCACATAAGATAATTCATTGTTACTGCTTATTGCAGGGCCCAAGGCAAGATCCTATCTGTTGCTGCTTGCTCGCATGAAGCACCTGGTTGTTGAGACAGTTGATGGATTGATCTCGTACAGAGTTTTATAGAAGGAAGTACCTTTGCAGAAATGTACTTGCTGAAATTACAGTGCTCAGTTTGTATCAGCCTTTCAGACACGCACTGTTCTGAATAAGGCTTGACATAAACATTTTTCTAAGCACCAGTTTTGTAGAGAAATCATCTTATGTTAAATGATTACTTAATTACAGGACCCTGCAATTTTCATCTCAACTGCTACGGTCAATTAATCTGAAAATTGCTTAATTGCTATGTGATTCGACTCTCAACAGTTACCAAAGAGTCATCTCCCTATTTGCCTTGTTTGTTGTGGTGAAGCAAAAGAGAGAAGAAAGTATCAAGGAGAAACTGCAGGGGAACATATGTTTAGATCAATCACTGATTGACCGATTTGCAGTCATTGGCAGCCAACTAGCTGTTACACTCGTGCCCCGCCTTTAGATGTTGAGGCATCCATATAGTTGCCACGTATATTTTCTGCTGCATTTTCAAGTTCTCCCGGTAATTGTAGTGTGGTCACGGTCTTCTTATGTTAGACAACAGTTGCTTTGTTAAGCACATTCTCGAATTCGGCCAGCAATCACGGTATTTTGTAGGCAGTAACGAAGATGCAATCTGGACTGGTAAAAGTATACTTTTGTGGGCATCCCACCCTTGACAAGAATCAGGCTGGAAGAGGCAAAAGAATGAATGAGAAGCAATCCTATCTTCTTCGTTTTATTTGTTTGAGCAATTCTTCGTTGCCCTTTGACATATTAGTGAAGGATCAAGAAGACCTTGCAAACAAAGAGTACAAGACTCAACCTGCTGAACACCGAAAATACATTCAGTTTCGTACCAGTGACAGCAAGACCTAATCTGTGCAGGTACACGGATTAAGCTTATTATAGAAATGTTTCTTGCTTTTGTTATCTTTCTCAGAGATTTCTGTGACTCCCATCAAGCATAGTTCTTTTCCACCCCATCCAAGTTCCAAGTTTCAATCTCTTGGCTACTTCCTGCGTGCGCACTTGCTATGATAGTCCGTGATCTCTGTAAGTTTTCTGAAGCCAGGGGACGTTAGGCTAAATGGAAGTTCGAAATAGTGCTGCGCAATTAAGGAACGTCACGAAGTTCCAACCTCGATAGGAGTTGCGCTATCAAAATGTTATGGAAATGAAATCATAAAGAAAAAGGAAACGTCCAGCAAGTCAAAGCATCGAATAAAGCTCTAAGTCATTGCGATCAGCTTAAATATAACAAGAACAGGGAAGAACAAGGAAGGCATAGCCTGTACGATCCCTTCCACAAAAAGCACTGGGATCACCAACCAGGACTCTCGCTAATTAGAGTGAAATCATAAAGAAAAAGGAAACATCCAGCAAATCAAAGCATCGAATAAAGCTATAAGTCATTGCGATCAGCTAAAATATAACAAGAACAGGGAAGTACAAGGAAGGCATAGCCTGTACGATCCCTTCCCCAAAAAGCACTGGGATCACCAACCAGGACTCTCGCTAATTAGAGAAGCCTCTGCAATTTTCAAAGCAGAGGAAAACAGCACATACTTCTAAACCAATCATTCTCATTCCTGTAGAAGGGCGAAAGAGTGGGCATCTGATACAGGGATAAAGCAATGAAAAGGAGCTTATTCTTCTCTGTGCACATATTTGTCTTGCAAGAAACAGAGGAACAAAGAAAGGAATGCAGTAAAGATTAAAGGGAGAGAAAGGTAGCAGAATGCAGACCACTTTTGCTTTATCTTCCATCAGATAAGGTATTCCAAATCTAAATGGAACGGCATCGAATTACTTGCAGATTTCCACCGAGAATTGAGTGAACTATGCAACAGTTTGGAATAACGTTGCGCATACTCCATTGCACCATGTGTATTCCTAGTCCCTGCCTATATAACCTGGTAAAATCATGCTTCTTTGCTATCCTTCTCCTAATAACTAGTTTAGTTCCTGCATTGCGGTTACGCCAAACCTCCTCGAAAGCCACTAACACCAATCACAACCATGACTGAGGTCGTCTCAAGCATCCTCGGACCTCTTGTGGAGAAACTAGCTCCATCGGCAGTGGAAGAAATTCAACTGGTATGGGGCGTCAAGGATGACCAAGAGAAGCTCAAGAGCACGCTGGAGATGATCCAGAAGGTGCTTGCCGATGCTGAGCAGAAGCAAAAGAAAGATGCAGCTGTGAGGCTTTGGTTGTCGAACCTTAAAGACTTCTGCTATGATGCCGAGGACGTGCTAGACGAATTTGAAGCCAGGGCTTTGTTGAGGCGGGCGAGGTCGACCGAGCACTCGACCCTCAAAAGGAAGGTACGCTACTTGTCCTCGTGGATATCCAACTTCATTTTCCGGTTTAAGATGGGACATAAGATGAAACAACTGGGAAAGAGACTTGATGGGATCAATGAAGAGAAAACTAAGTTCAACCTGTCGAGTGATGTTCATGAAAAGACTATAGTTCCGCAAAGGGAAACTCATTCTTTTGTACCCGCTTCAAAAGTGATTGGAAGGAAGGAAGAAAAGAAAAAAATAATAGAGCTGTTGATAAGACCAGATGATGGTGGAGCTGGTACGATAGCAGTTGTTCCGATTATTGGAATGGGAGGTGCTGGAAAGACGACCCTTGCTAAATTGGTTTACGACGATGACGGGATAAAAAACCATTTTGATTGTCTAGTTTGGTTATCCATGCCAGTAAAATTCCAGATTACGAAAATAATAACAGACATCATCGAGTCTCTTGGTCACAAAGAGAAATATGATAAACTTGACATGCTGCAAAGCCGCCTAAGAAGCATGGTGGAGAACAAAAGGTGTTTGTTTGTAATGGATGATGTGTGGGAAGTGACGCGGGAGGCTTGGGCGGAACTGACAGAGTTGTTAGAAGGCGTTTCCGAAGGGAGTAAAGTCATCTTGACTTCGCGGAATGAATCGATCGCCTCAATTATGGGCACTGTCCCCCCGCTTAAATTGGCCGAGCTTTCGCAGGAGGATTCTTTGACTTTGTTCGTGAAGTACGCGTTCAATCCAGGGCAAGAGAAGAATCACCCGGACCTTATGGAAATCGGTAAGGAAATTGTGAGCAAGTGCGGGGGAAATCCTATGGCGGTGAAGACTTTGGGAAGCTTGTTGTATTCAAAAAACAACCGGAACGATTGGGAATATGTGAGAGATAGTGAGATGTGGAAATCAGAAACTGATATATTACCTTCACTAAGAATAAGTTATGATCTAATGCCGTCTTACTTGAAACGATGTTTCGCTTATTGCTCGATATTCCCGAAGAATCACTGTTTCGTCAACTTTGATCTGATCCAACTGTGGATCTCCAGTGGGTTTATCCAGTCCAGCGGAAATAGTCAGGAGCCGGAAGAGATTGGACGGCGGTACTTGGAGGAGCTGCGGTCGAGATCCTTCTTCGATGTTGTCGTGGACGAATATCCGCTCCAGTCCTTCAGAATGCACGACCTCATTTACGAACTTGCCATTTCGGTGGCACAACCCGAATCGTCCAACATGAAAGTGTGGACGCAGGATATCTCCCCGATGACTCGGCATATATCATTTCCCAACCCATCTCGTGTACCAAAAGATGAACTAAGCCGCTGCTTGAGCAAACTGAGCCGCGTTCGCACCATTATATGCAAGGGGTTGGGATCCTCTGACTCTGAGGAGTTCTTTCTGGAGACATGCATTTCTCGATTCAAGCACTTGCGAGTGCTATGGCTAGATGGCTCTAGCTTTTACATACTGCCTAGTTCAATTGGCGATCTAAAGCATTTGAGGTTTCTCAGTTTAAACGGCAACGAGAATATCAAGAAACTCCCCAAATCGGTCTGCAAGCTTCGCAATCTGCAGTACCTAGGTCTTGGCGGGTGCGAGGAACTCGAGGAACTGCCTGCAGACATCAAGAATATGATCAGCCTCCGCGTTTTGATCATAACCATGAAACAGCAGCGTTTCCCGGAAGGTGGAATAGGATGCTTGACCTCTCTGCGGTTGCTAGCCATTGGAGATTGCGAGAATTTGGAGGCCTTGTTTGATGATATCCAATCGCTCACGTTGCTCCATAAGTTGGTCATTGTAGGGTGTCCGAAGTTGGCCTCCTTACCACGAGACATCAAGAATCTGAAGGCATTGGAGGATCTCTGGATTCTCGAGTGTGAGAGCTTGAGGCTACCAGAAGGCGAAAGTAATGAACCAGGCTCCATGTCGAGGCTTCAATCCATCACAATCGAGGGATTACAGGAAATAGTTTCTTTGCCCGGGTGGCTCGAAGGTTCTGCAAGCACACTGCAGAGGATAAGAATTGAGTATTGTCCCAACTTGAGTGTATTGCCCGAGTGGCTGCAAAATTGTTCTTCATTGAGAACACTGGAGATTGAAGGCTGTCGTGGATTGTCCTCTCTGCCAGATTGCGTTCGCCGCATTCCCACACTGACGAAGCTGCTAATATCTGGTTGCGGTGAATTGAGCAGCTGTGGAGAAGAAGAAGAAGATGATCAAAATTGATTCATCGGTACGATCAGATTCCCCCTCCCCCCCCCCCCCCCCTTTTTTTCGACACGTTTATGAATTTTAAACTTTGATATTTTGAGATCATGTTTCTTATATTGTCTTTATTTACTTGCATGGTCAACAGCCACGCCTTCTCTTGGAATCTGAAGAAAAAATCAGTTCCACGAGAGCTGCGGATAATTAATTAATTGCGGGGGAAATGAGCACGAGCACCGATGTTGAAGAAGAAGATAATTGCGAATAGAATGTCTAAATATCTAGATATTGTCTTGTAAAATAAATTCTTATAAGATGAGTGTAAAAATGGGTGGCTAACAGATGGACCACTCTATATATTCTCTAGAAATATTTAGAAAGATATCTTTTTAGAAATATCTGTTTGCTTATGTAAGTGTGTATAAGTTGTTCTCTCGATCGATATTATAAAGGGCATATGTGTGTTTACCTTAAATGAGTTTGTTTTTTTTTTTTATCAATTGGTATCAAAGCTTTGGATGCGCGTTCCTTACGACCACAGCTAGAAGCGGTGGAAATTGGAGCAGGATCGCTCCTGTATGAGAGATTTATATCGGCACAGGGAAGAGAATAAATTGATTCATCGTTATAAGCAAACTCCCCCTCTTTTTTTGACACGTTTATGAAGTAAATTTGGATCATTCATACAATTCAAATGATTGCTCATTTGGTGATTTTCAGCCTTTTTTCCATTAACGATGTTCTTGTAAGTCGAATTCTTCCGGTAAGTATGCGATGTTATCTGCAAAGCAAAAGTGGCTACTTTGCATATTGCAATTCCTTTTTTTTTGGTTTGGTTGAAACTTGCAATTCCATTTGATTATCTATGTTGGGGGTTAATTTACGCCTCAACATAAATAACTAAAAAGAAGAGAATAGGGGAAGCACCGCAATGTGTCATATTATTAGAAATTTAAAAGTTAGAATTTAAGGATAAAAAAAAATTTCAAAGCGCCTCCCATGCTTGGAGCCGCAACTAAAAATGAGGTTTCCTGGCCCATTGACATGTTTGTGATTATCTTTCATATTTTTTCGATTGACATATATGTAAATTTTAAAATCTTTTGAAAACTGGAATTTGCCAACGACACTCAACTGCTCAACACCCATAGGGGGATTAAGGATAGGCATTATGGGATAATTGACTATGGGGAAAATTACCAAAAAAGTCCTAAACCATTTGCAATTGTGTCAATTCAGTCCTAAACTTTTTTTTTTGCCAATTCAGTCCTAAACCTTTTGCAATTTTACTAATTCAGTCCATCCGGCTACTATTGGCTGGTCGGCGCTAACGTGGACGCCGGTGGGCTGACGTGGCAATTTTAATAATTTTTTATTATTTTTCGAATTTTTTTTCTCTTTTTTTTTCGCCTATCTTCTTCCCCTGTTGCCGGTCCGGCGACCAGTGAGAGGCTGAGGCCGGCGAGGTCCACCTCGCCATCGCCGGGCAAGGTCGAGCCATGGCGAGGTCGAGCTAGTCTGCACACATCCTCTGCACAGATCTGAGCGGCCTCGCCTCCACCTTTAGGGCTAGTCTGCACACATCCTCATATGTCCAATACTGTTGTAATTGGACAACATTAGAGATCTCATATCGCAGCTCTGCCAGATATCGTGCAATCGTCTGCTCGTCTTCCTTCGCCACATCACAACGCATCCGCAAGCGATCAAATTCTTCTATAAATTCCTCAACTGTTTTATCACCTTGCTTGACGTTATGATACTCGATAAACGACCATTGCCTATAATGGGTAGGCAAAAAAATTTTTCTGCAATAACTTTTTCATCTTCTCCCAGCGATCCACCTTCGACTTCTCCTCTCTAGCGTGTTGCTTTTTCACGTGTTCCCACCAAATCGAAGCATGTTTTCACAGCGTAATAGTCACTAACTTCACTTTTTGCCCCTCAATTAGGTCTTTAAGATCAAAAATCCATTCTATCGTATGCAACCAATCAATAAACTCATCAGGATGAGCCTTACCATTAAACTCGGGAATCTTGATCTTCATTCCGAAATTTTGAGAAGAGCGCTGATTTTCAAGTCGTACTCCTCGATTCCGCCCCTGGTTTAGAACCCCGAAAGGGTTTACGTCGTCCTCTTCATCATCAGATGGATCCTCAGATTCTGCTTCTTCTTCGGATTGAACGCCCAATCTTGCCTCCGCAAGTTGTCGCTCCAAATCTTGGATTCATCTTCTCTGTTCTTCAATTTCTATGTCTCACAGATCGCTTAAACGCGGTTGGTCGTCTGCTTCAGGAACGCCTCCACGCCCCAGGCCACCACGAGCCCGCCGTCCACGACCGCGATTCTGTGCAGCCATTGATTCAAGCAATCTGTGCTCTGATACCAATTGATACCGAAGCGCGATAGAAATTAAGCTAAACAGAAGAATCGAAACGATAATGAGGAGCAAACTGTTCTCTCAATTGATTAACTATCAAAATATCCAAAGTCTGCTAAAAGGAAATCCTAAAACAAGCTTATATATCCCCAAACCTAGCCCTATTAGGATTAGTAAACATCAAAACATAAAATTACGAAACTACCCTTTACTAAATTAACCCATAAAAAAATACTAAAAAAAAGAAAAACCCATCTAAACGACCTCGAATCGCGAAAATCCATCGTCGGTCATGGCCAACAGCGTGAGTATTGATCAGCACGCCGTTTCGCTTCAGCTGACCAAATTTGAGTTCAATCCGACATCGTTGACTTCAAGCCCGCCGGTTCGTCCAGTCGTATAACGGGTCCGCCGGTCCCCTAGGTGCATCAGTCCCTGCAAATGAAAGACTAATAAACCAAGAAGTTTGGTTAAAGGTTCCGCAGGAGGACTAACGGTCCACACATACCTGTAAGTAAAAGAAAGTAAGCGTTTGACTGCGAGAGGAAAGACATGGTTTGAGCAACTTTCTCCAAGCACTCCCCACTCTGTGGTTCATAAAGAATGGAATCAAAATGTATGCAGCCGATAATGGAAAGAGATACATAAGAGTGTCCACTAAAGGATCTTCCGGTTCCGGGACGAGATAAGACATGGTAAGCCTAGAATAGGGAGGCCTAAGCATTTATAATTCGCGAGGCCACATGAACTTACCAGATGCGGAGGGTCTGCAACAATAACTTGGAAAGCATGCTTCATTTCAGTTGGCGACTCTTCTGGTTGGTTGTAGTCATAAAACATGAAGTCACTTCCGTATTGTTCAAAACTTTTGTCGTACTCAGAGCAGTTGCACAGAGACCCTGGGATCAATTCTCTGATACGATACCACAAATATGTTACTTCAAACACCTTTCTCATAATGACACGCCAATGACATGCACACTTCGTAATCTGAGATATGAGCGTTGATGAAAAGAGTAAACTCATTCCAAAAGTTGATAAACTACCATGAATCATCTCATTATGGCCGAATCTTCTCTTAGACTTCAAGGCTGGACTAAATCATACGTTCGACAGGCGCATCAAAATATATTTCTTGTACTACAACAAATGGCATAATGCAACGCCTATCGATTGTTCACACAATTTTACAAAACTATCTTCCCATTTGATACTTGACCGGACACCACGGACCCACCTACTACTTACATTATATAAAATAACCAAGTGGAAGCCAAAAGACCATAGAAAGTCAAAAGCTCAAAGCTCGAGTGTTCCGGCGTGGATAGGATTAACATACTAACGACCTTGAGGTTCTACTTCAGGAAAAGAGTTCAACAATAAGGGGACAAAGGCGATATGGATTCCAAACGGCAATAGCTGCTGTAACTGACCATTCCCCCTTCATTTTCCTAGGGAGAGGATATACGTCAAAATGCCGAACAGGATAGTATACTACAATCTAAAATTTGCTCCACTAATATGGTCGCTTGAAAACAACTCACTTATTCCGAAGTCGAATCTTATTTAATTGATTTAGCATGGGGTCATCGAACTTTGACACGACCAGCGCATTTGCGCGGGTGGTGTTGAGCCAATCACTCTCTCGGCAAAGCCCAATTCCAATAAGATCGCTCGAATGACAGGGTCTGCACACTCCCGACAGTAAGCGCGGCGAACCATGACATAAGGAAAGGCATGGACCAGAACCTGAAAGGGCAGTAACAAGAACATCAACCAGAGGCTCACGCTGGCCCTTTGCAGTTACAAGGAGTATACAATAACATCGACCAGAGGCTCGCGTTGGTCCTTTGCATTTACAAGGAGTAACAAGCACATTGGAAAAAAGCGTAAACCGGAAGCTCATTGTCAAGTAGAAAAACAGAGCGCAGTTCAGATAATCACAGTCGATCAGTTCTTCAACCACGGAAAAGCCGATGGAACAGAAAAATGTCGCACCTTGAGATAAGCATAAAGCGTGGGGCAAGCGATGCAAGCCACGCGAGCGTGAGTGCCCGAACAGAGCGCGAGGACTTCATTGGCAACGGCCAGAACTGGCTCAGCCTCCAGTCCTCCGTCACCAGGGCCACCTCCGACTGCTCCGCCGGCGACTGGTTCTGCTCACGGAGGAATTCCTGGAGAGCCGCGACGGCTTGCAAGCTGAGCGTCGGCGCATCACCGCTGCCCTCGACCCCGACGTTGCAACACCAGTAACCATAGAAGGCGCACTCCTCTTCATTTTCTCTTTTTCTTAATTTATCCTTATACATTTTTCCACATTCTTAAGTGAAAATTGGGTCAACAATTTTTTTGCTTTCTTCAAATTTTATTTTCATCGAAATACTTACAACTTAAATATATTCATGTAAAAATACACATATAACATATATCATTTTCTTTTTGAAGTTTACAATTGTTCTCGATAAAATCTCGATTTTGCTTTTTCTAAGCAAATCCAAAGGTGGAAGGGCCAAGACTCCAAACGATTTCGTAATCTTGGTATTCAACTCCTTTTTCTATAAAATAACAAACAAGGTTGATGAATCTTAAATTGTCGGAATATCTAATGTACCATTTTGATTCAGCTAATTACATATGAGACAAAAAGTAAAATCACGAAAAATGTCAAGTTATTGAACGCGTAGAAAATGGGAAATGCCGAGTTCAGGGTCATATAATAATCTAAAGCGTTGACGATGGTGATTGCTTGTATTTCATGCCTCGGATGTCGTGCGATTGCTAATGCCTTCAGGTTCTTGGCGACCTTGAATTTCTCCTCATATCCACTATTCGTCTATTCCTATGCTAGATTAGATAGTCTAAAGCAAGTGATGCATAGCCTCACAAAAGCCTATTTGCCTTCATGAATCACAGAAGGGGAAAAGAGTTTCTTGACAGCATGGAACAAATTGAACATGGCCACGATTGACTTTTCATAGATGAACTTCCCTCTATCTATTGGTCACTACGGTTTACTAAAAGAGTCCATTTGGTTTTTTCTTGGCCTTCTGTTAGTACATCCCAATATTGTCGTAGTTGTCCCAGGTTTCAAGGCGACTGTTGGTGTTGCTTGGTCTGGGTGTGCTTTGATTTTACAAAGACTATGCATAATCTTTTGCTCTCAAATATGTACAAGAAGTATGAGGACATCATCACGCTAATTTATAACATTGTAATTCTGGCTGTGCTTGTCAGGTTGTCGATTCTTTTGAGCCAAAGCTTATTCTGAACAAGCAGCAGCAGATGGTCAAGAAAAAGCAAAAACAGCAAGCCATGACACCTGGCAATGACTATGATTCTACCTGCGAGGCGGATCCCTTCGAAGATACGGGCTGGGTGATTGTGAAAAAGCAGAGGATCACTATTTTGGTGCCGCCTTTACCTGTTGCAGAAAAATCTGCAGTATCAAAACCATCCTCGAGTGAGGTGCAGGACATACCCAGGGAACATGTGCCAGACAAATCGCCACTTCCAGCTGAGGGGAGTCCTGTAATGCCGTCCGTCAGTGAATACGAGAAGGCAACATCGTTGCCACTCGAGATTGACACATTTGTGGGAAAAGTTTGTTCTCCACAGCCGTCAGACAAGCCTAGAATCTCAGGGATGGATTCCAGAACACAGTCCAAGAACCCTGCCAACGTTGCTGTTCAGAAGTTACATGAAGTGCTGAAAACATCAAATTCCTCAAAACGTATCAAACAGGAGAGAATGTCAAATAGCCCTTGTTACTTCTCCAGTGGGGTGACGTTCCTTCATCAACACCTCAAAGCACGAAATCTCGAGAAGAAACTTCAGAAGGCTGGTGGACTGAGCAGCTGGCTGATGTCCCTGGGGCTGGGGCAATTTGTGAGGATCTTCCGGTGTAGGCGCATCAATGAGTTTCAGCTGGCTAACATGACGATGAAGAAGCTCAAGGATATGGGTGCTGCTGCCGTGGGGCCTCGAAGGAAATTAATGCACGCTATCGACTGCGTTTGCGATCCTTATCATCGAAGACTTGAAGTGTCTCCTAGGATCTGCTGAGTGTTTAGGCTATTCGAAAAGATACATGATCCAGAAACTGGAGCCAAGGCCAACTTTTTGCGAATTAGAAGCATGTGGACACGAGGATAAGAAAAACATCCGGCGGCTTTTGATGGTGTCACGGCCCGTGAACTTAGGCTGCTGATACATTTGCCCTCGCTCTTGTACTAAGTCATGTAATTAATTTTCTCTGTTTCTTTCCCTTTTCTAGGCCTAATCGAGCACATTCGACCAATGCTGCTGGTCCTACCCAAGTGAAAAGAGATTTCTGTGTGGTGATGAATAATTTTAGGGGCAGTAGAATTACGGCTTGGATCGTGTTTCTCCTCGCTGCTCGAAGCTAAGGCATCCTCGGGTTAGAGATGAGAGTAGAGTACACGAGTGACTGAGGTCATTGCTCTGACAATGACAATTCAAGTCTCAAGGCTCTAGTTTGTTGAACATAGAGAGGTCCTGGTTCTCGGGAAATGATTAGCTCAAAATGGCCCAATTTCCTAGAAAATTACGAACTTTGCATGGGGTTATGATTCTGGCCTTCATTAAGTTTCCGTCAAATGATACCTTCAAAGGTTTGCTCCACGTCACTTGTTGACGTGGATTTAAGAAGACATACGAATGCGCCATTTTGATCTTAAAAATAGCTTTCTTTACTAGGAGGGTTACATATAGAAAGAAAATGAGATGTTCAGCCTTCCTTCATAATTTTATGAAGGTAATTTTCGAAAGGAACAAAAAGTGAATTCATTAATTGTTTTAAATTAATACATAGACTAATTTCTTTTGGAAGCAATAAAAAGTGAGTTAATTAACTATTTAAATTAATACATAGACTAATTTCTCGTGCCCGATTATTTTTCTGGAGAAATAAGATATTTTATATTATTTTTCTATTTTTTACCACTTGAAGGAGTGCTATATAGAAAGCCAGAGGTTTTGCTATTGTTTCAACATTTAAACCTAAATATTTTCAAAATTTACAAAGAAAATAAGAGAAAGATTATCGGCAGGGTAATGCATAGAAAGATAGTGAAGTTTTGCTTACAAGAAAATATTTAGCGGTATTAAAACGTCACGTCAGCTGCAAACGTAGCGCGCATTTATCCGGTTGGGCCAACTCATAGCCTGACACGTGATATGAGAAAGTTAGAATTGGATATAACAAATGCACAGCATCTTTATTAAAAAAATTTGAAACGGCTGCCTAGCTCTTGTCTCTCTTCCTTCAACCCACTTTTTCCTTTTTGACAAAAGAGAACAACCAAAAATTGCTCCTCGCTTGAACGCTCCTTCCCTCAACTCCACCTTCATTCTCTAGCTCTTGCCTCTCCATTCCTCTCCTCGACGCCTCCCCCTTGTCAAGACTCGACCTGACCTTCCCAAGACCCCTCGGGTCTCGCTATTCACCACTGAAGGACTCATCGCCCAATTGGAGCAAACCGCCCTCCTATGGAGAAGATCCTCTTCGACGGCTGCGACTACAAGCATTGGTTCATTGTCATGGAGTTCCCCATCGACCGCAAACCCTTCGACGAAAAATGATCAACGCTCTTGTCAAAACCCTAGCCTCCGTTGTCACAGGGTACAGAGTAGAAGAAGAATTGGTTCGAGCATGGGTATTGGTCTCTTGCTCTTTGAAATCATGGTACTAAGGTCTCAACATAATTTTTTTTCTAGTGGCTTCATTCCCTTTGTTCTGGTGGAATTGATTTATGCAATTTGTGATTGTGCTTTTCAGTTTTATTATATTGCTGAGCTTGGTCGAGGTCTTCACGATTATACTAGATAGGATTTGTGTCCGGTGAATTTCCTTACATAACCTCGATTTGTGCCTCGAGAAACTTCCTCCGAGACCTTTGCTTGAGAGATTTGCAAAAGAATCGTTCCAGTCCCAAAAACAATTTGCAAATCGATCTTACCCTATGTAGAATGCTCATAGCAAAGAGACCGAGAAGCCGCACTAACTAAAGATAGTTAACTACTATACTTTCAATCGCCTACCATATTCAGTTGCGCCTCTCAAAGTGAGTGGCATGACTACTTTCTCAGTGCGCACCACGTCTGCAACTGACGTGATGGAATTTTAATACTTCTGAATGTTTTTTTCGTTAATTAATGAGTGAGCATTACATGTATTAGAGTGTATCCTTAGAAAACAAAAGTGAGATAATTAGAGGACCATGTAAAGAATGAAAATGAGTTGTTATGTATAATGGGAATTGGGGGCCAAACTTGCTCTAGCGATGTGATCCACGTGGACAAGATCCCCACCGTCGAGTATGCCCCTGATCCCCCCTCACCGTGGACCGTGCAATTGCATTTCGAAAAGCAGCCGTTCGTTTCCCGCTCCGTCGTCTTCAACGGAAGCTCTCCCTCAGAGTCGCAGGACATGGGAGAGGCGATAGCGACGCTCGGCAGAAGCCTCGGCCATTTCTGCAACCACCTCCAGAGCAGCGTCGACGCCCTCAACCGATCCATCGATCGCCGTCCCATCCCTCTCGGTGCGAGCGATGAATTCTAACTTCGGGTCGTGCGTTTTCCTTTCCTTCTCGGTCGATCGATTTATCTTTCGGTGTTTCGGATCGCAGATTCGGCTTCTTCGACCTTCGTTCAATGCCTGAACCGGCGCGTGTCGACCGCGAGCGGGGATCTCGAATTGCTCGACTCCATGTCGTTCGGGACCGTGTCGTTTGAGGAGCTGTTGGGTCACTGCAACGAGGTCTTCAAGAAGAACCAGAGCGACCTCGCTCAGCTCGAAGAACGCCTTAAGAGCTTCGGCTACGTCCCCGGTACTTTCAGCTCGTCCTTTTTTCCGCCTGCATCTTTGATTGATAATGATTGTGTAAGAGTAGTAGTTTACCTGGTGTTGAAGTGTATATCAATATGCTGGATCGATAGGACAAGACTGCGTCTATGACAAAGTGTTTTGAAGAAGATTCTCTGTATCCTCGTCGGATTTTGATATATCAACTTTCTTTGATCAAAGTTTGAAATATTGACAAATTGTAGAATTCTAAACCGAAGAGGTTAGGTGGGATAGATCAATTGGCTAGAGACTCCACACCTGGCCAGAGCTTCTATCCCTTAGGAACAATCACTAGACGGTTTGCTTGCTTTGAGTTCAGGCTCTTTTCATGAGCCTACCCTGAGTAGGCCGAGCGCGTCAAGAGCACCCTCAGTGGGCTGACTCGAAATCCATGAGTCCATCTCCTGTCAGCTCTAGCGGTTGTGTTTGATGCTGATGTCAGCAAAATAATCTTGAACAGTGTTTCCTCCGTCGTGACTTAGAGTTTATGTACTGTCGAGTCCTACCACTGGGCCATCGCATTTGGCAGTATAGGTACTGCCTTATTATATCCAAGTTGCAAATAGTGGTGCAATATGTCAGCTTTGCCATATGCAAATTTCATCCTAAATGACCGAAAATTGAAAACATGGCCAAATATGGTATACTATTGGCTAGCTTTTGTCTATTTGTCCTTCCTGAAGATCTCGAGATTTGATGACTCCATCAGCTTGAAAAGACTTGGTATATCTGACGTAGCTCTGGCCACCTTAGCTTCAGAAGGTGAGGGAACTTTAAGGATGTGTTGAACATGCTCTGTGCTTTACGTCCTTCTGAATATCATTTGGTACAAGCTTGCTCCTTTGATATCTCTTCACTGTCATTTGGAACATCAAGTTAGTCCTTGTTGAGATGATTAGAGAGATAATTTGCTGGGAGACAGTTGAATTCCTTATTACTCAAGCAGTTTTATCTGACAATTTTTCCCTTCTATATCATTTCCAGCTAATGGTAAGACTGTTGAGCCAAATCCTTGTTCGAGACGACCACGAAAGTATGATGGTCCATGCTTGAGTTTTTCCTTCTTTCTCGGTTTACTTTTTTCCTTCTCCATTTTTTCTTTTTCTTCATTAAGGCATGAATCTCCTCTGCTATTAATCTTCCCTCTCATCCCAATTAGAAATCAAGAGGAGAAGATCCATGACCTGTAGGGGCAATATCAACATACTACAGTGAACTTGGGGGCAAGGGAAGGTACTAATACAAAATATTTGCATGGGTTATTGGTTAAGTAGATTCTTTTAAGTTCACTCTTCCTACTCCCAGACTTTATACTTACGTGCTTTGACACACTTGAATCCAGTTGAAGGTCCAAAATCAGTAGTTAAGGCTTCAAAAGATGAGTACGAAAGTCTTCCTTCCTACATGAAAAGTCTTGCATCATGGGAGGTATGAAACTCTAACTTTAGCTTTGCATTTGTCTTGGACTCTCAGCAGATGCACTGCGGGCAATAACTTTTAATTTGCATTAAGCTGCTGGCATAAGACCATCTGGGTTAGTAGTGCGTGAACTGTATATTCTTTTGAAACAGAAGCAGTGTGCTTGCTTGATTGGATTAATCCCACTAGTACAACCTCCCAGAGAATTTTGGAAATGAAGTAGGTTAGATGGTTTCACTAGCATTAGCACATTGGCAAGCTAGTAAATGTTACTCTTGATGTGTAAAATCATCTTCCCACTGCAAGGTTCTGTTTCCTTTCTCGCCATAATTTGCTGACAAGAGATCTGGTGTTAGTCCTAACCCATTTGCATAGTGCATTTTACTCTGAAGGATTTGCTTGTAGCTATAGAGAAGATAAACTCATACCTAAGCAAGAAAGAGAATCGTTCGGAAAACAAGAGCTTCTTTCTAGACGAAATATCATCATTGGCATTGGGTGCGTATACATCGTCAATTGTGATATGAATTTCTGAGTGATCATGAAAGCACTTGCTGCAAACTGACAAGTGCTTGCCTCATCAAGCCTGTTGACCGTAACTTGATGGCCTCTTAATCCTTGTACTCTTTTTCCTCATTTGAGTCTTATATTGGTATTTTCCCTAAGCGCTTAAGATGATTCGTTGTTACTGCTTATTTACAGGGCCCAAGGCAAGATCCTATCTGCTGCTGCTTGCTCGCATGAAGCACCTGGTTGTTGAGACAGTTGATGGATTGATCTCATACAGAGTTTTATAGAAGGAAACACCTTTGCAGAAATATACTTGTTGGAATTACAGTGTTCAGTTTGTATCAGCCTTTCAGACATGCATTGTTCTGCATAAGGCTTGACATAAACATTTTTCTAAGCACCAGTTTTGTAGAGAAATCATCTTAGGTTAAATGACGACTTAATTACAGTACCCTGCAATTTTCAACTCAATTGCTACGGTCAATTAATCTGAAAATTGCTTAATTGCTATGTGATTCGACTCTCAACAGTTGCCAAAGAGTCGTCTCCCTACTTGCCCTGTTTGTTCGGGTGAAGCGGAAGACAGAAGAAAGTATCAAAGGGAAAATGCAGGAGAACATATGTTTAGATTGATCACTGATTGACCGATCTGCAGTCATTGGGCAGCCAACTAGCTGTTACACTCGTGCCCCGACTTTAAATGTCGAGGCATCTAGATGGTTGCCACGTATGTTATCTGCTGCATTTTCAAGTTCTCCTGGAAGTTGTAGTGTGTCATGGTCTTCTTATATTAGACAATAGTTGCTTTGCAAAGCACATTCTTGAATACGGCCAGCAATCACGGTATTTTGTAGGCAGTAACGAAGATGCAATCTGGACCGGTAAAAGTACACTTTTGTGGGCATCCCACCCTTGACAAGAATCAAGCTGGAAGAGGCAAAAGAATAAATGAGAAGCAATCGTTTCTTCGTTTTATTTGTTTGAGCAATTCTTTGTTGCCCTTTGACATATTAGTGAAGGATCAAGAAGGCCATGCATGCAAAGAGTACAAGACTCAACCTGCTGAACGCCGAAAATATATTCAATTTCGTACCATTGACAGCAAGACCTTATTTGTGCAGATACATGGAATAAGCTTATTATAGAAATGTTTCTTGCTTTCGTTATCTTTCTCAGAGATCTCTGTGCCTCCCATCAAGCATAGTTCTTTTCCACCCCACCCAAGTTCCAAGTTTCAATCTCTTGGCTACTTCCTGTGTGCGCGCTTGCTATGATACTCCGCGATCTCTGTAAGTTTTCTGAAGCCAGGGGACGTTAGGTTAAATGGAAGTTCAAAGTAGTGCTGCGCGATTAGAAAACATCACGAAGTTCCAATCTCGATAGAAGTCGCACCATCAAAATCTAATGGAAATGAATTCATAAAGAAAAAGGAAACGTCCAGCGACTCATAGCATCGAATAAAGCTAGAAGTCATTGCGATCAGCTAAAATATAACTAGAACAGCGAAGAACAAGGAAGGCATAGCCTGTACGATCCCTTCCACAAAAAGCACCGGGATCACCACCCAGGACTCTCGCTAATTAGAGAAGCCTCTGCAATTTTCAAAGCAGAGGAAAACAGCACATACTTCTAAACCAATCATTCTCATCCTTGTAGAAGGGCCAAAGAGGGGGCATCTTATTCTTCTCTGTGCACATTTTTATCTTACAAGAAACAGAGTCACAAAGAAAGGAATGTAGTAAAGACTAAAGGGAAAGGTAGCAGAATTCAGGCCACTTTTGCTTTCTCTTTCATCAGACGAAGGTATTCCAAATCTAAATGGGACGGCATGGAATTACTTGCAAATTTCCACCAAGAATTGAGTGAACTATGCAACAGTTTGCAATAACGTTGTGCATACTCCATGGCACCATGTGTATTCCTATGTCTCTGCCTATATAACCTGGAAAAATCATGCTTCTTTGCCATCCTTCTCCTGATATCTTGTTTAGTTCCTGTATAGCAGTTACGCGAAACCTCCGTGAAAACCAATAACACCAATCACAACCATGACTGAGGCCATCCCGAGCATCGTCGGATCTATTGTGCAGAAACTAGCTTCATCGGCTATTGAAGAAATTCAACTGGTATGGGGTGTCAAGGATGACCGAGAGAAGCTCAAGAACACGCTAGAGATGATCCAGGAGGTGCTCGCCGATGCTGAGCAGAAGCAAACAAAAGAGCCAGCTGTGAAGCATTGGTTGTTGAAGCTTAAAGACTTCTGCTATGATGCCGAGGACGTGCTAGACGAATTCGAAACCGAGGCTTTGCATAGGCGGGCGAGATCGACCGAGCACTTGACCCTCAAAAGGAAGGTATGCTACTTGTGCTCGTGGCTACCTAACTTTATTTTCCAGTTTAAGATGGCACATGAAATGAAAGAACTGGGAAAGAGAATCGACGGGATCAATGAAGAGAAAACTAAGTTCAACTTGTCGAGTGAAGTTTATGACAAGACTATAGTTTCGCGGAGGGAAACTCATTCTTATGTAACCACTGCGAATGTGATTGGAAGAAATGAAGAAAAGGAAAAAATAATAGAGCTGTTGATAAGATCAAATGATGATGGAGCTGGAACGATAGCAATCGTTCCGATTATTGGAATGGGAGGTGCTGGAAAGACGACTCTCGCTGAATTGGTTTACAATGATGACGAGGTAAACGAACATTTCAAAGACAACAAAATTTGGTTATCCATGCCCGTAGAATTCGAACTTAAGAAGATAATAGGAAACATCCTCGAGTCTCTTGGTCAAAAAGAAAAATACGAAAGCCTTGAAATGCTGCAAAAATGCCTGAGGAGCACCATTGCGAACAAAAGGTATTTGTTCGTAATGGATGATGTGTGGCAAGTGAGTAAGGAGGACTGGGAGAAACTGAGAGATTTGTTAGGAGGTGTTTCCGAAGGGAGTAAAGTCATCTTGACTTCGCGGAATGAATCGATCGCCTCAATCATGGGCACTGTGCCCCCGCTTAAATTGGCCGAGCTTTCGCAGGAGGATTCTTTGACTTTGTTCGTGAAGTACGCGTTCAATCCAGGGCAAGAGAAGAATCACCCGGACCTTATGGAAATCGGTAAGGAAATTGTGAGCAAGTGCGGGGGAAATCCTATGGCGGTGAAGGCTTTGGGAAGCTTGTTGTATTCAAAAAACAATCGGAGCGATTGGGAAGATGTGAGAGATAGTGAGAAGTGGAAATCAGAAACTGATATTTTACCTTCACTAAGAATAAGTTATGATCTAATGCCGTCTTACTTGAAACGATGTTTCGCTTATTGCTCGATATTCCCGAAGAAGTACTGGTTCGTCAACTTTGATCCGATCCAACTGTGGATCTCCAGTGGGTTTATCCAGTCCAGCGGAAATAGTCAGGAGCCGGAAGAGATTGGACGGCGGTACTTGGAGGAGCTGCGGTCGAGATCCTTCTTCGATGTTGTCGTGGACGCATATCCGTTCCAGTTGTTCAGAATGCATGACCTCATTTACGAACTTGCCATTTCGGTGGCACAACCCGAATCGTCCAACATGAAAGTGTGGACGCAGGATATCTCCCCGATGACTCGGCACATATCATTTCCCGACCCATCTGATGTACCAAAAGATGAACTAAGCCGCTGCTTGAGCAAACTGAGCCGCGTTCGCACCATTATATGTGAGTGGTTGGGATCCTCTGACTCTGAGGAGTTCTTTCTGGAGACATGCATTTCGCCATTCAAGCACTTGCGAGTGCTATGGCTAGATGGCTCTAGCTTTGACCAACTGCCTAGTTCCATTGGCGGTCTAAAGCATTTGAGGCTTCTCAGTTTAAACGACAGCCTCGATATCAAGAAACTCCCCAAATCGGTCTGCGAGCTTCGCAATCTGCAGCACTTAGGTCTTGCCAGGTGCGAGGAACTCGAGGAACTGCCTGCAAACATCAAGAATATGATCAGCCTCCGCGTTTTGATTGTAACCACAAAGCAGCAGCGTTTCCCGGAGAGGGGAATAGGATGCTTGACCTCTTTGCGGTGGCTATTCATTGTAGAGTGCGAGAATTTGGAGGCCTTGTTTGATGATATCCAATCGCTCACGTTGCTTCATAAGTTGGTCATTGGAGGTTGTCCGAAGTTGGCCTCCTTACCACAAGGCATCAAGAATCTCAAAGCATTGGAGGATCTATGGATTTGGGACTGCAAGATGTTGAGGCTGCCAGAAGGCGAAAGAAATGAACCACGCTCCATGTCGAGGCTTCAATCCTTCGCAATCGAGGTATTACCGGAAATAGTTTCTTTGCCCGGGTGGCTCGAAGGTTCTGCAAGCACACTGCAGAGGATAAGGATTAAGTATTGTCCCAAATTGAGTGTATTGCCCGAGTGGCTGCGAAATTGTTCTTCTCTGAGAACACTGGAGATTGAAGACTGTCCCGGATTGTCCTCTCTGCCAGATGGCGTTCGCCGCATTCCCACGCTGACAAATCTGCGGATATCCGGTTGCGGGAAATTGAGCATTTGTGGAGAAGAAGATGAAGACGATCAAAATTGATTCATGGGTATATGAGCAAACTCCCCCTCTCTTTTTTTCGACGCGTTTATGAATTTTAAAATTTGATATTTTGAGATCATGTCCCTTATACTGTCTTTATTTACGAGGAATTGAGCAGTGATGAAGAAGAAGAAGAAGAAGCCTCGGTTTCTTTCGCCGAAGATAGCGACAAGATATATGAGCATCCAAATATTTTCTTGTAAGATATTCTCTTGTACGATGAGTGTAGAAATGTGAGGCCAATACAATAGCCACTCTAGAAATATCTAGAAAGATATTTTTCCAGAAATATTTGTCTGCTTATGTGTGTGAGGACTTCTCTCCACCGACATTGTGGAGACCTCTAATAAAAAGTTGCGTGTTATCCTTCAATGAGTCTGTTGTCTTTTTCATCAATTGGTATTAGAACTAGAGATTGGAGCAAGATCGCTCCCGTCCCTTAGATTTATATCGAGGGAAGGAAGAGAATAAACTGATTAATTGATACAAGCAAACTCCCCCTCTCTTTTGACACGTTTATGAATTAAAATCGGATCACGCGTACAATTCCAATGATTGCTTATCATGTGGAAGGAAGAGAATAAATTGATTCATCGGTATAAGCAAACTCCCTCTCTTTTTGGACACGTTTATGAATTTAAATTGGATAGGTGGAAGGAAGAGAATAAATCGATTCATCGATACAAGCAAACTCCCCGTCTTTGTTGACAAGATTACGAATTAAAATTGGATCACGCGTATAATTCAAACGATTGGTCATCTGATGACTTTCGGTCTGTTAATTTCGTACACAATGTTCTTGTAAGTCGAATTCTTCGAGAAAGTGTGCGATGCTATCTAAAAAGCAAAAGTGGCGATTTTGCATTTTGCAATTCCATTTAATTATCTATGTTGGGGGTTAATTACCCCTCAACATAAACAGTTTGAAAAAAAAAATAGCCGAAGCACCTCAATGTGTCCTGTTATTAGAAATTTAGAAGTTAGATGAACCAGGCTCCATGTTGAGGCTTCAATCGTTCCTAATTGCGGGATTACCGGAAATAGTTTCTTTGCCCCGGTGGCTCGAAGGTTCTGCAAGCACACTGCAGAGGATAATGATTGGGGATTGTCACAACATGAGGATATTGCCCGAGTGGCTGCAAAATTGTTCTTCTCTGAGAACACTGCAGATCATAGTGTGTCCTGGATTGTCCTCTCTGCCAGATGGCGTTCGCCTCATTCCCACATTGACAAAGCTGTGGATATCTGATTGCGGGGAGTTGAGCAGCTGTGGAGAATAAGAAGAAGATGATCAAAATTGATTCATCGGTACGATTGGATTCCCCCCCTTTCTTTCGACACGTTTATGAATTTTAAACTTTGATATTTTGAGATCATGTTTCTTATATTGTCTTTATTTACTTGCATGGTCAACTGCCACAACCACGCCATCTCTTGGAATCTGAAGAAAAAATCAGTTGCACGAGAGCTGCGGATAATTAATTAATTGCAGGGGAATTGAGCACGAGCACCGATGTTGAAGAAGAAGATAACTGCGAATAGAACGTCTAAATATCTAGATATTGTCTCGTAAAATAAATTCTTATAAGATGAGTGTAAAAATGGGTAGCTAACGGATTGACCAGTCTATATATTCTTTAGAAATATTTAGAAAGATATCTTTTTAGAAATATATGTTTGCTTATGTAAGTGTGTATAGGTTGTTCTCTCGATCGATATTATAAAGAGGATATGTTTATTTTCTTTAAATGAGTTTGTTGTTTTTTTTTAATCAATCGGTATCAAAGTTTTCGATTCGCGGTCTATACGACCACAGCTAGAAGCGATGGAGATTGGAGCAAGATCTCACTCCTGTTTGAGAGATTTATATCGACGTAAGGAAGAGAATAAATCGATTCATCGATATAAGCAAACTCCCCCTCTCTTTTGACACGTTTATGAAGTAAATTTGGACCATTCATACAATTCAAATGATTGCTCATCTAGTGATTTTCGGTCTTTTTTTCATTAACGATGTTCTTGTAAGTCGAATTCTTCCGGAAAGTATGCGATGCTACCTGCAAAGCAAAAGTAGCTACTTTGCATCTTGCAATTCCTTTTTGTTTTGATTGGTCGAAACTTGCAATTCCATTTGAGTATCTATGTTGGGGCTTAATTTACGCCTCAACATAAATAATTAAAAAAAAAAGAGAATAGTGGGAAGCACCTCAATGTGTCATATTATTAGAAATTTAAAAGTTAGAATTTGAGGATAAAAAAAATTTCAAAGCGCCTCCCATGCTTGGAGCCGCAACTAAAAAATGAGGTTTCCTGGCCCATTGACAAGTTTGTGATAATCTTTCATATTTTTTCGATTGACATATATGTAAATTGTAAAATCTTTTGAAAATTGAAATCTGCCAACGACACCCGACTGCTCAACGTCCATCGGGGGATTAAGGATAGGCATTATGGGATAATTGACCATGACTTATGACACATCAGCACCGGTCGAGGACAACCGTGGTCGACCTCATGGCCGAATGAAAGCTACTCAAGCCCAACCGATGCTAGTTGAGACTGATTGACTACCACTTGGGATTGAGTGGCAATGACCCAAGACTGTTCGCGATGACAATTTGCGTTGAAATGATAGAGAAATATGGATTAGGACTAGTTGTCGAGGTGATTTAATCTATTTCACCCGTCAAAAACAGAGAATTTTAAATGACATGTTGACTATAGGATGCAAACATGTAGGGCAGTTTTGGTGAATTGACTCATTTTTAAAAACTTTGCAAGAGTACATTGACAATATATATGTACATATATATATTTTTAATCAAAGAGAAAGTTTAAAGGGCCACTTTGCAATTTTTCTTTGAAAAACACAACTTGGATAATTTTCACATATGTATCTTTGAATTTCCTGTTCGCAGACTATAAGAAATGTATGATGCTATTTTCTTATACTCGATTAGGATCATTTTTGGAATAGTTTTCCACTGTCTGAAAATCATCATTTTTATGAGGAGGGTCGGAATTTACTCCAAAAACGTTTGAGCTCAAAAGTTATACCATTCATCAACCTAGCTTATTTTTTTTTTATGGTAATCAACCTAGGGTTAAGTTTGCAGAGAAAATGCGAATACTATGTTGCACTTGATTATAGGGTGATGCCTCCAGGCAAACTGGTAAGCTTATGACATCCCTTTTGATATGGAAAAATAACACTAACCAACAAAAATCATGTCAAAAGATGCGTTATCTATTTCTTTTGCTCCCATCCTCCCAATCGCATCCCTGGATCGTAGTTAGTGAATAGACAAAACTCATTCCCAAGCTTGCTGGAATGCTTAGGCCGGAATATGCATGGATGCAAACCATGAAGTTCTGCAGCTCTATCCTTTTGAACTTCTCCTGCAAGCATCACAGAATTTGCCAGGCATTAGGAAGGGATATAAGGCATCCAGCATACTCCAAAAAGGGGGGGAAATAGAACTGCCGCAGTTCATAGCTATAACGTCACTGCAAATGAAAGACTAATAAACCAAGAAGTTAGGTTAAAGGTTCCACAGGAGGACTAACAGTCCACACATACCTGTAAGTAAAAGAAAGTAAGCGTTTGACTGCGAGAGGAAAGATATGATTTTAGCAACTTTCTCCAAGCACTCCCCACTCTGTGGTTCATAAAAAAGAGGAATCAAAATGTATGCAGCCGATAATGGAAAGAGATACATAAGAGTGTCCACTAAAGGATCTTCCAGTTCCGGGACGAGATAAGACACGGTAAGCCTAGAATAGGGAGGCCTAATCATTTATAGTTCGCAAGGCCACATGAACTTACCAGATACGGAGGGTCTGCAACAACAAATTGGAAAGCATGCTTCATTTCAGTTGGCGACTCTTCTGGTTGGTTGTAGTCATAAAACATGAAGTCACTTCCGTATTGTTCAAAACATTTGTCGTACTCAGGGCAGTTGCACAAAGACACTGGGATCAATTCTCTGATATGATACCACGAATATGTTACTTCAGAGACCTTTCTCATAATGACACGCCAATGACATGCACACTTCGTAATCTGAGATATAAGCGTTGATGAAAAGAGTAAACCCATTCCAAAAGTTGATAAACTACCATGCATCATCTCATTATGGCTGAATCTTCTCTTATACTTCAAGGCTGGACTAAATCATACGTTTGACAGGCGCATCAAAATATTTTAACTGTACTACAACAAATGGCATAAGGCAACATCTATCGATTGTTCACACATTTTACAAAACTATCTTCCCATTTGATACTTGACCGGACAACACGGACCCACCTACTACTTACATTATATAAAATAACCCAGTGGAAGCCAAAAGACCATAGAAAGTCAAAAGCTCAAAGCTCGAGTGTTCCGGCGTGGATAGGATTAACATACTAACGACCTTGAGGTTCTACTTCAGGAAAAGAGTTCAACAATAAGGGGACAGAGGCGATATGGCTTCCAAACAGCAATAGCTTCTGTAACTGACCATTCCCCCTTCATTTTCCTAGGGAGAGGATGTATGTCAAAATGCCGAACAGGATAGTATACTCCAATCTGAAATTTGCTCCACTAATATGGTCGCTTGAAAAATGTTAAGTTATTAAACGCGTAAAAAATGCGAAATGCTGAGTTCAGGGTCATATAATAATCTAAAGGGGATATGTGCACTAGAAGTCCTAAAATTTATCATAAAAGTGCAATTGAGTCTTAAAACTTTCAAAAAGTGCAAACAAGTCTTAAAACTTGTCACGAAAGTGCACTTGAGTCCTAAAACTTTCAAAAAGTACAAATAAGTCCTAAAACTTGTCACAAAAGTGAAAACAAGTCCTAAAACTTGTCACAAAAGTGCAAATAAGTTCTAAAACTTTCAAAAAATAAAATCAATGGAAGGATTTGATTAAATCAATTTGATAAGTTTTAGGACTTGTTTATACTTTCGTGACAAATTTTAGGACTTGTTTGTACTTTTTGAAAGTTTTAGGACTCAAATGGACTTTCGTGACAAATTTTAAGACTTATTTATACTTTTTGAAAGTTTTAGGACTCAATTACATTTTCGTAATAAATTTTAGGATTTTGAATGCAGTTATTCCATATCCAAAGCCTTGACTATGGTGATTGCTTGTATTTCCTGCCTCGGATGTCGTGCGATTGCTAATGCCTTCAGGTTCTTGGCGATCTTGAATTTCTCCTCATATCCAGTATTCCTATGCTAGATTAGATGGTCTAAAACAAGTGCTGCACAGCCTCACAAAGCCTATTTGCCTTCATGAATCAGAGAAGGGGAAAAAGGTAAGAGTTTCTGACAGCATGGAACAAATTGAGCATGGCCATGATTGACTTTTCATAAATGAACTCCCCTTCTGAACTAGTAGCAGCAGATGGTCAAGAAAAAGCAAAAACAGCAAGCCACGACACCTGGCAATGACTATGATTCTACCTGTGAGGTGGATCCCTTCGAAGATACGAGCTGGGTGATTGTGAAAAGGCGGAGGATCACTATTTTGGTGCCGCCTTTACCTGTTGCGGAAAAATCTGCAGCATCAAAGCCATCCTCGAGCCAGGTGGATGACATACCTAGGGAACAGTGTGCCAGACAAATCCCCACTTCCAGCTGAAGGGAGTCGTGTAATGCCGTCCGTCAGTGAATTCGAGAAGTTGACATCGTTGCCACTCGAGATTGACACATTTGTGGGGAAAGTTTGTTCTCCACATCCGTCAGACAAGCCTAGAATCTCAGGGATGGATTCCAGAACACAGTCCAAGAACCCTGCCAACGTTTCTGTTCAGAAGTTACATGAAGTGCTGAAAACATCAATTTCCTCCGAAAGTATCAAACAGGAGAGAATGTCAAATAACCCTTGTTACATCTCCAGCGGGGTGACGTTCCTTCATCAACAGCTCAAAGCACGAAATCTCGAGAAGAAACTTCAGAAGGCCGGTGGACTGAGCAGCTGGCTGATGTCACCGGGGCTGGGGCAATTTGTGAGGATCTTCCGGTGGAGGCGCGTCAATGAGTTTCAGCTGGCCAACATGACGATGAAGAAACTCAAAGATATGGGTGCTGCTGCCGTGGGGCCTCGGAGGAAACTGATGCATGCTATCGACTGTGTTTGCGATCCTTATCATCGAAGACTCGAAGTGCCTCCTAGGATTTGCTGAGTGTTTAAGCTATTTGGAAAGATACATGATCCAGAAAATGGAGCCAAGGCCAACTTCTTGCGAATTAGAAGCATGTGGACACGAGGACAAGAAAAACATCCGGCGGCTTTTAAGGGTGTCGCGGCCCGTGAACTTAGGCTGCTGATGAACTCGGTTGCTTCATGTAATTAATTTTCTCTGTTTCTTTCCCTTTTCTCGGCCTAATCGAACGCATTCGACCAATGCTGCTAGTTCCACCCAAGTGAAAGAGACTTCAGTGTGGTGATGAAAAATTTTAGGGGTAGTAGAATTACGGCTTGAATTGTGTTTCTCGTCGCTGCTCTAAGTTGAGGCATCCCCGGATTAAAGATGAGAGTGGAGCTCACCGGTGACTAGGGTCATTGCTCTGACAATGACAATTCAAGTCTCAAGGCTCTAGTTTGTCGAAGATAGACAGGATCTGGTTCTTGGAAAATAATTAGCTTGAAATGGCCCCATTTCCTAAAAAATTACCTACTTTACATCGGGTTATGATTTTGACCTCTCATGGACAAGATCCCCACTGTTGAGTAAACCTCCTATCCCCTCATCGTAGACCATGCATTTCGAAAGCAGGGGTTTGTTTCCCACTCCATAGTCTTCAATGCAGTTCTAGCTCAAATTCGCACGAGGGAGAGAGCTTGCTTTCGCGTTTCGCAACCGTGAGTGGCCCAACTGGATAAATGCACTCAACGTTCATGGCTGATGTGGTGTTTCGATATTATTGAATATTTTTTTTTTGATAACCCAAGGAACCCCCGCACGGTCGACAACCGGGAGGTAAATCCTGAGGGCGACACGTGCTAGCCACCACACACGTGCACCGGTTAAGTCACCCTGCGGCGCCCGGGATTCGAATACTCAATCTTTTGCAAGAGGAAGAGTGCCCTTTCCAGCAGCGCCACCCAGGCGGGTGGTAAAAGTGAGAATTATATATTTTGTAGTTTTTTGAGAAAATAAAAGTGAGATAATTAGAGGGTCATATATAGAAAAAAATGAGTTAGTTACGTATAATGGAAATTTGGGGCGAACTTGCTCTAGCGATGTGATCCACGTGGACAAGATCCCCACCGTCGAGTAAGAGTCTGATCCCCTCTCATCGCAGACCGTGCATTTCGAAAATCAGGCGTTCGTTTCCCGCTCCGTTGTCTTCAACGGAGGCTCTCGCTCAGAATCGCAGGAGCGAGGGAGCGAGCTTTGCTTTCGCGTTTCGCAATCGGCAAAAAGCTCCGAACGGAACGAACATGGAGGAGACGATAGCGACGCTCGGCAGAAGCCTCGGCCATTTCTGCAACCACCTCCAGAGCAGCGTCGACGCCCTCAACCAATCCATCGATCGCCGTCCCATCCCTCTCGGTGCGGGGGATGAATTCCAACTTCGGGTCGTGCGTTTTCCTTTCCTTCTCAGTCGATCGATTTATCTCTTGGTGTTTCGGATCGCAGATTCGGCTTCTTCGACCTTCGTTCAATGCCTGAACCGGCGCGTGTCCACCGCGAGCGGGGATCTCGAATTGCTCGACTCCATGTCGTTCGGGACCGTGTCGTTTGAGGAGCTGTTGGGTCACTGCAACGAGGTCTTCAAGAAGAACCAGAGCGACCTCGCTCAGCTCGAAGAGCGCCTTACGAGCTTCGGCTACGTCCCTGGTACTTTCAGCTCGTCCTTTTTTCCGCCTGCGTCTTTGATTGATAATGATTGTGTAAGAGTAGTAGTTTACCTGGTGTTGAAGTGTATATCAATATGCTGGATCGATAGGACAAGACTGCTGGGCCGATGATGAAAGGAAAATGAAATTAAGTAGGAGTTGAAAGGAATGAATTCATGCAAGTCAGTTATCTGCAGACCTTGATGTCCTGGTTTTGTTTCGTAGATGTTGACGATGTTGAAGAAGATACAGTCGAAGATTTATCGAGCCCTCTCGAACTTGATCCTCATTTTCCACAAGCAAATGGTGGATTTGATCTGCCATCTTCATGTTCGGGGCGACTTACTGCAGCGGCTTCCATGACGAAGTGTTTTGAAGAAGATTCTCTGTATCCTTGTCGGGTTTTGATATATCAACTTTCTTTGATCAAAGTTTGAAATATTGGCAAATTGTAGAATTCTAGGCTGAAGAGGTTAGGTGGGATAGATCAATTGGCTAGAGACTCCACACCTGGCCAGAGCTTCTATCCCTTAGGAACAATCACTAGACGGTTTGCTTGCTTTGAGTACAGGCTCTTTTCATGAGCCTACCCTGAGTAGGCCGAGCGCGTCAAGAGCACCCTCAGTGGGCTGACTCGAAATCCATGAGTCCATCTCCTGTCAGCTCTAGCGGTTGTGTTTGATGCTGGTGTCAGCAAAATAATCTTGAACAGTGTTTCCTCCGTCGTGACTTAGAGTTTATGTACTGTCGAGTCCTACCACTGAGCCATCGCATTTGGCAGTATAGGTACTGCCTTATTATATCCAAGTTGCAAATAGTGGTGCAATATGTCAGCTTTGCCATATGCAAATTTAATCCTAAATGACTGAAAATTGAAAACATGGCCAAATATGGTATACTATTGGCTAGCTTTTGTCTATTTGTCCTTCCTGAAGATCTCGAGATTTGATGACTCCATCAGCTTGAAAAGACTTGGTATATCTGACGTAGCTCTGGCCACCTTAGCTTCAGAAGGTGAGGGAACTTTAAGGATGTGTTGAACATGCTCTGCGCTTTACGTCCTTCTGAATATTGTCGCGACCTAAAAAAATCGAGTGTCGATCTTAGGCTAATGGATTACTAGATCAATTAAATTAATTAACCTAGCTCGAATTCTCCCAAACTCTACCAAATCGCAACTTAGGTCTAATTGTGAGCATGCAAATATTTTCAACGGGAGTCGCCACTAATCATTTAGGGTAGGTTGATTAGAAACCTAAATAAAATAGCGGGAGTACTATTTTATTTCTACGAGCCAGAAATTATAAATTCGGGACTTGGTTACGCTAGATTCCCTAACGCCCTTTCGGTACCAATTTCGAGAAAAATACTCGATTTGACAATTTTGATAAATCCAAGGTGCAGAAATTTCTTTTTGATTTTTACTTATTTAAATGAAAGCTAACCTATATGTAATGACGTGCAAAAATTGACATGCGATTAATGCAACCTAACATGCAAACTATATGTCATGCGACGACATGACCTATTTCTAATGACGGGCATATTATTTTTTTTATATTTTTTTTATGAAATTCGGAATTAAAAATGCCAATTATCTAAACATGCAATTCTAAACTAAAGAAATTAACCTATTCTAAAGTAATTTTTTTTTGGTATTTTTTTTTATCAAAATTCGAAATTAAAATCAAGTAAAAAAAATATAACCGCGAAATCTTTCGAATTAAGTTTCGATCTGAAGCCTGACAGATCGACCCTAAAATTCGAAATACCCGCTATGGAAATAACTCTATCTAAAGCCTGATAGATAGATTTATTTTCACGTGTGCGGTTACGGATTAGGAAATTTTCCTAATCGATCACATCTTGAAAAAATTTTGATATCTCAAATATCTTGGATATATTTAAAAGATTTTGAAAATTCTAGATTCTATCCAAATTTAACGAGTAATAGAATCTAGATTAGGCAAAATCCTAAGTGAGATATTGCCTATTATCTAAATATGCAAAATTAGATATCAAAAAACATAGATTAGGCAACAAAATATTCAAATCAAATTAGGATAAGATAATTACCTGATTTGCGGATTTATTTCCAAATTTGAATTTACAGCGAATCGGGATTGCGGATCGGCGGTGCGTCGGGGGCGGCGGCACGACGTAGGGAGTGGTGGCGGCGCGGCAGTGGCGTGGCACGGACGTCGGCGGTAGAGGTGCGGAGGACCAACGGCAAACGGACCGGCGAATGGTGGCTTGCGGATCACGAACGACGCGGCTAAACCCGGTGATGGAGACAGTGTCACGGTGTCAAGTTCACAGACAAACCCACGGATGGTGAGGAAACTCGGCCAAAGAGGGTCTTAGCTGAGACAGCTCTCGGGAAACACCTGCAAAAACAGAGTAACTCACGATGTGGGGGTGTCTTGGGACTGAGCAGGATCGGGGTGAGTCGAGCAGGAGGGATGCGATGGAGACTCGTCACAGCTGGGTTCGTGATGAGAATGCAGCAAAGTCGCCGGATCAGCAGCGACGGCAAGATTGAGCAGGGAAGTCGGGAAGCAACAGATCACCAAGGGTGCAGGGACGGGCAGCAGGAGTCGTTGTTGCGGTGTGGATAGGAACAGCTCGTCGTCGCCACTGGACTTGCTATGATGGTTGCCGGACGTCGAGAATCCTGCCGGGACGCTTCTGATTGATGCTGGTCTTGGGTGATGCGGGGTGAAGCGTGGCGGTGCACAGTGATCGGAGACGCAGCAGTGGCTGAATACGACCCCAGGAACGAAGAGGGCAGCAGTAACAACGTCAAACCTTGCCTGTAGCCTTGAGCCAAAGAGGAGCCCCTTTTGTCTTTTTCTCTCCTTCTGGATAAAGCCTCTCTTTTCTCTGTATTGTCTCTTTCACTCTCTCCGTGTATCTCTCTTTTTGTTCCCTCAATTGTGTACTGTGAAGCCCCCTTTGTTGACCGAGACCTCCCCTTTTATATGCAAGACAACATAGATTTCTTCTTTTTTTTTTCGGGAAAGGACGTGGTCAACTTTCAGAACATATATTTTATTTCTTTACTCCCTTAGAATTATGTCTTCCTTCTGATTATGGGCGTGGGGAGGTCTTCTTGGCAGCACTCTTTCTTGTTTTGAGAAAGATATATTACTCAAATAATATACGTCCTCACATGAATATTCCTTTCCCAGTTGCTCTTGCTATTTTCCATTGACCGACAAAATCTTGCATATTTTCACAAATATCTGAAAAACAAAGTCTATGAAATCGTGGACATCTTCAGGAAATCATGAAAGATATTTCTGCACAAGTGCCCAACCAAAAATATATTGACCGAGAATCATGTATATATTCCGAAAATTCTTCATATCCCACGTGCGAAAATTCCACCCGAGTTTGGCGAAAATTTTTATTCGTGGGCTTTTAACTAAGTCCATTCGCCATTGATTTAATGCAAATGCAACTATATGAGCCTATTACTATAAATGCTCCTAAAATCTATATGCAGTTTAACTAATTAATTAATTTTTTTAATTTTTAATATTTTTTTTAGGGGCCATGATCGATTCCTAATTTTCTATGCAATTAACACTAAATGATGCGCCAAAATTTAGGTGTCAACAAATATCATTTGGTACAAGCTTGCTCCTTTGATATCTCTTCACTGTCATTTGGAACATCAAGTTAGTCCTTGTTGAGATGATTAGAGAGATAATTTGCTGGGAGACAGTTGAATTCCTTATTACTCAAGCAGTTTTATCTGACAATTTTTCCCTTCTATATCATTTCCAGCTAATGGTAAGACTGTTGAGCCAAATCCTTGTTCGAGACGACCACGAAAGTATGATGGTCCATGCTTGAGTTTTTCCTTCTTTCTCGGTCTACTTTTTTCCTTCTCCATTTTTTCTTTTTCTTCGTTAAGGCATGAATCTCCTCTGCTATTAATCTTCCCTCTCATCCCAATTAGAAATCAAGAGGAGAAGATCCATGACCTGGAGGGGCAATATCAACATACTACAGTGAACTTGGGGGCAAGCGAAGGTACTAATACAAAATATTTGCATGGGTTATTGGTTAATTAGATTCTTTTAAGTTCACTCTTCCTAATGGAAATGAATTCATAAAGAAAAAGGAAACGTCCAGCGACTCATAGCATCGAATAAAGCTAGAAGGCATTGCGATCAGCTAAAATATAACTAGAACAGCGAAGAACAAGGAAGGCATAGCCTGTACGATCCCTTCCACAGAAAGTACCGGGATCACCACCCAGGACTCTCGCTAATTAGAGAAGCCTCTGCAATTTTCAAAGCAGAGGAAAACAGCACATACTTCTAAACCAATCATTCTCATCCTTGTAGAAGGGCCAAAGAGGGGGCATCTTATTCTTCTCCGTGCACATTTTTATCTTACAAGAAACAGAGTCACAAAGAAAGGAATGTAGTAAAGACTAAAGGGAAAGGTAGCAGAATTCAGGCCACTTTTGCTTTCTCTTTCATCAGACGAAGGTATTCCAAATCTAAATGGAACGGTATGGAATTACTTGCAAATTTCCACCAAGAATTGAGTGAACTATGCAACAGTTTGGAATAACGTTGTGCATACTCCATGGCACCATGTGTATTCCTATGTCTCTGCCTATATAACCTGGAAAAATCATGCTTCTTTGCCATCCTTCTCCTGATATCTTGTTTAGTTCCTGTATAGCAGTTACGCGAAACCTCCGTGAAAACCAATAACACCAATCACAACCATGACTGAGGCCATCCCGAGCATCGTCGGATCTATTGTGCAGAAACTAGCTTCATCGGCTATCGAAGAAATTCAACTGGTATGGGGTGTCAAGGATGACCGAGAGAAGCTCAAGAACACGCTAGAGATGATCCAGGAGGTGCTCGCCGATGCTGAGCAGAAGCAAACAAAAGAGCCAGCTGTGAAGCATTGGTTGTTGAAGCTTAAAGACTTCTGCTATGATGCCGAGGACGTGCTAGACTAATTCGAAACCGAGGCTTTGCATAGGCGGGCGAGATCGACCGAGCACTTGACCCTCAAAAGGAAGGTATGCTACTTGTGCTCGTGGCTACCTAACTTTATTTTCCAGTTTAAGATGGCACATGAAATGAAAGAACCGGGAAAGAGAATCGACAGGATCAATGAAGAGAAAACTAAGTTCAACTTGTCGAGTGAAGTTTATGACAAGACTATAGTTTCGTGGAGGGAAACTCATTCTTACGTAACCACTGCGAATGTGATTGGAAGAAAGGAAGAAAAGGAAAGAATAATAGAGCTGTTGATAAGATCAAATGACGGTGAAGCTGGAACGATAGCAGTCGTTCCGATTATTGGAATGGGAGGTGCTGGAAAGACGACTCTCGCTGAATTGGTTTACAATGATGACGAGGTAAACGAACATTTCAAAGACAACAAAATTTGGTTATCCATGCCCGTAGAATTCGAACTTAAGAAGATAATAGGAAACATCCTCGAGTCTCTTGGTCAAAAAGAAAAATACGAAAGCCTTGAAATGCTGCAAAAATGCCTGAGGAGCACCATTGCGAACAAAAGGTATTTGTTCGTAATGGACGATGTGTGGCAAGTGAGTAAGGAGGACTGGGAGAAACTGAGAGATTTGTTAGGAGGTGTTTCCGAAGGGAGTAAAGTCATCTTGACTTCGCAGAATGAATCGATCGCCTCGATCATGGGCACTGTCCTCCCACTTAAATTGGCCGAGCTTTCGCAGGAGGATTCTTTGACTTTGTTCGTGAAGTACGCGTTCAATCCAGGGCAAGAGAAGAATCACCCGGACCTTATGGAAATCGGTAAGGAAATTGTGAGCAAGTGCGGGGGAAATCCTATGGCGGTGAAGACTTTGGGAAGCTTGTTGTATTCAAAAAACAATCGGAGCGATTGGGAAGATGTGAGAGATAGTGAGAAGTGGAAATCAGAAACTGATATTTTACCTTCACTAAGAATAAGTTATGATCTAATGCCATCTTACTTGAAACGATGTTTCGCTTATTGCTCGATATTCCCAAAGAATCACGAGTTCGGCAACGTTGATCTGATCCAACTGTGGATCTCCAGTGGGTTTATCCAGTCCAGCGGAAATAGTCAGGAGCCGGAAGAGATTGGACGGCGGTACTTGGAGGAGCTGCGGTCAAGATCCTTCTTCGATGTTGTCGAGGACGAATATCTATTCCAGTTGTTCAGAATGCACGACCTCATTCACGAACTTGCCATTTCGGTGGCACAAACCGAATCGTCCAACATGAAAGTGTGGACGCAGGATATCTCCCCGATGACTCGGCACATATCATTTCCCAACCCATCTGATGTACCAAAAGATGAACTAAGCCGCTGCTTGAGCAAACTGAGCCGCGTTCGCACCGTTAAATGTGAGGGGTTGGGATCCTCCGACTCTGAGGAGTTCTTTCTAGAGACATGCATTTTGCGATTCAAGCACTTGCGAGTGCTATGGCTACCTGGCTCTAGCTTTGACCAACTGCCTAGTTCCATTGGCGGTCTAAAGCATTTGAGGTTTCTCAGTTTAAACGGCAACAAGAATATCAAGAAACTCCCCAAATCGATCTGCGAGCTTCGCAATCTGCAGCACTTAGGTCTTGGCATGTGCAAGGAACTCGAGGAACTGCCTGCAGACATCAAGAATATGTTCAGCCTCCGCTTTTTGTTCATAACCACGAAACAGCAGCGTTTCCCGGAGAGGGGAATAGGATGCTTGATCTCTCTGCGGTGGCTATTCATTGCAGAGTGCGAGAATTTGGAGGCCTTATTCGACGATATCCAATCGCTCGTGTCGCTCCGTAAGTTGGTCATTGGATGGTGTCCAAAGTTGGCCTCCTTACCACAAGGCATCAAGAATCTCAAAGCATTGGAGGATCTATGGATTGGGGACTGCAAGATGTTGAGGCTGCCAGAAGACGAAAGTAATGATGAACCACGCTCCATGTCGAGGCTTCAATCCTTCACAATCGAGAGATTACCGGAAATAGTTTCTTTGCCCGGGTGGCTCGAAGGTTCTGCAAGCATACTGCAGAGGATAAGGATTAAGTATTGTCGCAACTTGAGGATATTGCCCGAGTGGCTGCAAAATTGTTCTTCATTGAGAACACTGGAGATTGAAGGCTGTCGTGGATTGTCCTCTCTTCCAGATGGCGTTCGCCGCATTCCCACACTGACAAAGCTGCTGATATCCGGTTGCGGGGAATTGGGCAGTTGTGGAAAAGAAGAAGAAGATGATCAAAATTTGATTCATGGGTATATGAGCAAACTCCCCCTCTCTTTTTTTCGACGCGTTTATGAATTTTAAAATTTGATATTTTGAGATCATGTCCCTTATACTGTCTTTATTTACGAGGAATTGAGCAGTGATGAAGAAGAAGAAGAAGAAGCCTCAGTTTCTTTCGCCGAAGATAGCGACTAGATATATGAGCATCCAAATATTTTCTTGTAAGATATTCTCTTGTACGATGAGTGTAGAAATGTGAGGCCAATATAATAGCCACTCTAGAAATATCTAGAAAGATATCTTTCTAGAAATATTTGTCTGCTTATGTGTGTGGGGAGTTCTCTCCACTGACATTGTGGAGACCTCTAATAAAAAGTTGCGTGTTATCCTTCAGTGAGTCTGTTGTCTTTTTCATCAATTGGTATTAGAACTAGAGATTGGAGCAAGATCGCTCTCGTCCCTTAGATTTATATCGAGGGAAGGAAGAGAATAAACTGATTAATTGATACAAGCAAACTCCCCCACTCTTTTGACACGTTTATGAATTAAAATCGGATCACGCGTACAATTCCAATGATTGCTTATCATGTGGAAGGAAGAGAATAAATTGATTCATCGGTGTAAGCAAACTCCCTCTCTTTTTTGACACGTTTATGAATTTAAATTGGACAGGTGGAAGGAAGAGAATAAATTGATTCATCGATACAAGCAAACTCCCCGTCTTTGTTGACAAGATTATGAATTAAAATTGGATCACACGTATAATTCAAATGATTGGGCATCTGGTGACTTTTGGTATGTTAATTTCATACACAATGTTCTTGTAAGTCGAATTCTTCGAGAAAGTGTGCGATTCTATCTGCAAAGCAAAAGTGGCGATTTTGCATTTTCCAATTCCATTTAATTATCTATGTTGGGGGTTAATTACCCCTCAACATAAACAGTTCCAAAAAAAAAAATAGTCGAAGCACCTCAACGTGTCCTGTTATTAGAAATTTAGAAGTTAGAATTTGAGGATGAAAAAATTTCAAGGCGCCTCCCATACTTGGAGGCTTGATTCAAAATGAGGTTTTCTAGGCTCATTGACATGTATGTGACAACCTTTCATAATTTTTCGATTAACAAATATGTAAATTGTAATATCTTTTGAAAATTGGATTCTGCTGACGACACCCCACTGCTTGATGACTGTCGGGGGATTAAGGATAGTCATTACGGAACAATTGACTATAACTTAGGATGCACAAGCACCAGTCAAGAATGAACCGTTGTCAATTTAATGACCGACTGAAAGCTTCTCAAGTCCAATTGATACTAACTGAGACTAATTGACTAGTAGTCAATGACTTACTGCTTGAGATTCAGCAACAATAACCAAGATTGTTCGCGATGACAATTTGCATTGAAATGATAGAGAATATGGATTAGGACTAGTTGTCAAGGTGATTTAATCCATTTCACCCAGTTCAAAAAAGAGAATTTTAAATGACATCTTGACTATAGGAAATCGAATCATTTTTAAAACTTCGAAAGAGTAGATTGACAATATATATATATATATAGAGAGAGAGGGCTTAAAGGGCCATTTTGCAATTTTTAGATATTTATCTTTAAATTTCCCGTTCAAAGACTATAAGAAATGTATGGTGCGATTTTTCTTTGCGCGATTAACACAATTTTTGGAATTGTTTTCCACCATCTGAAAATCATCATTTGATGATTTGTGTGCTCAAAGAATGCATGGTCATTTTAAGCTCTGATTTTTCCCTACAAGTAAATACTATAACATGAGGTTAAAGGAACTATGTACCTTCGACAAAAAAGAGATCTCTATTTTACATTGCCAAACAGTCACACGTCTTTTTAATGAGGATTTGGGTGGACATAAATGATAATTGACTTATGTAATTTGAAATCTTGGTTATACTGTTTGGTTTTTATCTATTCCAATTGATTGTATGTCTGACCAAATGATCTCTTACTTTAGGAAGCAATGCATAGAAAAAAGATGAAATATCCATTGAGATGCACGTGTAGCCATGTTAAAAAAGTTGTATACTGGAGAATCAATTTAGTATTGAGTAATTAATATATTCAAATTAATCCATAACTCAATGGCTAAAACTTTTGAGTAAATGTGATTTAAATTCGGGCTCTCTCTTGTCGATCTCTGTATTAGATTTTGCTACTCTCTCCCAACAATATCCGTGTATCATGTGGTTCAAGCTCAACGTAAAGAGAGGTTTGGAATATGAAAATTGGAAACACAGAATGAACCAAATGCGAGCATCAACCAATAATAAATAGAGTTTTGGCTCGATATGGTGCTGCAATTTTCTTTTTTAAAAGACCTACTTGAATATATCCCGTTATCCCTATGAATATAGAAAAGAAGAAAAAGAACTTTTTCTTTTCGTTCCTACTCTTCTTTATGAAAAAAACAGGTGGGGGGGGCGGGGGGGGTGTTACTTTTCTTCCAAAAATTTGACTTCAAATCAGGCCAAATTGTTACTTTTCTTCCAAAAATTACCTTATCATATCATTCAACCCATCTTGAGTTTCGTTTGACGAAGGACAGGTAATTACGTTTCTAGGGTAACGTAAGATGCCCATTGAGGGTTTAAAAAGTTAAGGCCAAATTGGTATATGTGTGGGTAAATTGTGACGAGTGTCCGAATTTACTCCAAAAAACGTTTGTAGTCAAAAGTTATACCATTCATCAACCTAGGGTTTTTTTTATCAGCATCAGCCTAGGGTTAAGTTTGCAGAAAAAATGCAAACACTATGTCGTACTTGATTATAGGGTCATGCCTCCAGGCAAACTGGCAAGCTTATGACATCCCTTTTGACATGAAAAACAACACTAACCAACAAAATTCACGTCAAAAGATGCGTTATCTACTTCTCTTGCTCCCATCCTCCCAATCGCGGCCCTGGATCGTAGTTAGTGAATAGGCGAAACTCATTCCCAAGCTTGCTGGAATGCTTAGGCCGGAATATGCATGGATGCAAACCAAGAAGTTCTGCAGCTCTATCTTTTTGAACTTCTCCTGCAAGCATCTCAGAATTTGCCAGGCGTTAGGAAGGGATATAAGGCATCCAGCATACTCCAAAAAGGGGGGAAAATAGAACTGCAGCAGTTCATAGCTATAACATCACTGCAAATGAAAGACGATAAACCAAGAAGTTACGTTAAAGATTCCACAGGAGGACTAACAGTCCACACATACCTGTAAGTAAAAGCAAGTAAGCGTTCGTCTGCGAGAGGAAAGATATGGTTTGAGCAACTTTCTCCAAGCACTCCCCACTCTGTGGTTCATAAAGAAAGGAATCAAAATGTATGCAGCCGATAATGGAAAGAGATACATAAGAGTGTCCATTAAAGGATCTTTCGGTTCCAGGACAAGACAAGACACGGTAAGCATAGAAGAGGGAGGCCTAAGCATTTATAGTTCGCGAGCCCATATAAACTTACCAGATACGGAGGATCTGCAACAATAACTTGGAAAGCATGCTTCATTTCAGTTGGCAACTCTTCCGGTTGGTTGTAGTCATAAAACGTGAAGTCACTTCCATATTGTTCAAAACGTTTGTCGTACTCGAGCAGTTGCACAGAGACACTAGGATCAATTCTCTGATATGATACCACAAATATGTTACTTCAAAGACCTTTCTCATAATGAAACGCCAATGACATGCACACTTCATAATCAAGCAGTTGCACAGAGACACTAGGATCAATTCTCTGTAGGATACCACAAATATGTTACTTCAAAGACCTTTCTCATAGTGACACGCCAATGACATGCACATTTCATAATCTAAGATATGAGCGTTGATGAAAGAGTAAACCCATTACAATTAATCATCTCATTATGGCCGAAGCTTCTCTTAGACTTCAAGGCTGGACTAAATCATATGTTTGACAGGCACATCAAAATATATTACTTGTACTGCAACAAATGGCATAATGCAACACCTATCGATTGTTCACACATTTTACAAAACTATCTTCCCATTTGATACTTGACCGGACACCACAGACCCACCTACCACTTGCACTATATAAAATAACCAAGTGAAAGCCAAAAGACCATAGAAAGTCAAAAGCTCAAAGCTCGAGTGTTCCGGCATGGACAGGATTAACATACTAACAACCTCGAGGTTCTACTTCAGGAAAAGAGTTCAACAATAAGGGGACAAAGGCGAGACGGCTTCCAAACAGCAATAGCTTCTATAACTGACCATTTCCCCTTCATTTTCCTTAAGGAGACGCTATATGTCAAAATGCCGAACAGAATAGCATACTCCAATCTGAAATTTGTTCCAATAAGATGGTCGCTTGAAAACAACTCGCTTATTCCAAAGTCAAATCTTATTTAATTGATTCAGCATTGGGGTCATCGAACTTTGACACTGACCATCGCATTTGCACGGGTGGCGTTGAGCCAATCATTCTCTCGGCAAAGCCCAATTCCAAATAAGATCGCTCGAACGACAGGGTATGCACGCTTCCGACAGTAAGCGCGGCGAAACATGACATGAGGAAAGGCATGGACCAGACCCCAGAAGGCAGTAACAAGAAGATCAACCAGAGGCTCACGCTAGCCCTTTGCAGTTACAAGGAGTATACAATAACATCCACCGGAAGCTCACGTTGGTCCTTTGCAATTACGAGGAGTAACAAGAACATTGGACAAAAAAAGCATAAAACAGGAAGCTCATTGTCAAGTAGAAACACAGAGTGCAGTTCATATCATCACAGTCGATCGGTTCGTCAATCCGGTTCCATAATTTTCGCGAGGCTGGAGAACCAAACCCTAACCCCATTTTTCTACCCCTAAAAATGAAATCCTCAACCACGGAAGAGCCGATGGAACAAGAAGAAAATGGCGCACCTTGAGATAAGCAAAAAGCGTGGGGCAAGCGATGCAGGCAACGCGAGAGGGAGAGCCCGAACAGAGCGCGAGCACTTCGTTGGCGACGGTCTCGGCCGTCTCGCGGTCGTACCAGAACTGGCTCAGCCTCCAGTCCTCCGTCACCAGGGCCACCTCCGACTGCCCCGCCGGCGACTGGCTCTGCTCCCGGAGGAATTCCTGGAGTGCCGCGAGGGCTTGCGAGCTGAGCGTCGGCGCGTCGCCGCCATCGTCGACGTCGACGTTGCGATCTGCGAGTGCTTCCATGGCTTTGGAATGGGACGGAGATGCGAGGACCGCGGGCGGGGTCACGTAGCTAGTAACCATAGAAGCCGCACTCCTCTTCATTTTCTCTTTTTCTTAATTATTTGTTATACATTTTCTAAATTCTTAACTCAAAATTGGGTGAACAAATTTTTCGCTTTATTCAAATTTTAAGAGTCTCGTAATTTAAATTTTATTTGATTGGAAATACTTAAAAATACATTCATGTAGAGATAACACATATTATTTGCGAAAAATCATGATCTTCAATTGTTCTCAATAAAATGTATAACAATGAATTAAGTTGTCACATATATAACACATAAAATTTTCTTTTTGAAGTTGTCAATTGTTCTCAATAAAATCATGATTTGCTTTTCAAAGCAAATCCAAAGGTGGGCCAGCAAAGACTCCAGACAATTTTGTAATCTTGATCTTCAATTCCTTATGAATCTTAAATTGTTGTAATAACTAAGGATACATTTGATTCGTTTAATCGCAAAATAAGATGAAAGGTCAAATCATGAAAAAGCTTAACACACTGAACATGTAGAAAGTGAGAAAAGCCCAAAAGAAATCTAGATAATGAACTCAGTGGCAGATTTTCGAAATGCAATTCCAAGAGCGAAACGACGAATTCCGATCCCGTTGCACCTTATACGCATCAATAATACATGCAATATCAGGAGTGTACAAAAAAATTGGAAACTGCCCGAACCGCTCAGGATCGGACTGGAACCGGTGGTTCCTAAGGGAACCGGTCCAGTTCCCAGTTCCATTTTTTCAGAATCAGTAGGTACCGGTCCGATTCCCGGTCCTAGATATGAAACTGCCCGCCCACCCATCCGAATCGAACCAGTAATATAATAATAAATATAATATATTTATTTAATTTTTAATTTTTTAAAAAAATCCTAATTCCCTAAACTAAACATAATTTGCTTGACGCTCACAGTCTCACATTAAGCTGAGATACGCTCACTCTCACTCTCTTGCTCTTCTCGATCGATGCTCACCTTACCATTTCCGACTCTCTATCTCCTTCTCCGTCTTTGTCTTTCCGTCTCCGTCCTTGGCTAATGGAACTAGTTCCATGGATCCACACGGGAACCGGACCGTGCGGTCCGGCTTCCGGTTCTAATTTTTTGGAACCGATCTTTAGTAGGCAGTTCCCGTTTCTAGAGTGGAAATCGCCCACCCGAACCATGCTCACTCCTATGCGGTACACATTCGCTTGACATTAGCTGCAAGAGCCGAGGATCCCTTCCAAGAAACGAACACAACATGAGATTGATTATTATGAGCTAGGATCATTTGCCAGAGAAGGTGGCGAAAATGAAGCGGCAATTTGCGATGGATACTTTGCTTCAATCACACGCCATCTTAAGAAGAGCAAAAGGAAAATTACAAGTGCGGGCATGATGCGAAACAGGAAACAACGCCTGAGGCGTTGAATTTCTTGGGCACAGCAGTCCTCAGACAGACCATATGAACTTCCCTCATCCCCCTGGCGCAGTGCAGCTTTGGTGTTTACAGCTGATGCTAGCTGGTATGGAATTGACGGCGCTCGATCGTTCCAAATAGCCACCTGCATCTAGCAGTTGAGTGAAGCGTCTGAAGACATCTACTATCATGTTTGCCCATATACATCGCCTCGTGAGCTCCACAACCAACTTGTTCACCAAAAGATGGCAACCATAAAGAAATTTCATGGCATGAGCCCATCCTTACAACAGATATGGCTTCCCCCATATGTTAATGCACGCACCATAACGCCCAAAGTGCACGAGAGTTAGTGGTGCTCATCTAATGTGTCTCTTCACCTGACAAACTTTCACAATCTGAATCGGCGACAGCTACATTTGCATCCCATAAACTATGCCCTCTGCTCTTGTCCACTTCCCCAAGTGTTCCTGTTGCTTCCGCATCGCCCCCAAGAGCACCGCCAATAATTTCACTGAGAGCTTCCCAGCTTGCTTTTTCGTCATAAATGCAATTCAACAACCTATTTTGGGCATCCGCAGAAATAATATCTTTGGCCCTAAGCAACTCAATAAATTCTTTGGCTTCTTCAGCACTTTCTTTTCCTATTATGAATTCCAGACACGCAGTCAAAGATTGCGGACCTGGCTTCCACCGAGATGGACAAATCAATATTGCTTTCTTCATGGCATCATATGCCTCTGGCATCTGATTATTTTGGATATATCCTTTTACCAAATGGTACCATGTCATGTGATCCAGCTTTCCACCTTTCCGTACAAATTCGTTCTTCAGTGCCTCGGCCTTCTCAAGGTGACCGGTCTTGCTATAAGCATGAATCAGGTTATTTGGAATACGAATATCGCAGGTCAAATCACTAGACATCCACTGCTCCAGAATCATTTCGGCACTTTTAATGTCGTCGAACTTCAGCAGAGAGTTCATGACGCAATTATATCCCTTGTTGTATACTTTTCTTTTATTCTTGTAAGCATCCCATAGTCTTAGAACTTCATCTTTATTCCCAGCTGCTGCATACTGTGTGATAAGAAAGTCGTATGCCGCGGTACTTGTTTTCTCAGTTATCAGTCCCTCACATTTCTTTAGCATTTCCAGAGCTTTGTCGAGAAGACCCAATCTATAGTACCCAGAGGTTACCACAACACCTGTTGTCCAGTCCCAAACAAAATTAGCATCCATTTTCATCCGTGTTAGAATCATCTCGAATTTCTCAGTGTCAGAAGCAGCTGTACTGGCACTCAGCCAGATACTGTAGATATATCTATTCAGATGAATCTTTTCTTCTTCCATCTCATTAATCAGAGCATCTACTTTATCATAGTCTCCAGTCCGATAGTAAAGATTAAGCAAATTAGTGAAGCAAAGGACAGACCTTGAGAATCCCAGATGCCTCATTTTCTCCAACAGAGCCTCTGCTTTCTTCGGAAGTTTTGCCTTAGCATAGCAATTAAGAAGAGCAATATAGACCTTTTCGACTTTAAGCCGTCTGGGAAGGTTATCAAAATATATCTCTGCTTGTTCTATCCCATGGACTTTCGAGATCAGATTGAACCGAACAGCAGCATCCGCAGTAGTAATCGCAATATACCTTTTATCAGACATCCACATCGATATCTACAAAAGATAATGAGGATTTATACTAATATAATGAGATATGAATTTATGAATTATGAGATGATATAGAGGGAAGCATCAACTCTCCAACCACTAAATTTCAAAAAATATCATTACTTAGGCATTGTTATTTAAGGAAAATGGAGCCTATACTAAAACCATACGAAAGGTACTATATTCGATGGTTCATAGCACAGTGACTGGCTATGTAATGTTAACAGTAGCATGACGGGAACAGTTGCCTCATCCCCAGCAGCCTTTCATTACAATGTCAGATATTGTGCTATCCACACATCTCAATTTTTGAAACTCGTCTTCAATATATAACATGATTGGTAGAGACTGATTATAAAGAATGGTAAGCGAGCTTAGCATGTCTCATTTATAAGGACAAAGCAAGCCCTGGAACGGTGATGGCGGGAAGCATGAAAATGACTCTCATAGTGCATTGCTTCATCTCAGCCGTAACCATTTATATGCAAAATGATGCTTGAATTGTAGTGAGCTAGCAGTTAGGAGTACAAGAAAACAAAGTTTCATATTTACGATAAAATGTGCGCTTGTGTGTGTGTGTGTGTGGTGGGCCGCAATCACCACGTGCAACTTAGTTCACTCCCATCATTTCAGTTCATGCATTTTGGCTTGCATGCGAATAAATCCCCAACATCATTTCATGACTAATAAATCAAGAATAACACAAAATGCCAGAGCAGCTCTCCCAGTTTGTCTTTGAAGCACAAACCCATTTTTTCTCATTTTTCCAACTTTTTCTGAAAATGAAAAAAAATTTCTTCCACCCAATCCATGCGACCCTTCAAAAGTGTACAAAGGTAAATCTTATGGGTTAGCTGATCACATTCTCTATTGGTGGCTCCACCATTGACCACATATAGCTACGAAGGGTAACAGAAAGAAAAGAAACACACAAGGAATGCACAACAAAATGCTGACATGTCTGTTGGTCGTGGGAAAGATTACTCTTCTACTTGATACAGACAGAGATAATCAAATGCCACAGCTTCAGAATCAGTTGCACATTATAGTACTAATTATGCAGTAACATAAAGAACAACGGCTCCTTCAAAGAGCAGGTTGCTCCACACTTTCAGGAAAAAACAGTGGAACAAAAACTGTCTCCTCAACACAGAAAAAAGAAAAGGGGAATAGTATTTTGTGGAAGAAGATGCATTCAGTCCATTAAAGATTTCCAGAAGTCATGAAGGGACATCACTCTTCCTAGAAATCTTGTGCAAACCCAGCATTAGCACCCCCGTTCCCCATGTGTCCCAAAAACACAGCTTGCATTACGGGCTGTGAATTTTGTGCCGTGCTTTTATAAGGTTGTGATGTGGCTGTAGTTGCGGCCATAACGACGTCTGGTTTATCCTCGAAACCATTTGACAAAGTGTTACGGAGTTTTTAAAATCTGCTTTGCTAAATCTTCTCCCTTGGATTGTGGTTCATGTAGAGCCAGAATCCAGAATCCTCCTCTCCAAAGAGCATAGATAGATGAGGCTTCAAAAGGGAGGTCCCTCGAAACATACGATACATACTTGGATTTTGCATACCCTTGGCATCCAGCATCTCATTATCTCGCAGCAAGCAATAACCATATAATAATCGAATCCAAACACAGCACCTCAACCGCTCAACCAATCCCCTCTATATAAATGACGCAGTAAAGTTGCGGTTCTGAACCAAGCCGAATCCAATCGATCACTGGGAAGATCAAATTCGATCCCGCGACTACCTAGGTTCCTTTTCAGCATCTAGCGCCCCCGCGCACCCTCGCAAGTACACGTACGGATATCGGAAATACCTCGAGCGCGTGGCTGTGGCGACGGTAGGACCTCATTCGCTTGATGAGGCGGAGGAAAGGCCGCCGCTCGACGGGGTTGCCCTCCGCGACCCACCGGTCGAGCACCGGGGCGATCGAGAGCTGCGGATCGCCGAGAGGGGAGATCCTGCGGAGCAGCTCCGTCATGGGACCGTCCGCGGGTTTCTTGCTGCCCCATCGAGCTGCTCCGGCCGACGAGAGCGGCGGCGACGGCGAGGTCGAGTGCTGAGGAGAGAAGCCGATCGCCGCATTGCTCGCGATTCCACGAGCCGAGTCGTTGCCCGGTGCGCCGCCGCTGGTTCGCAGCAGCTTCATCGCGAGCGAGCGAGCGAGCGGGACAGACTGAGAGGGAAGGTTCGAGTTTTCCGTTTTCAGGGGCTCCACGAAAACTTTTCTTTTCGTTTTCGAAGCATTAGGGTCGAGCACCGGTCCGATCCGACCCGAGAACCGTTCCGGCGGGAACCGGAACCAGTTCCGCAAATCTAGAACCGGTAATAATTTGTCTGGTTCGCAATTCCTTGTGCTGAACCGGACCGAGCCGATGTAATCGCTCGGTTTACTATCATATTTGCACCTCTCTCTCTCTCTCTCTTAGACTCACCCGCCCCGGTCACTCTTAGTCTCTCGGCCTCCGGTTCGCTCACGCAGCCGCCGCCATGGTGTCGCCAGCTTGTTGCCGTCCACCGCCCCAGCTGTACCGCGCTCACCGTGGTCTTGTACTTTCCTTTTTGCGAGATTGATTCGAAGTTTCGGAAATCCCCAAAGGTTTTCTCTCTTCTTTTTACTTTCTTTTTAGGTCTTTCAAGAGCAATCACTTTTGCATGGTCCTTTACCATTTATCAACTGATTCAAGAGACACCTGCACAATTCCCAGGTTTTTTTCCACCAACACTGCTGGATATTCGCAAACTTACGTGCCATTTTTGGGCTTTAATGCGTACATGAAACTTTCATCAAGCAGTAAAAGATGCCGATGGCAATGTGTTGGGCAAGAAAGCGGTCAAACCACCAAACATTCCCCCCCAATCATAATAAACTAAACCAACTTACAAAAAGAAGAAACCTAGACACAATACCCGACGTTGTCGGATTGACTTTAAAACCAAATTGGTTTTCATGATCAATTGAGTCGGTTCCCATTTTGGAATCTGGAACAAACCAGTTTGTGGAACCAAGAACCGATTTTCACTCGGAATCAATCATCCTTGAAGGCAGCCTTATTTTCTTCTCTCTATTTTCAAACTTATCTTCTTTTTATTGTGATGCAAAAATATCATAAATTCTTTTACCCAAGTAATGTTGCATAACATAAAGTGGAAAAGAATTGATCAAACATCATCAGCGTAATCAATCAAAAGGATCGTGCAATGCGCGTTCCCTTCCGTTCAAAGCTCGAGTTCTGATTGCAATCCACCCTATGCATTCTCTCCCAGATGCCCTTAGGAACTCGTGGAATTGGAGACGAAATAGGGCAGGGCGAACCATACCTTCTCCAGAGTAGGTCATGTATATTTACAGGTTCCGTGAGCTAAAGTGCGCACTTTCGCAAAGCCATTTTCAATTACATCCGGAGATGGGCTCCAGGTTCCAACACCAGAGAAAAACGAAGATAATAGTCCGCTGTACACAACCATCTCTTGAAGTTTCAAGGTTCACTCCTATACTCGTTTCGTTCTTAGGATAAGTTAGACAGCTAACCCTAGAAGGATTGACATGCTAACTCAATCAATAAGACTACAAACTTCCTGGAACGACAGAGTCTGCCGGGAACACCTCGTGCCAAGAAGGCACACGAGTGTAGTCTAGTGGATCCACAACCAGCTTGAACCAACTTCAAAGTGAAAAAGAAAATTACCAGTGCTTGTTGCTACCCACAGACAGAGAGAGTATGAGATGCCACCGAAGCTGAAAACTTGACATGCATTTCGAAAATTAGCGCAACCGATCAAGATGCAAAAGCATGCAAGGAAAGAAAGTGCAATGCTATAAGATAGAAAACACCAACGCTGATAGGATGACTTCAATAAATGAACCTAACAACATAAAGTATTACCATCCCTCTTTAATCTTCATAACATGGAGAAATTCAATCCAAAATTTTCATAAGCAAAGGCATATCCAGTGACATCATTCCAAAAAGACAAACATAATAAAAACAAAAGCTACTATGAAACTCTCGCACTTTGAGACTTTGCAGTTCAACTCAACGGTTGGCCTTGGCAACTCTCTCTATCTCATCCTTCTTCTTGATGGCATAGCTGCAGAACAAATTATAACCATCAGTGCATATGAACAAATTATAAGTAGGAAGTTGTGCAGCAAAAGGATCGGCCATTGTGAGGAAGACAAACAAATGGCATCAGTTACCTGTTGGATGAACCCTTAGCAGCATTAATAAGTTCATCAGCCAGACACTCGGCGATTGTCTTGATGTTCCTGAAAGCTGACTCCCTAGCACCAGTGGTCAGCAGATAGATTGCCTGATTCACACGTCGCAAGGGGGAAATATCCACAGCCTGACGCCTCACAACACCAGCTGACCCAATACGAGTAGCATCTTCCCGAGGACCACTGCAATTAGAAATCGCATATTATATAAATGAACTAGGATAAAATACGATAATCAATTTCTAAGATACTTCTACTCATTAATATTAAGCCTTTCCAACTACACCAACTATGAGTGGGTGAACGCTCTTAACAACATTGTATAAGCAATAGATATTCCTTGATACGCACCTGTTGATGACAGCGTCCACAATGACTTGGATTGGGTTTTGATCGGTGAGAAGGTGGATGATTTCCATGGCATGTTTCACAATTCTGACAGCCAACAATTTCTTCCCGTTGTTTCTCCCGTGCATCATCAGGGAGTTAGTGAGCCTCTCCACAATTGGACATTGAGCTTTCCTGAAACGCTTGACTGAGTACCTACCAGCAGTGTGGGGAACATATGTAGCATGCTTGGCCGGTTGGACAGCAATGTAATCGTTCAATGAAAGATCATTCACCTAAAAGCAACAAAAGGAATTGTCAAAATAAAACTAAAATCGAAAAACCAAATCTTAATGGGTATGCTTCCCCATTTTGGAGAGATGCTTGACATACAGATTCCTCGATAGTTCTCGTCAGTGATTAAAAAATAAATAAAAATGATCTGATCCCACTAGATTTAGAAACACAAGATCTAACAAATTTATGCCAGACCACACAAAACAAGAACTCTACAAATCAGCAAGATGAAGAGAAATGAAAATTCCATAAGCCAAAATAAAATCAGACTGAATATGAATCAGACCTATGTGAAAGAGTTGCTCAGACACTGAGCGTCTAGACCAAACTTTTCAAAGGAAAGAACTATCTCAGACTTAGAAAGATGTCAATCACCATCGCCGCTCCACCACTTCGAGAGAAACCAGGTCTAACGCTTTAAAATGTATCAACTTCAGCTTCAAATGTAACCAGACTAAACTTACTGAATGCATTTCGCTAAGCAATTCAAGTTAAGGCCGACGCGCACAATAGTGGACAACACCGACCCCATACAATATCGACAAAGAGATCAGACCAAGATAAACACAATCAGGAAAGCGATGTTATTAGACCCTAGAAGTTTCAGTAACGCAGCCATTCAAACTCAACCCCCAAGTTAAGGACTTTTTTACATGCCCACTACGACCAATTAGAACTTTTCTCAGATCAAAACACCGGCGAACCAAAATACCGCTCTCGCTCACTACTGACAAGCTTTTTCTACCAGAATCTAACAGCAGGCAGATGCATCACATGAACCGGGGCAACCGAAAAACAGAACACGCGCAAAGGCCGTCCGAAACGCGCGATTTGCAGGGGGAGCAATGGACGAACCTGCACGTCATCGAAGGACCACCGGTTGAAAAGCTTCACGTCGGAGACCGGCTGGATCTCCACGGGAGCAGCTGCGACCGCCATGCCTGCGAACAACGAAAGAGAAACGCGGTAAGCACGCGAGGAAGAAATCGCGCGGGACGGGTGCAGCGAGAGAGAGAGAGAGGAAGAGGGCGGCACTTGGAATTGGTGAGGACGACGGAGGACGAGGAGGAAGAGGAGGAGGAGGAGGCGGCAGAAGGCGGAAGCGCTCTGTCTCTCTCGCTGGAGATGGGGGAAACGAAACCCTAGTTTTGGCTTTTAAATAGCGCCTGGTGTGGTTAGGGTTTTAACCAGAGCTGTCCTTTGGTGGCGGGGAGATGAAATGGGCCTCTCATTGGAAAATGGGCTTTCCCGGCCCATCAGGGCCCAGTTGACCTTTTGAAGGTTTTTTTTTCGTATTTTAATTTAATACTTAGATTTCTTTTATCCACTGCATATAGAATCAAGCTAGTAAGATCTACTGGATATAATAAGTAAAAAAATATCAAATCTTATCTCTATAGCGTATTTATTTGTCCATGATATTCTTTTAAGGGAGAGCTTCCTCTTTCAACCTCTCGAATAAAATTACCTCATAACATTGATAATAACTCGAATTAATTTTAAATTAAATCCATAGGCTATTTCATCGTTTAGCACTTAAAAATGGAACTTGCCGTTAACCGCCACTCTCCACTACTCATGAGTAGACCCATCAAATGGGCGGATCAGGTCGGATTTGGATCGCTTGAACTTGGTCCGACCTATATTGACCTATTTTTAGTTCAATGTAAAGTTAATGACGCTGGTGGTGGTGCACCATGGCGACAAGGCGGCGTACAATCTGCTTCGGGTGAGGCGCAGGTTGATGACTAAGTGTTGGACCTTTGTCTTTTGCTAGTAAATCAAATGAGTTTGAAAGCAGGTTTCTTTTTGACCCGTCAAAACCCATAATTAGTTAGGCTTTGCTTCCTTGGACCCATTTAAACTCGTATAGTAAATTTTAATCAACTCACATATGATCTAGTTGTTAAATATGAGTTAAAATATGAATCCAAGACTAATTTTGATAGCTCTACTCAAGTTTCACAATCTGCAGACACTACATAGCAAACATAGTGGCTTGTAACTTGGACATAGGATAAGACTAGATTAAAAAAAAAGAGAGAAAGCGATAAGTGTATTGAAAGTCTTAAAACTTGTCATAAAAGTGTAATTAAATCATAAAACTTATTCCGAAAGTCCAATTGAGTCCTAAGACTTTCAAAAAGTACAATCAAGTCTTAAATTTTGTCATATTGGTTCTATCAAGATTGCACTTCTTGAAATTTTTATAATTCAATTCCACTTTCGTGACAAGCTTTAAGAATTGATTGCATTTTTTGAAATTTATAAGCTCGATTGCACTTTTGTGACATGTTTTAGGATATGATTGTACGTTTTGAAAGTTTTGGGACTCAATTGCATTTTCGTTAACAAGTTTTAAAACTTTTAGTACACTTATTAAAAAAAACTATTAGTTAATTGTACAACGAAAACATAATAAAAAAAATGATTACATTTTCTTGATGAGGCAGCTATCCATCGTCAGGAAATTTTCAGTGAACGTCACGGGCCCAGCCACAGGTAAATGAACATAGCATGCATTGGGCCTAGTAGTAACCCATTAATCTCTGGCTTTGGCCAGTGGCGAAAAAGATAAGATTCCCAGATAAGTTAGATGGGCATCTGTAAACAACAATTTCACTCCCATTTATTGGTTTCATTAACTTACTATTCCTCAAATGCCCTGTGATATTATTTTTCAATTTATTTGAAATTCTATTCTAATTTACTATAAAGCTAGATTAACTCGTGAATTGAACTGGAAACTTACAAGAAACAAGACAATTTTTTTTTATAATACTATCAAATCAAATCCTATCTCTATAGTGTATTTATTCATCCATGCTATTCTTCAAGGGGAGAGCTTCCTCTTTCAACCTCTTGAGTTAAGTTACCTCCTTTGGCATGGGTATTTCATGGGCTATTTCATCCTTTGGCATTTAAAAATGGAACCAATTATGAACCGCCACTCTCCACTACTCTCGGGTCTCGACTATCTAAATGCGCTTAGTTAATTGTACAACAAGCCAATAGGCATGCGGCTCTGCTGGTAAAGGGATTTGGGGGGTGGGGACACTAGTATCATAGGTGCGAAATTCAACTCCCAATCTTTACAGGAGGCAGAGCGGAAATCAAAGAGAGATATGAGAGTTAGAGGTAAAACAGATCCAAAAAAAAAAATCGCACAAAAAAAACATAAAAGAATAATTACCTCTTCTCGATGAGAAAGCCATTTATCGTTTGGAGATTTTGAGTGGGCGTCACCGGCCCAGTCTAATGAAAATGGCGAACAAAGCATCATACCTTGGGCCTAATAACCCACTAATCTGTTGCTTCGGGCAGCAAAGCATGGAGAAAAGATAAACTTGGATGGGTACATTAAACAACAACCTTTCCTTTGAATTGTTTGATGTTTAATTTCACTCCCATTTATTCACTTCCTTAACTTATTATTTCTCAAATGCCTGGTGATTTTATTGTCCACTTTATTTGAAATTCTATTCTAATTTACTATATACCTAGACGTAAACTCGCGAATTGAGCTGAAAACTTGAGAAATAAGACAATTCTCATAATATCTGAAAATATTATAATTCTATATTATATGAGAAACTTATCAATTAGGCTCTGTTCGTTTGTCGGAAAATATTATCCTTTTGGAAAATATTTTTCAGGAAAATGATTTCCTGAAAAATATTTTCCTGGAACACAATTTTCTGGTGTTCGGCTAAAATTTGAAAAAGTTTCAAAAAATATTTTTTGGTATTTGGCGACCGCCGATTCGGCGGCGTCCGGCGACCGGTGGCGGCGGCGTCCGGCGATTGGCGGCGGTGGCGGGCGGCGGCGGTGGGAGACCAACGGAGGGGGGGGGGCGATCGGTGGCGGCAGCGGGCGAACGGCGGCGGCGGCGGCAGTCGGCGGCGACCGGCAATCAACTTCCTCTCCCACGGAAAATATTTTCCCTCCAATGGGCAATTTTGCCTTCACTTTAGGGGAAAATGATTTCCTCTTTGTAAAAAGAGGAAATCATTTTCCTCAAAATAATGAAGGATTTGGGGGTGGGGAAGGAAAATGTCCCCCGAACACCAGAAAACGCGGAAAATATTTTCCGGAAAAATATTTTTCGGGAAACGAACGGAGCCTTAAAGCTAGATGTTTTAGATGTATTTATCTAATGTAATTATTCAAGGAATACTTGAAATTAAAGTGATGTAGATATTTGATGCAAATACTTGTATTAAAGTGATGTAGATATTTGATGAGAATATAAAACAAAATGACCTGTGATATTATAGTAAATCGAAAAAGAACTTACGAAGCGGGAAAAAAAAAACACCAGGCACATGCGAAATAATTAGATAAATTAAGTCAACAAAAGCTATAAATTGGAGTGAAATTAAAAGTGAAACGTCTACCAACATAAGGCAGCTCCTTTGTGTTGCGAAGAGAAATGCAATACTTTATACAAATCTAACTTATCAAGAAATTTCCATCACTTGTCTATGCCTTGCTTCCTAAAGCAAGAGACCATTGGCCAGGCAAACAATCAATTGGAAAAGGAAAACCAAAACATTATAACCAAGACTTCAAATTACACAAGTCAATTATCATTTATAACCACTAGAATTTTCATTAAAAAGGCACGTGATTTTTTTTTAGAAATGCAAACCGAGATCTTACTTTTCCCGAAGGAACATATTTATTTTAATCTCACTAAGTAAAGGAAAGTCGCATCACACATTTCTTCACACAATGACAATCTCCATCCTAAGAATCGGAAATTTTTTTAATTTTGTGCGTACATTATTCGTATTCCACGTTCATCACAATACTCGGTAATTCGACTGTTAGTCAAGGCATTCATGGACTGTATTATAGTGTATGTAATGGTGATTACTTAAGTTATTCGGATAGTCTTTTCTGTTTACCAAGTCATGGAAGTGTAAAAATGCCGAATGAGAAAGTCGTAGGAAATTTCCCCCTCTTGTTTTTCGACACGTTCATGAACTAACATTCGATGTTTTGAGATCATGTTCCTTATATTGTCTCGATTTACCTGCATTGTCAACTGCCACGCCATGCCTTGGAATATGAAGAAAAAACCATTTCCACGAGAGCTGCGGATAATTGATTGTGGGGGAATTGAGCAGAGCACCAATGTTGAAGAAGAAGATAATTGCGAATAAATATTTAAATATCTAGACATTGCCTTGAAAGATATACTCTTATAAGACATGCAGCTTGGATAATTTTCACATACGTGTCTTTAAATTTCCCGTTCGAAGACTTTAACCTCCCATTTTTCTTTTTTTGTTGAACTTCTCTTTCGACGCCAACCGTGTGTGGAGTAATCTTTCCACGGGTGATAGAATTTTAAATGTCGAAACTGTAAATATCAAAATGAAATATTTTGAATTCGCTAGATGATAAATAGGGTTTATGAAGGACAATATTGAAATGTGCATTTTCTTTTAGGGAAAGAAAAGACTTTGCTTCCCGACATATATATGGAAAACAAAGCTTGAGAGAGGATTACTATAGAGTTTGCTTGTACCGATGAATCAATTTTGATCATCTTCTTCTTCTTTTCCACAGCTGCTCAATTCCCCGCAACCGGATATCCGCAGCTTTGTCAGCGTGGGAATGCGGCGAACGCCATCTGGCAGAGAGGACAATCCGGGACAGCCTACAATCTCCAGTGTTCTCAGAGAAGAACAATTTCGCAGCCACTCGAGCAATACACTCAAGTTGCGACAATACTCAATTCTTATCCTCTGCAGTGTGCTTGCAGAACCTTCGAGCCACCCGGGCAAAGAAACTATTTCCGGTAATCCCTCGATTGTGAAGGATTGAAGCCTCGACATGGAGCGTGGTTCATCATTACTTTCATCTTCTGGCAGTCTCAACATCTTGCAGTCCCAAATCCATAGATCCTCCAATGCTTTGAGATTCTTGATGCCTTGTTGTGAGGAGGCCAACTTCGGACAACCTCCAATGATCAACTTACGGAGCGACGCGAGCGATTGGATATCATCGAACAAGGCCTCCAAATTCTCGCAATCTACAATGAGTAGCCACTGCAGAGAGGTCAAGCATCCTATTCCCCTCTCCGGGAAACGCTGCTGTTTCGTGGTTATTATCAAAATGCGGAGGCTGAACATATTCTTGATGTCTGCTGGCAGTTCCTCGCACCCGCCAAGACCTAAGAACTGCAGATTGCGAAGCTTGCAGACCGATTTGGGGAGTTTCTTGATATTCTCGTTGTGGTTTAAACTGAGAAACCTCAAATGCTTTAGACCGCCAATGGAACTAGGCAGTTTGTCAAAGCTAGAGCCATCTAGCCATAGCACTCGCAAGTTCTTGAATCGCGAAATGCATGTCTCCAGAAAGAACTCCTCAGCGTCGGAGGATCCCAACCCCTCACATATAATGGTGCGAACGCGGCTCAGTTCGCTCAAGCAGCGGCTTAGTTCGCTCAAGCAGCGGCTTAGTTCATCTTTTGGTACATCAGATGGGTCGGGAAATGATATATGCCGAGTCATCGGGGAGATATCCTGCGTCCACACTTTGATGTTGGACGATTCGGTTTGTGCCACCGAAATGGCAAGTTCGTAAATGAGGTCGTGCATTCTTAAGGACTGGAGCGGATATGTGCCCCCGACAACATCGAAGAAGGATCTCGACAACAGCTTCTCCAAGTACTACCATCCAATCTCTTCCAGCTTCTGATTATTTCCGCTGGATTGGATAAGCCCGTTCGAGATCCACAATAGGATCAAATCAAAGTTGACTAACCTGCGTTTCTTCCGTAATATCGAGCAATAAGCAAAACATTGTTTCAAGTAAGGCAGCATTAAATCGTAGCTTATCCTTAGTGAAGGTAAAATATGAGTTAGTGATTGCCACGTCTCACTATCTCTTATGTATTCCCAGTCGCTTATTTTTGGAATACAACAAGCTTCCCAAAATCTTAACTGCAAGAGGATTTCCCCTGCACTTGCTCACGATTTCCTAGCGGATTACCATAAGGTCCGAGTGATTCTTCTCTTGCCCCTGATCAAACGCGCATTTCACGAACAAAGCGAAAGAATCCTCCAGCGAAAGGTCAGCCAAATTGAGCGGGGGGACAGTGCCCATGATTGAGGTGATCTATTTATTCCGCGAAGTCACGATGACTTTACTCTAGTCATGGCCACGGGCCGGTTTTGGCCCGGAACCGTCCCTGTCAAACCCGGGCCCGGCTCATTGACAGGGCCCGCGATTCGGAACCGAAACCAGCCCGTGGCCTACGGCCCAGTTCCAATTCCAATAATTTTGGAACCGGCTCGGAACCGCCGGTTCCAGTCCCAAATTATTTAAAAAATAATAATAATGAAATTTTAAAAAAATTCATTATTTATTTTATTTTATAAAACAATTTGAACTCTAATTGTCATGCATTGTAAGTACATTGATCTCTAATTATAATGCTTGGCTTGGGTGTATTGAACTCTAATTACAAGGCTTGGTTTGGGTTTTATACACAATGATTCTAATGCCTCTTCATTGCCATTCGATGCGGGACTCTCGACTTGCCTTGAACACCTTCAATGTGAAACTCTTGGCTTGTCTTCATGCAAATGCCAAGAGTCTCACATCGAATGGGAATAAAGAGACCATCAAAGGGGTTGTGTATAAAATCCAAGCCAAGCCATGAGCATGTGAAGTTGTATGCCTTTTGTGGTTACGATCCTTTGCTAGTTAAGAGCAAAGGGTTCCATTGGATCACCTAGAACCGGACCGGGCTAATGGTCCGGTTCCCGGTTCTATGATTTGCCGATCCGATTCCTAGTTCTAAAATTAAGGGATCGGTCTTACCGGTTCGGTTCCCGGTTCTAGGCGGAACCGGACCGAACCGGGAACCAATCACCCCTACAATTTACATTTTGATTACAATTTATATTGAATAATTCATTATTTCATAATTTTATAATTCATAATTTTTTTATTTTATAATTTATTTTAAAAATTTTTAAATTACGAATCAGAACCGGAAGTGGTTCCGGTTCATACATGGCCACGAACCGGAACCGCCTGTTTTGAACCGGAATCGGCCGGTTCCAAATTGTGGCCATGCCTTACTTTACTCACTTCAGAAATGCCTCCTGACAAATCTCTCAATCCCACCCAATCCTCCCGTGTCGCTTCCCACATATTGTCCATTACGAACAAACACCTTTGGTTCTCCTCAATACTTCTTACGCAATTTTGCAGCATTTCAACTCTATCATATTTTTCTTTGTGACCAAGAGACTTGACGATGTCTCTTAGTATCTCCTCAACTTTGAATTCTACTGGCATGGATAACCAAACTTTGTGATCAAAATGTTCCTTTACCCTATCATCTTTGTATACCAATTTAGCGAGAGTCGTCTTTCCAGTACCCGCTTTTTCAAGAATCGGAACGACTACTATCGTTCCAGCTCCACCATTGTTTGATCTTCTCAACAGCTCAATTATTCTTTCCTTTTCTTCGTTCCTTCCAATCACATTCGAAGGGCATACAAAATAATGAGTTTCCCTCTGCGGAGCTATAGTCTTATTATCAACATCACTCGAAAAATTGAACCGAGTTTTCTCTTCATTGATGCCATCAAGTCTTTTTCGCAGTTCTTTCATTTTATGCGCCATCTTAAACTGGAAAATGGAGTTGGATAGCCACGGGGACAAGTAGTGTACCTTTCTTTTAAGAGTCAAGCACTCGGTCGACCTCGCCCTTCTCCTCAAAGCCCTGGCTTCGAATTCGTCTAGCACGTCCTCGGCATCATAGCAAAAATCTTTAAGCTTTGACAACCAAAGCCTCACAACTTCCTCTTTTGTTTGCTTCTGCTCAGCATCGGTGAGCGCCTTCTTGATCATCTCTAGCATGTTCTTGAGCTTCTCTCGGTCATCCTTGATGCCCCCTTGCCGTTGAATTTCTTCAACAGCCGACGAATCTAGTTTCTCCACAAGAGGTCCGAGGATGCTAGAGACGACCTCAGACATGGTTGTAATTGGTGTTATTGGTTTACGAGGAGGTTTAGCGTAACCGCTGTGCAGGAACTAAACTAGTTATGAGAAGAAGGATAGCAAAGAAGTATGATTTTGGCCCGGTTATATAGGCAGAGACATAGGAATACGCATGGTGGGATGTGGTATGTCGAACATTATTCCAAACTGTCACATAGTTCACTCAATTCTTGGTGGAAATCTGCAAGCCAATCGATGCTGTTCCAATTAGATTTGGAATACCCTGTCTGATGAATGATAAAGCAAAAGCGGCCTGAATTATCATACCTTTCTCTGTAATCTTTACTACATTCCTTTCTTTGTTCTCTGCTTCTTATAAGATAAATATGTGCACAGAGAATAATAAGCTCCTTTTCATTGCTTGATCCCTATATTAGATGCCCGCTATTTCGCCCTTTTACAAGAATGAGAATGATTGGTTTAAAAGTATGTGTTGTATTCCCTCCACAATTTTGAAAATTGGAAAAATACTTTCTGAATATTCGAAAATAATGGGACAATTCTAAATGATTCTAGGTGTTGATATTTGTATAGCTGCTGTTCAATATTAAATAAGAGTCGAATTGCATACACTATTACAGAAAAGGGGAAGTAAAGAGTAAACATCACATCGAATTACTTCATGATGTCCCTGATTTGAATTAATTCTCCAGTCTTAAATATTGATGCTTAATAGAGTAAGTTCGAAGCAAGGTAGCAACTACACATTTGCTTGTAATGGACAATGCATCAGAAAATTTCATTACAGAACACTCCACAATACTTAATGCACACGAAGGATTTCTGGTGTTAAAAAGAGGTGTGGGAGTGCCAGCATATAATGTTTGGCCTTTACCTTTGTCCACAGAAAACACAGAGTCATGGTGTTTTTCATCAACCCCGTTGTTGCTGAAAGATACTGAGCATCGGACACCAACACCTTCCACTAAAATCGAACAGATGCTAGTACTTCACAGCTTATAGAGAGTCATTAGACAATAGGACAGGGCAAACTTGAGGAGTATTAAAATTGAACCTAATATTTAAGCCAGGAAATGGCTTTCATTGGCAGCCGGTCGCTGCTGGGCACACCAGTTGGCAAGGCAGAGTTCATGACAGTTGACTATCAAGATTCAGGGCGGGATTTTGCAATGAAGTTTTGACCACTGATGGGATTCGTTATGACTGGCAGGCCTACTGTCTGAGGCCATGCCTGAAACTGTTTCTGTTCCTTCCCACCATTCTTTGCTGGCAATGGTTGGTGGTTTGGCTCCTAAATACTCCAACAGAACAGGGAAAAAAAGCATATTAATCAGCATTCGCATTAGCGACTTTCTGGTCAAGAGGTGCTTCCAAATACTCGATGGTCTTCGGTGCTTATCCGCTAACTTTTCTAATGACTTCGTGCAATTTTAAGCCCATCACAAATTACTGGAACTATATCTGAAGTGATCCGTGCAATTTTAAGTCCTCTTTCACCCACTTCATTCCAACATATCAGGGTTCCAAGAGCTTTGCCATACAATGCTACAAAGGAAGCCATACCGATAGTCTACCGATAACCGGGGAGATCCAGGTGGAGTAATTAGATAAGGCTTTGTGATTAGTGTCACGTGCTGCGCACACGATTGCAATCAATGGAAGTTTGGCTCACCAAGCATCTGGGCTTGGATCGATTATGTACAGAAGATTTATCGGTTTCATACAAGCTTTGACTTGGAATCAAGTGGGCATGTGATGATGTGTGTATGTGGTTTCTAGGATTGTTGACTTCAGAGACAATTCTCTGTCAAACCTGTGGCTGATGGCTATACAGGGTTAAGTAGGAGAAATCAAGTAATTTTTCCTGGAAACTCATTCTAACATGAACGGAAATAAGTTCGTAACAAGCATGTAATAGAAACAAGCACTTACTTTGTCGAGCTCAAGACAAAGTGCAGCGTAGTGCACTATAATCAGATTCACTTTGCCTATTCCATTGCATCGCATCCTTTCTTGAAGCTTTCGATGAGTACATTACTTACTTTATGCAAGAAACAAACCGAAAATTACCAGCAAAAGCAATCATTTGACTTTGAAAATGTATACTTTGAAGTGCATCGCGCAAAGAAAAAACTCAGAAGAGAGCCATAAAGCTGAAACAAGTATAGATTCGTCTATCCCCAGTCCACAACCACACCAAAGAAACGGAACCAGAACAGTAAGAGGGAAAAAGTGACAAACAACCATGGAGTTACTAAAGTTCGTGGACATTGGCGTTGGCTTAAATTCACCTCTGTGATACCAAACATAAAGTTCTTGAGCATAAGTCTTATCTTCCACGACTGGTGATGCAAAGCATTATGTGCTCCATTTAAGAACCTTCGGACTTGAAATATCCGGCGATCTCTCGTGGAAATGATCTTTCATGCTGATTTGACGGTGATGAGAGACAGTTGACACTACTAGGACATGAAAACAGTAAAACATGATTTCAAAACTTCAACTTTCAATCGATAAACTTGTCAAAAGTTAGGAGGGGGACAGAGGGAAAGAGAGGGGGAGTTTGCTTATACCAATTAATCGATCTATTTGATCTTCCCTCTGTCGATATGAGTCTGGGACGCTGCAACTCCACAACTCAATCCCCTGCGTGCATCAAATCCTCAACTCCATCAAAGTGTGATGCGGCCAAGGCCATCTGGTGAAGAGGAAGACCAGGTACAGTCCTCGATCTTCAGTTTTCTCAGCGAAGAACATTTCTGTAGCCACTTGGGCAATACATTCAAGTTGAGGCAATCAGCAATATCTATCCTCTGAAGTGTTACTTGCGGACCCTTCGAGCCACCGAGGTAAAGAAGCCATTTTCGAGAATCTCGCAAACATCAAGGGATTGAAGCCTCGATATGGAGAGTGGTCCATTACTTTCGCTGCCTGGCGAGTTCAAGTTACTGCAGCTGCAAATGCATAGATTCTCAAATACCTTCAAAATTTTTTATGCCTTTGTGGTATGGAGGCCAACTCGGGACAACCCCCCTCTAATTTACAGAGCATTGTTAGTGAGCACATATCGTCGAACAAGGCCTCCAAATTCTTGCACTCTCTAATGAATAGACACCGCAATAGAAGTCGAGCATCCTATTCCGTTCTCCAACAAAGCAGCTGTTTCGTGGCTGTCCACAAAAAGCAGAGGCTGACCATATCCTAGATGTTTGCGGGCGATTGCTCGAGTCCCTCGCACCCGGCAAATCCTAAGATCTGCAAATGGCGAAGCTCGCAGACTGAATTAGGGAGTTTCTTGATCTTACAGTTTCCGCATGTATTTATCGAACGTAATCGTTCGAGGAATACCTAAATTTGAAGTGATGTAGCTATTGAATGCAACTACTCGTATTAAAGCAATGAAAGCATAAAAAAAGTGACTTGTGATTTCATAGTAAATCGAAAAGAACTTACGAAGTGGGGAAAAAAACGCCAGGCATATGAGAAATAATTAGATAAAATAAGTTAACAAAACCAATACAGTGGAGTGAAATTAAAAGTGAAATGTCTACTAACATAAGGCAGCTCCTTTGTGTCGTGAAGAGAAATGCAATTCTTTAAACATACAAATCTAACTTATCAAGAAATTTCCATCACTTCTCTATGCTTTGCTTCCTAAATCAAGAGATCATTGGTCAGGCAAACAATCAATTGGAGAAAGAAAACTAAAACATTATAACCAAGACTTCAAATTACACGAGTCAATTATCATTTATTTCCGCTCAAATTCTCAGTAGAAGACACGTGATTTTTTTTAGAAATGTAAACAGAGATCTTATTTTTCCCAAACGTACATATTTCTTTTAACCTCGTTGAGTAAAGGAAAGTCGCATCATACATTTCTTCACACAATGACAACGTCCATCCCAAGAATCGGAAAATTTTAATTTTGTGCATACATTATTCGTATTCCGCATTCATCACAATACTCATTAATTCAACCGTTAGTCAGGGTATTCGTGGACTATATTATAGTGTATATAACAATGATTACTTAAGTCTTAAGTTATTCGGATAGTCTTTTCAGTTTACCAAATCATGGAAGTGTAAAAATGCCAAATGAGAAAGTTGTACAAATCCTCTCTCTCGCACTTGGTTTTCCATGTTTATGTCGGGAACCAAAGTCTTTTCTTTCCCTAAAAATAAATACACATTTCAATATTGTCCTTCACTAACCTTATTTATCATCAAGCAAATTTAACTTATTCATTTCAATATTTACAATTTCGACATTTAAAATTCATCACCTGTGTAAAGAAAACTCCACACACGGCTGTGGTCGATCCAAGTTGTGTTTTTTTAAGAAAAATTGCAAAGTGTCCCTTTAATTTTCTCTTACAAAGTTTTAAAAATGAATCGATTGCCCTATATGTTTGTATCCTATAGTTCAAGATGTCGTTCAAAATTCTCTTTTTTGATGGGTAAAATGGATTAAAATGACTTCAACAACTAGTCCGAACCCCTATTTCGCTATCATTTCGATGCAAGTTGTTATCGGGAACAATCTTAGATCATTGTCGCTCAATCCCAAGCGATAGTCAATTAGTATCAATTATCATCAATTGGACTTGAGTAGCATTCGTTTGGTCATTAGGTCAACAACAGGTTGTCCTCGATCGGTGCCGATGCATCGGACGTCGTAGTCAATTGTCCCATCATGACTTTCCTTAATCCCCTCGAGCAGTCGGGTGTCATTGGCGGATTCTAATTTTCAAAAGATCGTACAATTTACATAGTTAATTTACACTTGCAGAACTAACTATCGGACAATAGAGAGCTTTAATGCTGAATGAAAGCATAAATGGAATTGCAAATGCAAGTAGCCACTTTTGCTCCCCGGAAAGCATCGCATACTTTCCCGAAGAATTTGACTTACAAGAACACCGTTTATAAAATAAACAGATCGAAAGTCACCACATAAGCAATCATTTGAATTGTATGTATTACCAATTTTAATTCCTAAATTCTAGCAATTTTTTTTAAATTCCTAAACGTGTCAAAAAAAGGGGGAGTTGGCTTACACTGATGAATTAATTTATTCTCTTCCTTCTACCAATGTAAATCTTTGGGACGGGAGCGATCTTGCTCCAATCTCCACCACTTCTAGCTACGGTTGTAGAGCTCGTGAAAGCTACGATATCAATTGATAAATAAGATAACAAATTCACTTAAGGAAAACACAACTTTTTATTAGAGGCGCTCTCCACAATGTAATCGAGTGAACCCTTTACACACATTTACATAAGCACACGGATATTTCTAGAAAGATATCTTTCTAGAATATTTCTGGAGTGGCCAATCTATTAGCCACCCATTTCCACACACTTGTTATAAGAAAATATCTTACAAGACGATGGTTAGATATTTAGATACTTATTCGCTGTTATCTTCTACTTCAACATTGGTCCTCCTGCTCAATTCTCCCGCAATTAATTAACCGCAGCTCTCATGGAAATGATTTTTCCTTCAGATTCCAAGGCACGGCGCGGCAGTTGACCATGTAAGTAAAGTAAGACAATATAAGAAACATGATCTCAAACCATCGAATTTTAATTCATAAACCGTGTCAAAAAAAGAGAAGGGGAGTTTGCTTATATACCGATGAATCAATTTTAGTCATCACCTTCTGATCCACAACTGCTCAATTCCCCGCAACGATGAATCTGCAGCTTTGTCAATGTGGCAATGCGGCGAACGCCATCCGGTAAAGAGGACAATCTAGGACAGTCTTTAATCACCAGTGATCTTAGAAAAGAACAATTTTGCAGCCACTCGGGTAATACACTCAAGTTGGGACAATCCTCGATATGCATCCTCTGCAGTGTACTTGCAGAACCTTCGAGCCACCCGGCGATAGAAACTAATTCCGGTAATCCCTCGAATCCGAAGCATTGAAGCCTTGGCATGGAGCCTGGTTCGTTACTTTCGCCTTCTGGCAGCCTCAAGCTCTTGCAGTGGCAAATCCAGAGACCCTCCAATGCCTTCATATTCTTGATGCCTTGTGGTAATGAGGCCAACTTCGGACAATATTTAATGACCAACTTACGGAGCGACGTGAGCGATTGGATATCATCGAACAAGGCCTCCAAATTATAGCAGCTCATAATGATTAGACATCGCAGAGAGGTCAAGCATCCTATTCCGTTCTCTGGCAAACGTTGCTGTTTGGTGCTTATGAACAAATAGCGGAGGCCGATCATATTCTTGATGTTTGCAGGCAATTCCTTGAGTACTTTGCACCCGATAAGATCTAAGTATTGTAGATTGCTAAGCTTGCAGACCGATTTGGGGAGTTTCTTGAGATTACGGCTGCGGCATAAACTAAGAGACCTTAAATGCTTTAGACTGCCAATGGAACTAGGCAGTTGGTCAAAGCTAGAGTCCTCCAGCCATAGCACTCGCAAGTGCTTGAATCGCGAAATGCACCTCTCCAGAAAGAACTCCCCAGAGGAACCCACCTCAAACTTGATAGTACGGACGCGGCTGAGTTTGCTCAAGTAGCCACGTAGTTCATCGTTTGGTACACGAGATGGGTTGGGAAATAAGATATACCGAGTCCTCGGGGAAATATTCAGCGTGCGCACTTCCATGTTGGACGATTCGGTTTGTGCCACCGAAATGGCAAGTTCGTGAATGAGGTCGTGCATTTTGAAGAACATGAATGGATATAGTTCCTCCGGGCTATCGAAGAAGGATCTCGAACACAGCTCCTCGATGTACTGCCGTCCAATCTCTTCCGGCTCCTGATTATTTCCGCTGGATTGGATAAGCCCGTTCGAGATCCACATTTGGATCAGGTCAATGTCGATGATCCCATAGTTCTTTGGGAATATAGAGCAATAAGCAAAACATCGCTTCAAATAAGACGGCATTAGATCGTAGCTTATCCTCAATGAAGGTAAAATATTAGTTTGTAATTCCCACATCTCACTATCTCTTACGTATTCCCAGTCGTTCCGGTTGTTTTTAGAGTACAACAAGCTTCCCAAAGTCTTCACTGCCATAGGATTTCCCCCGCACTTGCTCACGATTTCCTTGCCGATTACTATAAGGTCCGGGTGATTCTGCTCTTGCCCTGGTTTGAATGCGCATTTCACGAACAATGTCAACGAATCCTCCTGCGATAGGTTGGTCAAATTAAGCGGGGGAACAATGCCCATGATTGAGGCGACCGATTGATTCCGCGAAGTCACGATAACTTTACTCCCTTTAGAAGCTCCTCCTAACAAATCTCTCAGTCCCACCCAATCCTCCCGTGTCACTTCCCACACATCGTCCATTACGAACAAACACCTTTTGTCCTTCACGAGGTTTCTGAGGTGATTTTGCAACATTTCGAGGCTCCAGCTATCATATTTTGCTTCGTCACTAGAAGACTTGATGATGTCTCTTATTGTCTTCTTAACTTCAAATTCTACTAGCATGGATACCCAAACTTTGCGATCAAAATGTTGCTTTACTCTATCATCATTGTATACCAATTTAGCGAGAGTCGTCTTTCCAGCACCACCCATTCCAATAATCGGAACGACTGCTATCATCTCGGCTCCACCATCATCTGATGTTGTCAGCAGCTCTATTATCTTTTCCTTTTCTTCTTTTCTTCCAATCACATTCGAAGTGGTTACAAAAGAATGAGTTTCCCTCTGCGGAACTATAATCTTGTCATAAACATCACTCGACAGGTTGAACTGAGTTTTCTCTTCATTGATCCCATCAAGCCTTTTTCTTAGTTCTTTCATTTTATGCACCATCTTAAACTGGAAAATGGAGTTGGATAGCCACGAGGGCAGGTAGTGTACCTTTCTTTTAAGAGTCAAGCACCTCGCCCGTCTCCACAAAGCCCTGGCTTCGAATTCATCTAGCACGTCCTCAGCATCATAGCAAAAGTCTTTAAGCTTTGACAGCCAAAGCCTCACAGCTGCTTCTTTTGTTTGCTTCTGCTCAGCATCGGCGAGCACCTTCTGGATCATCTCAAGCGTGTTCTTGAGCTTCTCACGGTCATCTTTGACGCCCCATACCAGTTGAATTTCTTCAACAGCCGATGAAGCTAGTTTCTCCACAAGAGGTCTGAGGATGCTAGAGACGACCTCAGACATGGTTATGATTGGTCCTATCGGTCTTCGAGGAGGTTTAGTGTGACCGCTCTGTAGGAACTAAACTAGTTATCAGGAGAAAGGATAGCAAAGAAGTATGATTTTGCCAGGTTATATAGGTAGGCACAGACATAGGAACACACATGTTGTGAAGTAGTATGTGCAACGTTATTGCAAACTGTTGCATAGTTCCCTCAATTCTTGGTGGAAATCTGCAAGCAATTTGATGCCATTCCAATTAGATTTGGAATACCTTTGTCTGATGAAAGATAAGTGGCATGAATTCTGCTACCCTTCCCTTTCATCTTTACTACGTTCATTTCTTTGTTCCCTGTTTCTTATAAGATAAATATGCGCATAGAGAAGAATAAGCACCCTTTCATTGCTTGATGCCGGTATTAGACGCCCACTATTTCGCCCTTTTACAAGAATGAGAATGATTGGTTTAGAAGTATGTGTCGTGTTCCCTCCACAATTTTGAAAACTGGAAAAATGCTTTCTGAATATTAGAAAATAATGGAACATGTTCTAAATGATTCTAGGTGGCGATATTTGTATAGCTGCTGTTCGTTATTAAATAAGAATCGAATTGCATACGCTAGTACAGAAAGAAGGAAGTAAAAAGTAAACGTCACCTAGGAAGCACCGACACGCTGGGAGGCGTCCGAGTCGGTGTCGGACACGCGGCCAGACACACGGTCAATGCGCCGGACACGCCGGCGCCACGCGGGTACCTTCGTCACCGAGAGAAATGAGGAAGAAGGTGCAGCCGAGAGAGATGAGAAAGAAGGTGTAGATCTCTGGCGCTGAGGACGACGCCCTCCACGCCGTCATCTCCTTCGCCTCCCGCTTCTCCGGCGCCGAGGACGACGCCCTTCACGCCGTCATCTCCTTTGCCTCGCGCTTCGCCGGTGACGGAGGAGAAGCAAGAGGTGGGAGGAGCCTGCGGGTCGTGCCGAGGAGGAAGCTGGAGAGAGGACGAGGTGGAGGGATAGAGAAGAAGATATTAGGGCTTTGAAGTGAAAGTGGGCTGCAAGTGTCGGGCATCGTTTTGGCGTACAAATCATAATGAAGGCCTACACTACACATACAGTGACGCCAATTAAGAAATTTCCTGTTTTTCCACATAAAGATAAAAGGGTCGCGGAGTTCATCTACCCCACCTGCAGAAGATAAGATGGCCACGACCCCAAAAGGGGTAGGAGGGTTTTGAAGTGAAAGTGGGCTGGGCTTTGATCTTGTATTTTCCTGTTTTTCAAATTTGATTAGTTACTTTTAGTTTCTTAACTAATATATTTATTTATACATAATTATTTTTTGAAAACTTATGTGTACAATTTTTTTAGAGTAAATTCATTCTAGGCTTTTTATTATTATTTATTTACTTATTTGAATCAAATAAAAAAATGATAATTTATCATGTATATATAAAAATATATATTTAATATACAACGTGTTCCAACGTGTCGGAATTCTCTATTTTTTGAGAAATGACGTGTTGCGTGTCGTGTCGTATCGCGTGTCGCATGTTGTGTGTCGTGTGTCGGTGCTATTTAGAACGTCACTCAGAATTGCTTCGTGATCTCCCCAATTTGAATTGATTCTCCAGTCCCAAATATTGATGCTAAATGGAGTAAGTTCGAAGCAAGGTAACAACTACATTTTTGCATGAAATGGACAATGCATAAGAAAATTTCATTACAGACGACGCTCCACAATACTCAATGCACATGAAGGATTTCTGGTGTTAAAAAAGAGTTGTGGGAGTGCCAGCACATAATGTTTGGCCTTTACCTTTATCCACAGAAAAAACCGAGCGATTGTATTATTCATGAACCCCAGTGTTGCAGAAAGATACTGAGCATCGTTCACCAACACCATCCACTAAAATCGAACTGATGCTAGTACTTCACGGCTTATAGAGAGTTAGACAATAGAACAGGGCAAACTTGAGGAGTGATAAAAATGGAACCTAATATTTTAGCCAGGAAATGGCTTTCATTGGCAGCCGGTCACTACTGGCCACACCAGTTGACGAGGCATTAGATACAAGGCAGAGTTCATGACAGTTGACTGTCAAGATTCAGGGCGGGATTTTACAATGAAGTTTTGACCACTGATGGGATTCATGATGACCGGCAGGTCTACTGTCTGAGGCCATGCCTGAAACTCTGTTTCTGTTCCTTCCCACCATTCTTTGCTGGCAATGGTTGGTGGTTTGGCTCCTAAATACTCCAACAGAACAGAGAAAAAAAGAATATTAGTCAGCATTCGCATTAGCAACTTTCTGGTCAAGAGGTGCTTCCAAATACTCGATGGTCTTCGGTGCTTATCCGTAACTTTTCTAATGACTTCGTGCAAGTTTAAGCCCATCACAAATGACTGGAACTATATCTGAAGTGATCCGTGCAATTTTAAGTCCTCTTTCACCCACTTCATTCCAACATATTGGGTTCCAAGAGCTTTGCCATACAAAGCTACAAAGGGAGCCATACCGATAGTCTACCGATAACCGGGGAGATCCAGGTGGAGTAATTAGATAAGGCTTTGTGATTAGTGTCACGTGCTGCGCACATGATTGCAATCAATGGAAGTTTGGCTCACCAAGCATCTGGGCTTGGATGGATTATGTACAGAAGATTTACCTGTTTCGTACAAGCTTAGACTTTGAATCAAGTGGGATGTGATGGTGTGTGTATGTGGTTTCTAGGATTGTTGACTTCATAGATAATTATCTGTCAAACCTGTGGCTGATGGCTATACAAGGTTAAGCAGGAGAAATCAAGTAATTTTTCCTGGAAACTCATTCTAACATGAACGGAAATAAGTTTGTAACAAGCATGTAATAGAAACAAGCACTTAATTTGTCAAGCTCAAAATAAAGTGCAGCGCAGTGCACTATAATCGGATTCACTTTGCCTATTCCATTGCATCGCATCCTTTCTTGAAGCTTTCGACGAGTACATTACTTACTTTATGCAAGAAACAAACCGAAAATTACCAGCAAAAGCAACCATTTGACTTTGAAAATGTATACTTTGAAGTGCATCGCACAAAGAAAAAACTCAGAAGAGAGCCATAAAGCTGAAACAAGTATAGATTCGTCTGTCTCCAGTCCACGACCCCACCGAAGAAACGGAACCAGAACAGTAAGAGGGAAAAAGTGACAAACAACCATGGAGTTGCTAAAGTTCGTGGACATTGGCGTTGACTTAAATTCACCTCTGTGATACCAAACATAAAGTTCTTGAGCATAAGTCTTTATCTTCCACGACTGGTGATGCAAAGCATTATGTGCTCCATTTAGGAACCTTCGGACTTGGAATGTCCGGCGATCTCTCGTGATAATGATCTTTCATGCTGATTTGAAGGTGGAGAGAGACAGTTGACACTACTAGGACATGAAAACAGTAAAAGAAACATTCAAAACTTCAACTTTCAATCCATAAACTTGTCAAAAGTTAGGAGGGGGAGAGAGGGAAAGAGGGGGAGTTTGCTTATACCAATTAATCGATCTATTTGATCTTCCCTCCATCGATATTTGTCTCTGGGACGCTGCAACTCCACAACTCAGTCCCGTGTGTGCATCAAATCCTCCACTCCATCAAAGTGTGATGCGGCCAAGGCCATCTGGTGAAGAGGAAGACCTGGCACAGTCCTCGATCTTCAGTTTTCTCAGTGAAGAACATTTCTGTAGCCACTCTCAGGCAGTACATTCAAGTTGAGGCGATCAGCAATATCTAACCTCTGAAGTGTTACTCGCAGACCCATCGAGCCACTGGGGTAAAGAAGCTATTTTCGAAAATCTCGCAAACATCAAAGGATTGAAGCCTCGACATGGAGAGGGGTCCACTACTTTCGCTCTCTGGCGAGTTCAAGTTACTGCAGCTGCAAATACATGGATTCTCAAATACCTTCAAAAATTTTTATGCCTTTGTGGTAAGGAGGCCAACTCGGGACAACCCCCTATAGATAATTTACAGAGCATCGTTAGCGAGCACATTTCGTTGAACCAGGCCTCCAAATTCTTGCACTCTCTAATGAATAGACACCGCAAGAGAAGTCGAGCATCCAATTCCGTACTCCGACAAAAGCAGCTGTTTCGTGGTTGTCCACGAAAAGCAGAGGCTGACCATATTCTAGATGTTTGCGGGCAACTGCTCGAGTCTCTCGCACCCGGCAAATCCAAAGATCTGCAAGTGGCGAAGCTCGTAGATTGAATTAGGGAGTTTCTCTATTTTATGGTTTCCCCATATATTATACCATAGCAAGATTTCGAATTACATAAGTCAATTATCATTTATTTCTACTCAAATCCTCGTTAGAAGATACATGATTCTTTAAAAGGATAATGACACAAATAATTATTGAACTTTTGCTCAATGTATAATGTGATTTTTAAACTTTTAATTTATTCAATATAATTATGAATTTTAACTTAATGTTCAATGTGGTCTCTAGACTTTTGGTACAAGTTCAATATAGTCTCTAAACTATATGAAAATGTTTAATGTAGTCTCTAAACTTAAATTAATAGAAGAACTACATTGAACATTTTCATATAATTTAGAGATCAAATTGAACATGTACTAAAAGTTCAGGGACGACATTGAACAAATTAAAAGTTTAAAGATCACATTGCACATTGAGCTAAAAGTCAATGACTATTTGTATCATTTTTAATTTTTTAATTATATATATATATGTGCCCGCGCGTGCACTTGTTTTACATATTTCCACTTAAATCATCGTTTGAGGTGCTTCGACAATATTTTTTTTATATAAAATCAGATATGTTGGAGGGGTAAATTAACCCACCAAAATACGGAGTCCCGCGTTAAAATTCTCGTGGACGAGAAGCCGAGCCAAAACAGAACCCGCCCCCCGCCCCCCCACTCTCTCTCTCTCTCTATCTCTCACTCACATGGAGCTCTCGGTGTCTCCTTCGTCTTCCCTTCGTATCCCGGCCATAACGCCTCTCCGCAGCTCCGCCTCGCCTCACCGCCGGGATGGCCGCGGCGGCGGCAAGCCGACGTGCCCATACTCTGCCGGCCCCTACTTCAAGTTCTCGCAGAGTTCGCCGTCGCTCCGCGCGTCCGGCCCGAAAAGCCGGTCGAGACCTGCCCCGAGAAGATACAGCGGGAAGAACCTTATCCGGGTACGCGCTCACTCTTCTGCTTCGCGTCAGGTTTCGCTGCGGAGCTTCCGGGTGCTAGCTAGCTGTGCAGGTCCGTGTGATCTTTGAATTAGCGAGATATTTGGTCGATTGGGCTCCTAGGTGCGATAGATGAGCTGGAATGTCCATTTCTCCTTGGACGAAGTGGAGTGAATAAGATAAAAAAAGTTTATGCCAGAATTGTCCCTCAATCTAAAATTGATGCTTTTTTATAAAATAAAATAAAAATTCGGGCTAGAATTGTCCTTCGACCTAAAGTTGATGTTTTATCCATTACATTTAGAATCAAGCTAGTAGGATCCACCGGATATAATAAGATAAAAAAATATCAAATCTTATCTCCATAGTGTATTTATTCATCTATACTATTCTTTATGGGGGAGCTTCCTCTTTTGACCTCTCGAGGTAAATTACCTCCTAACATTGATAATAACTCGAATTAATTTCAAATTGAATCCATGGGCTATTTCATTGTTTGGCATTTAAAAATGGAACTTGCTATTAAACGCCACTCTTCACTACTCATGAGTAGAGCCGTCGAATGGGTAGGTCAGGTTGGGTTTGGAACGCTTGAAAATGGTCCGACCCATATTGACATAGTTTTAATATAATATAAATTTAATGACTCATACCATACTCGACTCATATTACCAAACACACATTAATATTTAACCAAATTTAGAAAAATCCATATCCACCCATTTAACCAACTTTAAGCTATCTACATGTTTATGTTACTTGGATAAAAACTTCACATCAAATTTAAAAAAAGTAAATTAAACAATAAAAAAAATTAGTGAAAATTTTGAAAAACTTAAAAAACCTATAAATTGAAATACGTATAACGAACTCTTGATAAGAGAAAGTTTGATCAGCTAACCATTGACATGAAAATAACAAAAGTCGTGACGTTGCCTCGTCGTCTTGAAAAATTAGTATAATTAAAAATAAAACTAAAGCTCCATTAAAGTGTGTTTCCGCACGGTAGAACCTCCTCAGGCAACATACGATTGTCACGAGACTGCTCTCGAGCGTTCATTATCACTCTCGTCAGAAGCTGTGATTCTGGTACCCGACCTACCGTGCTTACTCCAACAAGTAACAATTTTCAGACCATCTGACGGTCATGGAACCACTTCCATGGTTACGAAACTAAGCTTTGTGAATTAGATTTCTAAAAGCATGGAGGCTTAATTGATAGAGATGATGAAATCAATGGGGTTCAATTTGAAATGGGGATGAAATCGTAAAGCACAAAATTGAAAGTTTTCTTAGAGAGGAAGAGAGACAAGGAACTGATGGCCGTGTGGCACTTCCTTTAGGGGTGAGCAAGATGAACTATCTAAATCGGGATCGGACCGGACTGACCGGCTTGGTTCGATTTTTGGGAATATCGATTCGGTTCTCGGTTCCTAAAAGTGGAACCGATTTTCAGACGGTCCGATTCCCGATTCTAGGGTGGGAACCGGATCGAACCGGACCGACCGGACCAGACCAATAAATATATATTTTTCTAATTTTTTTCATATATATAATATTTAATAAATATATGAAAAATATTTAATATTGATCCCATTAGAATTGATTGTTCAATTTTTTCATATATTATATATATATTTTTCTAATTTTTTCTATGGCTTTATGGGATCAAATCAAAACTATAAAGGAAAGAACGGAACAATCGGTTCCCGGTTCACAAATAATATTTAATATTGATCCAATTAGAATCGGACCGGACTGGACCAATGGTCCAGTCCTATCCACAGTAGGAGTGAGTAACTTGGACCGCCCAAACCGGGACCGGACCATACCGGATCGGACCTACGGGTTTGGTTCGATTCTCGGGACTATTGGTCCGGTTCTCGGTTCCTAAAAGCGGAACCAGTTTCCAGGCGGTCCGGTTCCTAGTTCCAAGAGGGAACTGGACCGACTGGATCGGACCAACTATTTAATATATATTTTTGTTATTTTTTACTTTAAAAAAATTAATAAAATGTGTACTAAACTTTAAATGAACTTCATTATCATAAATTCATTGATAAAAATTAGTAAAATGTGAATTAAACCCAAAGTGAACTTCATTGATATAAATTCATTGACAAAAATTAGTAAAATGTGAACCAAACCTTAAGTATTTAACTAAAAGAAAAAACTAAACTCTAAGTGACCGGTTCCATTGGACCGGACCGGACCAGCGGTCCGGTCAGATTTCCAGTCCTAGAACCAACTGGTTTGGTCCGCGGTTCCCAAAATTGAGAACCAGTTCTCTCGGTCCGGTTTTCGATTCTACCTTGGAACCGGATCGGACCAAAAACCGATCACCCCTAGTTCACTCCGATTCCCGATTTTTTGGTTGGACTGGACCAAATCGGGAACCGCTCACCCCTAACTTCCTCTGCTTTCTCTGCTACGAGCCCCTCTTCGTCTTCGGCCGGACAATCGATGAACGCGTGATCCTGATCCGTGATGTCGATGTCGACGATTGTGCTTCCGCTACTGAAGCACTCGACGGTGAATATCCTGGTGGTTGATCCTCATTGGCGGCACGCTGGTGGCGTGGCACGGTGGCGCCAAGGAGGCAGATGATCTGTCTCTGGTGAGGCGTGGGTTGATGACTTTAGTGTGAGAGCTTTGTCTTTTAGTTGTAAATCAAATGAGTTCAACCCCATCATTAGTTAGGCTATGCTTGGACCTATTTGTTAAATGTGAGTTAAAATATGGGTCCAAGATTCATTTTGACAGCACATAGCAAACGCAGTGTCTTGTAAAATGGACATAAGATAGGACGAGATAAAAAAAACAATAAGTGCATTGAAAATCTTAAAACTTAATTAAGTTCTAAAACTTTCAAAATGCAATTAAGTCCTAAAACTTATTACGAAAGTCCAATTGAGCCCTAAACTTTCAAAAAGTGCAATCAAGTCCTAAAATTTATTAAATTAGTTCAATCAAGTTCTTCAATTAATTGTATTTTTTAAAAGTTTTAGGACTTAATTACACTTTCGTGACAAGTTTTAGGACTTGATTGCACTTTTTGAAAGTTTTAGGATTCGATTACACTTTGACAACATGTTCTAAGACTTTATTACACTTTTTAAAATTTTTATAACTCAATTACACTTTTGTGATGAGTTTTAAAACCTTCAGTGCACTTATCCAAAAAAAAAGCGATTAGTTAATCGTCCAACAAAAAAAAAATGATTACAGTTTCTTGATGAGGCAGCTGTCTATCGTCTGGAGATTTTTGGCGGGCGCCACGGGCCCAGCCACAGGTACATGGCGTACATAGCATGCATTGGGCCTAGTAGTAACCCATTAATCTCTTGATTTGGGCAGCAATGCATGGAGAAAAAGATAAAATTCCCATAAAAATTAGATGGGTATTTGTAAACAACAATTTCATTCCCATTTATTGGTTTTATTGACTTACTATTCCTCAAATTCCCAGTGATATTATTTTTTCACTTTATTTGAAATTCCATTCTGATTTACTGTAAAGCTGGACGTTAACTCGCGAATTGAGCTGGAAACTTACAAGAAATAAGAAATGTTTTTTATAATATCCGAAAATATTATATTTCTGTATTATATGAAAAACTTATCAACTAAAGCTAGATGTTTTAGCTGTATTTATCTAATGTAATCATTCAAGGAATAGTTGAAATTAAAATTCTGTAGATATTGAATGCAAATACTTGTATTAAAGCGATGACATAAAAAATGATTTGTGATATTATAGCAAATAAAAAATAACTTATAAAGTGGGGAAACAAAACACCGGGCACATAGGGAATAATTAGATAAAATAAGTTAACAAAAGAAATACATTGGAGTGAAATTAATAGTGAAATGTCTACTAACATAAGGCAGCTCCTTTGTGATGTGAAAAGAAATGTAATCCTTTAAACGTACAAATCTAACTTATCAAGAAATTTCCATCACTGTTCTATGCCTTGCTTCCTGAAGCAAGAGATCATTGGTGAGGCAAACAATCAATTGGAGAAGGAAAAACAAAACATTATAACCAAGACTTCAAATGAAACGAGTCAATTATCATTTATTTCCACTCAAATTCTCATTAAAAAGACACATGATTTTTTTTTTTAGAAATGCAAATTGAGATCTTACTTTTCCCGAAGGAACATATTTATTTTAACCTCATTGAGTAAAGAAAAGTCATATCATACATTTCTTCACACAATGATAATCTCTATCCCAAGAATCAGAAAAAAATTTAATTTTGTGCATACATTATTTGTATTCCACATTCATCACAATACTCGTTAATTCGACCGTTAGTCAGGGCATTAGTGGACTGTATTATAGTGTATATAATGATCATTACTTGAGTTATTCAGATAGTCTTTTCTGTTTACCGAGTCATGGAAGTGTAAAAATGCAAATGAGAAAGTTGTAGGAAATTTCCCCCTCTTTTTTTCAACACGTTCATGAATTAAAATGTGATGTTTTGAGATTATGTTCCTTATATTGTCTCGATTCACTTGCATTGTCAAGTGCCACACCATGCCTTGGAATTTGAAGAAAAAACCATTTCCACGAGAGCTGTGGATAATTAATTGGGGGGTAATTGAGCAGAGCGCCGATGTTGAAGTTGCGAATAAATATTTAGATATCTAGACATTGCCTTGTACGATATTTTCTTATAAGAAGAATGTGAAAATGTGTGGCCACTAGGTATCTTTCTAGAAATATCCATGCGCTTATGTAAGTGTGTGTAAGGAGTTCTCTCAACCGGTATTGTAGAGAGAGCTTCTCTAATAAAAAGGTGCGTCTTTTCTTTAGGTGAGTTCCGTGTCTTTTTCATCAATTGGTATCATAGCTTTCGCAGCTCTCACTCTACGAGCACAGCTGGAAGAGGTGGAGATTGGAGCAAGATCGCTCCCGGCTTGGAGATTTACATTGGCGGAAGGAGGAGAATAAATCGATTGATTGGTGTCAGCAAACTCAACCTCCTTTTTGACACGTTTGGGAATTAAAATTGGTGATGCATACAATTCAAATGATCACTCATTTGGTGGCTTTTGCTCTGTTTATTTCACAAACAATATTCTTGTAAGTCAAATTCTTCATGAAAGTATGCGATAATAATTGCAGAGCAAAAGTGGCTACTCTGCATTTGCAATTCCCTTTATGCTTCTGTTCAGCATTAAGCTCTCTAATGTGCGATCGTTAGCTATGCAAGTATAAATTGACTATGTAAATTATAAAATTTTTTGAAAATTGGAATCCGTCGATAACAACCGATTGCTCGAGGGGATTAAGGGAAGGCATTACGGGACAATTGACAATGATGTATGACGCACCAGCACCGGTCGAGGACAGACCCTTGTTGACCTAATGACCGACTGGAAGCTACTCAAGTCCAATCAATGCTAATTGGTTATTGCTTGGGATTGTGCAAGAATGATCCTAGACTATTCGTGATAACAATTTGCATTGAAATGATAGCGAAGTATGGGTCAGGACCAGTTGTCAAGATCATTTAATCCATTTTACCCATCAAAAAAGAGACTTTTGAATGACTTCTTATACTATAGGATAAGAACATATAGGACCATGTTACTGAATCGACTCACTAAAAACTTTGTAAGATATCAAGGAGAAAAATTAAAGGGCCACTTTGCAATTTTTCTTTAAAAAAAACACAACTTGGATAATATTCAGGTACGTGTCTTTAAATTTCCCGTTCGAAGACTTTAACCTCTTTTTTTATTTTTTTTGAACTTCTCTTTCGACCACAACTGTGTGTGGACTTTTCTTTCCACCAGTGATGAATTTTAAGGGTGCATTTGCTTAAGGAAAAGTGTTTTCCCGGAATCCGTTTTCCGGATCTTCACCTATTTGGTTCGTCGAAAATGATTAGTTAACTAAAAACACTTTCCGGTCAAGAAAAATATTTACGTAGAAATTAGGAAAGCGAATTCCCTAATCTAAGAAGGTGAAAATACTTTTCGGAAATGCTTCCCTTGACTTTTTTAACATTTCATTCTTATCTTTCTTTTTTTATTTTTATTTTTTATTTTTTAAAATAAAATTATTTAAAAAATCAAAATTATTTTTTTTGCTTGAGATAAAATCATGGGATTGAAATAATTTTCCAAATGAGATCCAAATACCAGAAAAGGTTTTCGACCACATATCACCAAATAAAGGAAAATTAACTATTTTCTTGGAAAATGATTTTCCGGAAAACATTTTCCAGAAACGTTACGTTTTCCGTGAAACAAACGCAACCTAAATGTCGAAACTGTAAATACCGAATTCAAATATTTTGAATTCGTTTGATGATAAATAGGGTTTATGAAGGACAATATTGAAATGTGCATTTTCTTTTAGGGAAAGAAAAGACTTCGCTTCCCGACATATATATGGAAAACCGAGCGTGAGAGAGCATTCCTAGAGAGTTTGGTCATACCCATGAATCAAGTTTAATCATCTTCTTCTTCTCCACAATTGCTCAATTCTCCGCAACCAGATATCCGCAGCTTTGTCAGTGTGGGAATGCGGCGAACGCCATCTGGCAGAGAGGACAATCCAGGACAGTCTTCAATCTCCAGTGTTCTCAGGGAAGAACAACTTTGTAGCCACTCGGGCAGTACACTCAGGTTGGGACAATCCATAATTCTTATCCTCTGCAGTGTGCTTGCAGAGCCTTCGAGCCACCCGGGCAAAGAAACTATTTCCGGTAATCCCCCAATCATGAACGATTGAATCCTCGTCATGGAGCGTGGTTCGTTACTTTCGCCTTCTGGCAGCTTCAAGCTCTCGCATTCGACAATCCAGAGATCCTCCAATGCCTTCATATTCTTGATGCCTTGTGGTAAGGAGGCCAACTTCGGACAATATCCAATAAGCAACTTACGGAGCGACGTGAGCGATTGGATATCATCGAACAAGGCCTCCAAATTCTCGCACCACGTAATGCTTAGCCACCGCAAAGAGGTCAAGCATCCTATTCCACTCTCCGGGAAACGCTGCTGTTTCGTGGTAATAATCAAAACGCGGAGGCTGATCATATTCATGATGTTTGCAGGCAGTTCCTCAAGTTCCTCACACCCGCCAAGATCTAGGTACTGCAGATTGTGAAGCCTGTAGACCGATTTGGGGAGTTTCTTGAGATTGTAGTTGTCGCATAAATTGAGAAACCTCAAATGCTTTAGACCGCCAATGGAACTAGGCAATTGGTCAAAGCTAGAGTCCTCTAGCCATAGCACTCGCAAGTACTTGAATCGCGGAATGCATGTCTCCAGAAAGAACTCCTCAGAGTCAGAGGATCCCAACCGCTCACACACAATGGTACGAACGCGGCTCAGTTTGCTCAAGCAGCCGCTTAGTTCATCTTTTGGTACACGAGATAGGTTGGGAAATGATATATGCCGAGTCGTCGGGGAGATATCTTGAGTCCACACTTTCATGTTGGACGATTCGGTTTTTGTGACCGAAATGCCAAGTTCGTAAATGAGGTCATGCATTCCGAAGGACAAGACCGGATAATCGTCCTTGACGACATCAAAGAAGGATCTCGACCACAGCTCCTCCAAGTACTGCCGTCCAATCTCTTCCGGCTCCTGACTATTTCCGCTGGACTGGATAAACCCACTCGAGATCCACAGTTGGATCAGATCAAAGCTATTGAACTCGTGGTTCTTCGGGAATATTGAGCAATAAGCAAAACATCGTTTCAAGTAAGACGGCATTAGATCATAACTTATTCTTAGTGAAGGTAAAATATCAGTTTCTAATTCCCACATCTCACTATCTCTTACATATTCCCAATCGCTCCGATTGTTTTTTGAATACAACAAGCTTCCCAAAGTCTTCACCGCCATAGGATTTCCCCCGCACTTGCTCACAATTTCCTTACCGATTTCTATAAGGTCCAGGTGATTCTTCTCTTGCCCTGGATCGAACGCGCACTTCACGAACAAAGTCAAAGAATCCTCCTGCAAAAGCTCGGCCAATTTAAGCGGGGGCACAGTGCCCATGATTGAGGCGATCGATTCATTCCGCGAAGTCAATATGACTTTACTCCCTTCGGAAACACCTCCTAACAAGTCTCCCAGTTTCTCCCAGTCCTCCTTACTCACTCGCCACACATCGTCCATTACGAACAAATACCTTTTGTTCGCAATGGTGCTCCTTAGGCATTTTTGCAGCATTTCAAGGCTATCGTATTTTTCTTTGTGACCAAGGGACTCGAGGATGTTTCCTATTATCTTCTTAAGTTCGAATTCTACGGGCATGGATAACCAAATTTTGTTGTCTTTGAAATGTTCGTTTACCTTGTCATCATTGTATACCAATTTAGCGAGAGTTGTCTTTCCAGCGCCTCCCATTCCAATAATCGGAACAACTGCCATCGTTCCAGCTCCGCCATCATCCGATCGTATCAACAGGTCTATTATCCTTTCCTTTTCTTCGTTTCTTCCAAACACATTCGAAGGGAGTACAAAAGAATGAGTTTCCCTCAGTGGAACCATAGTCTTGTCTTGAACATCACTCAACAAGTTGAACTTAGCTTTCTCTTCATTGATCTCGTCAAGTCTCGTTCTCAGTTCTTTCATTTTATGTGCCATCTTAAACTGGAAAATGAAGTTGGATGGCCACGAGGACAAGTAGCGTACCTTCCTTTTGAGGGTCAAGTGCTCGGTTGACCTCGCTCGCCTCCATAAAGCCCTGGTTTCAAATTCGTCTACCACGTCCTCGGCATCATAGCAGAAATCTTTAAGCTCCAATAGCCAACGCCTCACTGCTGCCTCTTTTGTTTGCTTCTGCTCAGCATCGGCAAGCACCTCCTGGATGATCTTTAGAGTTTTCTGGAGCTTCTGTCGGTCATCCTTGACGCCCCATACCAGTTGAATTTCTTCAACCGCCGATGAACCTAATTTCTCCGCAAGAGATCCGAGGATGCTAGAGACGACCTCAGTCATGGTTGTGATAGTTATTGGTTTTCAAGAAGGTTTAGCCTAGCCTGTATGTAGGAACTAAGCTAATATCAGGAGAAGGATGGCAAAGAAGCATGATTTTGTCAGGTTGTACGGGCAAAATGCATAATTCGTAAGAGTGAGATTTTACTAGAAATCTGTGAGGAGTTAAACACTTGGTGAATTACTGGGGGCGTTAGGAAGTACTAAACGTGTTTCTCATCCCCTCACAATTCCTACGGTCTTTAGGAATTATATAAATTCGGCTCATAAGAATTTAACTCGCGGGATCACTCGGATGTAATCGTAACGAGAAAACCCCCTATGCTAAATCAACGACACAGGAAACATCACGGCCTTCTCTGCTCAGCTAATAAAAGCATAAGCATCAAGGGGACCACTAAAAAAAAACAAAATGGAGTCGCATCTTTTTCCCGGTGCGTTTCTTCGTTGGAAGTCTCTCTCTTCTATAATGCAAGAGAGAGAGAGAGAGAGAGAGTATAGAGTCATCATTATTGTCCTTTGTGGCCCCGTCCTTCAATAATGCGTGTGGGCCTCCCAATTCGATGCCGTTCCGATTGGATTGGGAATACCGTCGTCTGCAGTAAGATAAAGCAAAAGTGGGCTGTATCCTGCTACCTTTCTCTTTCATCTCTGCTTCTTCGTTTCTTTTAAGATACTACACCTATCAAAGGGATGAGTCGAATTGTATTCCGATTAGATCATAAATATTTAATCTAAATTAATTTATTAATCCGTTTATAATTTATTTATTCATAATATAAATTTCTCGATCCAATCCGTGCCGCTGAAAACACTCTCATATTTTATCAAATCTATGAAAACTTATTTCTTATGATTTTAAAAAAAAATTATATTGCTAAAACACTTTCATATAATGTAAATCTAGTGGATAATTTTTATATACTTTTTTTAAAATTGAGGTTACATTTGTTTCGCGGGAAATGTGACATTTCTAGAAAATGTTTTCCAAGTCATTTTTTAAAAAAATGACTATATTTTTCGTTGTTTGGCTGAAACCTGAAGAGAACTTGAAAATATTTTATTCCGTTTAGTATGAAAAATCTAATTTGATTTTCCTCCTTGCACTTCTTCTTCTTCAGCCAATCGCTGGCCATGGTGACAACCGACGAGGCTCAAGCTTGCCCAAGGTTAGCGAGCTCGAGTTTCACCGGATCCAGCGCCAGACGTCAGCGAGCTCGAGTCTGACCAAATTGGCAAGGCTTGAGCCTCACTAATGCCAAACGTTGGCGAGCTCAAGCTTTGTCGAGCTCGTCCCTCACCTATGGCTGGTCACTGGCCATATTGGCCAAGAAAGAAGGAAAAAAAAAAAGAGAAACAAGAAAAAAAATTATAATTTCGATTCAAAAAAATATATTTTTTATAAGACTGAAGAGGGAGAGAGTGTGTGAGCCCGAGTGGGTTGAAAATGGAATCTAAACTCAATCCATTTATACTTGTTTATTTTAGGTTTTAAATTTTAAAACTCATTTAAGGTAAATTCTTCAAAATTGAGGTAACTCATATATGACATAAAAATCCATTTTGACGTGTCTATAAGATAAATACGTGCGCAGAGCAGAACAAGCTCCTTTTCATTGCTTAATCCCTGTATTAGATGCCCACTATTTCGCCCTTGTACAAGAATGAGAATGATTGGTTTAGAAGTATGCGCAGTTTTTCATCCACAATTTTGAAAATTGGAAAAAGAATTTCCGAATATTAGAAATTAATGGAATAAATATTAAATGATTTTAGATGTCCATATTTGTGTAGCTGCTGTTCAATATTAAATAAGAGTCCAATTGCATATACCACAACATAAAAAAAGGAAGTAAAAGGTAAGCATCACACTTCAAATTGCTTCATGATGTCTCCTATTTGAATTAATTCTCCAGTTCCAAATATCGATGTTAAATAAAATACATTCGATGAAAGGTAATAACTGCTCAAATATATTTCAACTTTGAGTCCAGATAAAACCCGACAGGATGAGAATGTGCGAACAATCCACTGCGTTATTGAAGTAAAGAAAAGTTGGCAAACGAATTGTCGGCCAACTCCAATTGTTGATGGTCTGCAGAGGAAAAGACAAGAGAGCTGTCTATTTCTCCTTTCTGAGGCCCGTCCCATTCTCGATATGTGTGGAGCTCTCCTTTCTTTTGTTTGCTTGTTGTGCAAAGTCGAAAGCTGGCGTGCGAATGAAGAGGACCCGCGGAGACTTCGTTCGTTGGCGGAAAAGGACTTGTCTTCCACAAATTGCTTTTACGATGACGATGGAGGGCGATACAAGAGAGATGGAGCCCCACCGTCTGAAGGTAGAAAGAAGCAAAGGCAGAGAGAAAAAGAGAGGGCAATCACGAAGAGAGAGAAAGGGAAGATGAAGTGCGATGTTGACCATTCAATGCTGGCGTGCGGCACTGGTCGGTCATACTTTACATTAAATGAAGAGGACCCGCAGAGACTTCGTTTGTTGGCGGAAAAGGACTTGCCTTCCACAAATTGCTTTCACGATGACGATGGAGGGAGAGATGGAGCCCCACTTCTGAAGTAGAAAGAAGTAAAGGCAGAAAGAAAAAGAGAGGGCAATCACGAAGAGAGAGAAAGGGAAGATGAAGTGCGATGTTGACCATTCAATGGTCGTGGCCATGGCCGTTCCTCCTCGTCTTCTTCTTCTCCTTTCCCCTTTCCCCCTGGAGCTTCCTCTATCATAACACGAAGAGGAAGAATGAAGAGAGAGAACTATGAGACTATCCAGAAGAGACCGAAGAAAATGCACAGAGAGTTCTTCTCCAGAAATTTCAGAGTGGTTTTCTTGTTGTGATTATACCGGAATGATTTAGCCATTACATCATTGTGACTAGTTAGAATTTGTTTAATTTCTTGTGTCAGTTATTAAATGTAATTGAATCTGAAAAATACCAAATGCGTTTGAGTGCTCGAGTGTTGTTATAATTTCTATGGTATCGCTGGATTTATAAGTGGACACACCGATCGAACCACACGAATCCGGCATTAGATTTGTTTTTTCTCCTTTCCTCCGTTTTACCCATTCGTTTGCTTCATTTTTTATGACAACAACTACAATTGTGCATGAAATGGACAATGCATGTTGCATAAGAAGATTTCATTACAGACAACGCTCCACAATACTCAATGCGGGCTGACCAAAAAAAAAAAATACTCAATGCGGATTTCTAGTGTTAAAAAAGAGTCGTGGGAGTGCCAGCACATAATGTTTGGACTTTTACCCTCGTCGCACATCTCAACTTAGGTGACAAGGTCTGCAATCAAAATGGGTGGTAGTTATTGCATGTCCATAACAGGGTTTAAAAACACACGACAAAATCTCTTATCCCCGAAAGAAACTGGATGATAGTGTTATTCATGAATCTCAGTGTTGCAGAGAGATACTGAGCATCGGACACCAATGGCATGTACTAAAATTGAACCGATGCAAGAGAGAGTTGCTAGATAATAGGACGGGGCAAACTTGAGTGTCAAAATTGAACCTAATATTGAAGCCAGGACATTGCTTTCATTAGCAGCCGGTCGCCACTTGCCACCCGATTGACAAGGGATTGGATCCAGGGTCGAGAGAGATTCATCAGTGGTCACTAACAACGAGCAGGCCTACTGTCGGAGGCCATGCCTGAAAACAAATTCCTATAATATCTGAAAATATTATATTTCGGTGTTAATTGAAAATCCACTGATTAAAGCAAATATTTTATATGTATTCATAGAATGTAATTGTGCAAGGAATACTTTAAATTAAAGCTACGTCGTTATTGAATGCAAATACTCGTATTAAAGTGATGAGAACATAAAAAATAACTTGTGATTTTCGAGTAAATCGAAAAGAACTTACAAGGTGGGAAAAAAAACACCAGGCATATGACAATTGAGTAATAAAATAAGTTAACGAAAACAATAAATAGGAGTGAAATTAAGTGTGAAATGTCTACTAACATAAGGCAGCTCATTTGAGTTGTCAAGAGGAATGTAATTCTTTAAATATAAAAAATTTTACTTATCAAGAAATTTCCATTACCTCTCTCTGTGCATTGCTCCCCAAAGCAAGAGATCGTTGGTCAGGCAAACAATCAATTGAAAAAGAAAAAATACAACAGTATCATTAAGATTTCAAATTACATAACTCAATTATCATTGATTTCCACTCAAATCCTAATTAAAAGACACGTCATTTTTTTCTGTTAGAAATGTAAATGGAGATCTTTCTTTTCCAGAAGGTACATATTTTTTTTATCCTCATGTTATAGTATTTACTTGTGTGAAAAAAATATCAGAGCTTACAACAACATTAAACTATTAAAAGAACCAATGACCATGCATTCTTTGCGCGCAAACATCATAAAGTGATGATTTTCAGATAGCGGAAAACAATTCCAAATATTATGCTAATCGAGTAAAGAAAAAATCGCAACATACATTTGTTGAATCTTGTGCATACATTACTAGCGTTGCACTCTGGTCACAAAACACGTTACAGCTGCCGTTATTTGGGGCATTTGTGGATTGTATCATAGCGTATATAATCATAATGACTTGAGTTACTCGAATAGTGTTTTCTTTACCAAGAAAATTACATCAACAACTGTAATGTGTAAATTCCCTATTATCTTGACGTTAGATTACGAAAATATTGCGAATTCTCAGCCACCAACTCATGTTTAAAAAAATACCATTGCATATTATTAGAAATGAGAAAGTTGTAGAAATCCTCTCTCGCACTTGGTCTTCCATGTTTATGTCGGGAACCAAATGTCTTTTCTTTCCCTAAAAGAAAATACACATTCCAATATTTCAATAAGCAAATTTAAATTATTCATTTTAGTATTCATAGTTTCGACATTGAAAATTCGTCCATTGTGGAAAGAAATTTTTTCGCCTGGCTGGTGGCGGATGAAATGATTCAAGTCGTGACTTTTCAAAGAAAAATTGCAAAGTGGCCCTATAAACTTTCTCTTTGATTCAAAATATAAAATCCGTTTATTTCACGGAAAATAAATGATTTGGAAAATATTCTCATAAAAATAAATTCTCGTATCGCTTATAAAAATGAATGGACAAAAAATATTTTCATAGTCCATGAAAACATTTAGACATAAATTATTGTAGATAACGAAAATATTTTTCATTTACTTATTATTTCAAGCAATACAAGCGATTATTTTGAGGAAAATATTTTTTAAATAATTTATTTTTTGAGAAATAAACGGAAACATAGTTCTTGTTTTTTTGTCAATCTACTCTTACAAAGTTTCAAAAATGAGTCTGATTCATCGAAATGGCCCTATATGTTTGTATCCTATTTTGATGGGTAAATTACTAAATTGGAATAAATCACCTTGACAACTAGTCCAAACCCATATTTCACTATCATGTCAATGCAAATTGTCATCGCGAAACAATCTGGGGTCATTGTCGCTCAATCCCAAGTGGTACTCAACTGGTCTCGGTTGGCATCAATTGGACTCGAGTAGCTTTCAGACTATAATTAGGTCGACAACGGTTCATCCTCGACTGATGCCAATGCGTCATAAGTCGAAGTCGATTGTCCCATAATGCCTATCCTTAATCCCTCGATGGGCGTCGAGCAGTCGGATGTCGTTGGCAGATTCCGATTTTTAAAAGATTTTGCAATTTACATATTTGTCAATTGAAAAAATATGAAAGGTTATCACATACATGTCAATGGGCCTAGGAAACCTCATTTTGAATCGAAGCTGCAAGTATGGAAGGCGCCTTGAAATTTTTTCATCCTCAAATTCTAACTTCTAAATTTCTAATAATGCGACACATTAAGGTGCTTCGACTATTCTCTCTCTCTTTTTTTAATTATTTATGTTGAGGGGTAAATCAACCCCCAACATCGATAATTAAATGGAACTGCAAAATGCAAAGTAGCCACTTTTGCTTTGCAGATAATATCACACACTTTCTAGCAGAATTCGACTTACAAGAACATTGTTTAAGAAGTAAACAGACCGAAAGTCACCAGATGAGCAATCATTTGAATCGTATGCATCATCCAATTTTAATTCATAAACGTGTCCAAAAAAGAGGGGGAGTTTGCTTATACCGACGAATCAATTTATTCACTTCCATTCGCCGATGTAAGTCTCTGGTACGGGAGCGATCTTGCTCCAATCTACAACGCGTGCAACGAAAGCTCTGATACCAATTGATGAAAAAGACACAAAACTCACTTAAAGAAAGCACACATGTTTTTATCAGAGGCGCTCTTTACAATATCGATTGAGAGAACTCCTCACACACACTTACATAAACACACGGATATTTCTAGAAAAAATATTTTCCTAGAAAAATATCTTTCTAGATATTTCTAGAGTGGCCAATCTGTTAGCCACACATTTTTGCGCTCTTCTTATAAGAAAATATCTAGATATTTACATATTTATTCGTAATCATCTTCTTTTTCAACACCGGTACTCCTCTGGAATTCCCCCGCAATTAGTTATCCATAGCTCTGTCAATGTGGCAATGCGGCGAACACCATTTGGTAAAGAGGACAATCCAGGACAGTCTTTGATCTCTAGTGTTCTCAGAGAAGAACAATTTTGCAGCCACTCGGGCAACACACTCAACTTGGGACAATTCACAATTTTTATCCTCTGCAGTGTAATTGCAGAACCTTCGAGCCACTCGGGCAAAGAAACTATTTCCGGTAATCCCTCGAATATGAAGGATTGAAGGCTCAACATGGAGTGTGGTTCATTGCTTTCGTCTTCCGGCAACTTCAAGTTCCTACAATGGCGAATCCAGAGATCCTCCAATGCATTTAGATTCTTGATGCCTCGGGGTAAGCAGGCTAACTTCGGACAATGTAAAATGAACAACTTACGGAGCGACGTGAGTGATTGGATATCATTGAACAAGGCCTCTAAATTCTCGCAACATGCAATCAATAGCCACCGCAGAGCGGTCAAGCATCCTATTCCACTCTCCGGGAAACTCTGCTGTTTCGTGGTTATATATAAAACGCGGAGGCTGATCATATTCTTGATGTCTGCAGGCAATTCCTCGAGTTCCATGCATAAGCCAAGATCTAAGAACCGTAAATTGCAAAGCTTGTAGATCGATTTGGGGAGTTTCTTGATATCCCAGTTGCCCCATAAACTAAGAAACCTCAAATGCTTTAGACTGCCAATGGAACTAGGTAGTAGGTCAAAGCTGGAGTAATCTAGCCATAACACTCGCAAGTGCTTGAATCGCAAAATGCATGTCTCCAGAAACAACTCCATAGAGGAACCATCCTCAAACATGATGGTACGAACGCGGTTGAGTTTGCTCAAGCAGCCGCGTAGTTCATCTTTTGGTACACGAGATGGGTTGGGAAATGATATATGCCGAGTGATCGGGGAAATATCCTGTGCGCGCGCTTTCATGTTGGACGACTCAGTTTGTGCCACCGAAATGGAAAGTTCGTGAATGAGGTCGTGCATTCGGAAGAACAGAAACGGATAGTCTACCCGGACAAAATCGAAGAAGGATCTCGACCACAGCTCCTCCAAGTACTGTCGTCCAATCTCTTCCAGCTCTTGATTATTTCCGTTGGATTGGATAAGCCCGTTCGAGATCCACAGTTGGATCAGATCCAAGTTGTTGAACTCGTAGTTCTTCGGGAATATCGAGCAATAAGCGAAACATCGTTTCAAGTAAGACGGCATTAAATCGTAGCTTATTTTCAGTGAAGGTAAAATATCAATTTGTAATTGCCACATCTCGCTGTCTTTTACATATTCCCAGTCGCTCCGGTTTTTTTTCTTTGAAAACAACAAGCTTCCCAATGTCTTTACCGCCAAAGGATTTCCCCCGCACTTGCTCACGATTTCCTCGCCGATTACCATAAGGTCTGGGTGATTCTTCTCTTGCCCTTGATCGAACGCGCAATTCACGAACAAAGTCAAAGAATCCTCCCACGAAAGGTTGGCCAAATTAAGCGAGGGGACAGTGCCCATGATTGAGGCGATCGATTGATTCCGCGAAGTCACGATGACTTTACACCCTTCGGAAACGCTTCCTAACAAATCTCTCAGTCCCACCCAATCCTCCCGCGTCACTTCCCACACATCGTCCATTACGAACAAACACCTTTTGTCCTCCACGAGGTTTCTAAGGTGATTTTGCAGCATTTCAAGGATCCAGCTGTCACATTTTTCTTCGTCACCAAGAGACTTGATGATATCTCTTATTATCTTCTTAACTTCGAATTTTACAGGCATGGATAACCAAACTTTGCGATCAAAATGTTTTTTTACCCTATCGTAATTGTATACCAATTTAGCAAGAGTCGTCTTTCCAGTACCCCCCATTCCAATAATCGGAATGACTGCTATCGTTTCAGCTCCACCATAATCTCCACCATAATCTGATCTTATCAACAGCTCTATTATGCTTTCCGTTTCTTTGTTTCTTCCAACCACATTCGAAGGAGGCACAAAAGAATGAGTTTCCCTCCGTGGAACTATAGTCTTGTTATCAACATGACCCGACAAATTGAACTGAGTTCTCTCTTCATTGATCCCATCAAGTCTCTTTATCAGATCTTTCATTTTATGTGCCGTCTTAAACTGGAAAGTGAAGTTGGATAGCCACGAGGACAAGTAGCGTACCTTCCTTTTGAGGGTCAAGTGATCGGTTGACCTTGCCTGCCTCCACAAAGCTCTGGCTTCGAATTCGTCTAGCACGTCCTCGACATCATAGCAGAAGTCTTGAAGTTTCGACAACCAAAGCCTCACGGCTTCCTCTCTTGTTTGCTTCTGCTCAGCATCGGCGAGCACCTTCTGGATCATCTCAAGCGTGTTCTTGAGCTTCTCACGGTCATGTTTGATGCCCCATACCAGTTGAATTTCTTCAACAGCCGAAGAAGCTAGTTTCTCCACGAGAGGTCCGAGGATGCTAGAGACGACCTCAGACATGATTTGCCAGGTTATATAGGCACAGACATAGGAATACACATGTTGTGAAGTAGTACGTGCAACGTTATTCCAAACTGTTGCATAGTTCACTCAATTCTTGGTGGAAATCTACAAGGAATTCGATGCCATTCCAATTAGATTTGGAATACCTTTGTCTGATGAAAAATAAAGCAAAAGTGGCATCAATTCTGCTACCCTTCCGTTTCATCTTTACTACATTCATTTCTTTGTTCCCTGTTTCTTATAAGATAAATATGTGCATAGAGAAGAATAAGCATCCTTTCATTGCTTGATGCCGGTACTAGATGCCCACTATTTCGCCCTTTTACAAGAATGAGAATGATTGGTTTAGAAGTATGTGTTGTAGTCCCTCCACAATTTTGAAAGTTGGAAAAATGCTTTCTGAATATTAGAAAATAATGGAACATATTCTAAATGATTTTAGGTGTCGATATTTGTATAGCTGCTATTCGTTATTAAATAAGAATCGAATTGCATACACTAGTACAGAAAAAAGGAAGTAGAAAGTAAACGCCACTTAGAATTGCTTCATGATGTCCCTGATTTGAATTGATTCTCCAGTCCCAAACATTGATGCTAAATGGAGTAAGTTCGAAGCAAGGTAGCAACTACATTTTTGCATGAAATGGACAATGCATAAGAAAATTTCATTACAGACAACACTGCACAATACTCAATGCACATGAAGGATTTCTGGTGTTGAAAAAGAGTTGCGGGAGTGCCAGCACATACTGTTTGGCCTTTAGCTTTATCCACAGAAAAAACCGAGCGATGGTATTATTCATGAACCCCAGTGTTGCAGAAAGATACTGAGCATCGGACACCAACACCATCCACTAAAATCAAACTGATGCTAGTACTTCACAGCTTATAGTGTTGGTTTTCTACGGAACATGCATAGTTAAAATTAAATATAAACGCAGTAGAAAGATATAACCATACATGTATCTCCAAAGGCGTTGTTCGTGCATTTCAATAAAATATAGAAAGACCATAGGGGGTTAAACAGATTACCTTTTGCAGCATGCCCAAACAAAACGATTTCGATTCGTATGTTCTTCGGTTCAAGCCTCACAACTATCGGGCCTCTAGTTCAGACACACCACCAATCGCACCACGAACAGAAGAGAGAACTTGCGGGTAATCACTACTATAATTGTACTAGCAATCTCGTGGCGACATGAACCCCTCTTACATGCTTCTTAGAAAAGAGTCCTCTTACTTGTCAAGAGCGTCAAAGATTTCATTGGCCAAGGATTGCGAGAATGAAGGGGGTGGTGCTCTATTTATAGGCCTAAGCTAACTTGCTACCTAAGTTGCCATCTAATTCCTTCTCACCCAAGTTCCTTGCCACTCAAGTACGGAGACGGATCAAAAGAGTGAGTCGAATTGGATTCAGATTAGATCATAAATATTCGATTCAAATTAATTCATTAATCCGTTTATGATCTACTTATCCATAATGTAAATTTCTCAACCCAACCCGTACTGCTAAAAACACTTCCATATTTGACCAAATCTTTGAAAACTTATTTCTCATGATTTTTTAAAAAAAATTATATTGTCAAAATACTTTCATGTAATACAAATCTAGTGGATAATTTTTATAATTTCTTTTTAAATTGAGATTGCATTTGTTTCGTGGGAAATGTGATATTTCTAGAAAATGTTTTCCAAGTCATTTTTCAAAAAAATAACAATATTTTTCGTTGTTTCGCTGAAACCTGAAAAGAACTTGAAAATATTTTATTCCGTTTGGTATGGAAAATCTAATTTTATTTTCCTCCGTGCACTCCTTCTTCACCCAGTCGTCAGCCATGGTGACTACCGACGAGGCTTGAGCTTGCCCGAGGTTAGCGAGTTCGAGTCTCACCAAATCGGGGAGGGTTGAGCCTCGCCAATGCCAAACGATAGCGAGCTCGCGTCTCACCAGATTGGAAGGGCTTGAGCCTAGCGCTAGATGTTAGCAAGCTCAAGCTTTGTCGAGCTCACCCTCACCTATAGCTGGTCGCTGGCCATATCAGCCAAGAAAGAAGGAAAATAAAAAAGAAAAAGAGAAAAAAGAAAAATAATTATAATTTCGATTTAAAATATATATATATATATATATTTTTTTTTACGAGACTGAAGAGGGAGAGAGTGTGTGAGCCTGAGTGGGTTGAAAATGGAATCTAAACTCAATCCATTTGGACTCATTTATTTCAAGCTTTAAATTTTAAAATTCATTTAAGGTAGGTTCTTCAAAATTGAAGTGACCCATATATGACATAAAACCCATTTTGACATATCTATAAGATAAATATGTGCACAGAGAAGAACAAGCTCCTTTTCATTGCTTAATCCTTGTATTAGATGCCCACTATTTCGCCCTTCTACAAGAATGAGAATGATTGGTTTAGAAGTAGGGTTAATATCATGAAAAATCTCAAATCAGTACACTTGTGATAATTTTACTCTAAATTATTTTTTTTTCCGCAAAAAATCTCAAACCGGTACACTCGTGACAATTTTATCCCGACCTATTTTTTTGACCACGAAAAAGTAAACCCGTGATAATTTTATCTCGAACTAATTTTTTAACCATAAAAAATCTCAAACTGGTACACCTGTAATAAATTTACTTTTCGTTAGTTTCCGTTAAATTTTACGGTTAAATTGCTAAGTTTGATGACACGTGATAGTTGACGGGTGTACCAGTTTGAGATTTGACCTATCTGTTTGTCACAAATTTACCAATTTGTGATTTTTCGTGATATTAATTCAATTTAACGGATACTAACGAAGAGTAAAATTATCACAAATGTATCAGTTTGAGGTTTTTAGTGGTCAAAAATTAATCGTGGGTAAAACTGTCACAGATGTACCAATTTGGGGTTCGTGGTGTTCAAAAAAATAGTTTGAGGTAAAATTATCACAAATGTATCGGTGTAAAATTTTTGGTAGTCCAAAAAATAGTTCAGGGTAAATTTATCACAGGCATATCAGTTTAAGGTTTTTGGTTGTCAATGTATCAATTTGAGGTTTTTCATGATATTAATCATTTATTTTTTTGTGTTATTTGCCCTATTTAAAAAATAGGAAAATAAATCAATTCGGACGGGTCTGAATCGGAAATCCAACAAAAGATACGGACCAAATAGAAAATTACGTGCTTCAAAAAAGGACAGGAAAAAAGGTCGGCCTGTGCACCGAAAAGAAAGCGCTTCATCAGGAAACATCAGAGCCACACAGGCGCAGCAGCAGCTGCAGTACCGGGCGCGATGGCCGGTGGAGGAGGAGGAGGGAAGACCAGCGTCCCCTCCATGTCTTTCTTTCTTTGTTTTTTGAAAAATTCACTCCATATCTTTCTTTCTTTATTTTTTTTAAACTCTCGTCCGTACATACATGGAGTGAATGCCTTTGTTTTTTTGTCAAGGCATTCACTCCATGTATGTACGGACCAAGGCATTCACTCCATGTGTTTCTTTTTTTGTTTTTTGAAAAATTCACTCCATGTCTTTCTTTCTTTGTTTTTTATGAAATTCTCGTCCGTACATATATGAAGTGAATGCCTTTATTTTTTTGTCAAGGCATTCACTCCATGTATGTACGGACCAAGGCATTCACTCCATGTCTTTTTTTTTTTTGATAACCCGAGAAATCCTCGCACGGCCGACAGCCGAGAGGTAAATCCTGAGGGCGACACGTGCTAGGCACCACACATGTGCACCGGTTAAGTCACCCTGCGGCGCTCGGAATTCGAACGCTCAACCTTTTGCGAGAGGAAGAGTGCCCTCTCCAGCAGCGTTACCCAGGCGGGTGGTATTCACTCCATGTCTTTGTTTCTTTTTTTTTGAAAAATTCACTCCATATCTTTCTTTCTTTGTTTTTTTTAAACTCTCGTCCGTACATACATGGAGTGAATGCCTTTGTTTTTTTGTCAAGGCATTCACTCCATGTATGTACGGGCCAAGGCATTCACTCCATGTGTTTCTTTCTTTGTTTTTTGAAAAATTCACTCCATGTCTTTCTTTCTTTGTTTTTTATGAAACTCTCGTCCGTACATACATGAAGTGAATGCCTTTGTTTTTTTGTCAAGGCATTCACTCCATGTATGTACGGGCCAAGGCATTCACTCCATGTTTTTCTTTCTTTGTTTTTTGAAAAATTCACTCCATGTCTTTCTTTCTTTGTTTTTTATGAAACTCTCGTCCGTATATACATGGAGTGAATGCCTTTGTTTTTTTGTCAAGGCATTCACTCCATGTATGTACGGACCAAGGCATTCACTCCATGTTTTTCTTTCTTTGTTTTTTGAAAAATTCACTCCATGTCTTTCTTTCTTTGTTTTTTATGAAGCTCTCATCCGTACATACACAGAGTGAATGCCTTTGTTTTTTTGTCAAGGCATTCACTCCATGTATGTACGGACGAGAGTTTAAAAAAAAACAAAGAAAAAAAGACATGGAGTGTCTCGTCTAAAAAAAAACAAAGAAAAAAAGATATGGAGTGAATGCTTTGGTCCGTACATACATGGAGTGAATGCCTTGACAAAAAAACAAAGGCATTCACTCTGTGTATGTACAGACGAGAGTTTAAGGAAAAACAAAGAAAGAAAAACATGGAGTGAATGCCTTGATCCGTACGTATACGGAGTGAATGTCTTGACAAAAAAATAAAGAAATTCACTCCATATACGTACGGACGAGAGTTTAAAAAAAAACCAAGAAAGAAGGACAGCGGACGAGTCGTACATGGAGTGAATGCCGTGACAAAAAAAACAAAGAAAGAAAGACCGCGGGCGAGCCGTACGTGGAGTTTTCACGAGTGAATGCCTCGACGAAACTATTTTTTGGGGGAGCATGGTTTGGAATTATCCGGAAAATAAAAGGGGTTTTGGACAGCGCGCGCCAGGCTGGAACTAGAAGGGTACAGCCCTGAGGTGTACGGACGAGAGCAGCCATCTACTGCTCCTATGGTGCTCTCGCCGTAGGCCAATTCAACATCTGTCCCCCGCAGCGCAAGTGCACCGCACGCCTTTTTCGGGCGAAGGGGAGGGTCTTTGAGATCACGCGGCCGCCACAAAGGCATCTGCCAGCTGGCGCAATCATAGCGTTCTGGCCCCCCACCCCCCCCCCGGCGGGGGACGCTGGCCATCGCGCCCGGTACTGCAGCTGCTGCTGCGCCTGTGTGGCTCTGATGTTTTCTGATGAAGCGCTTTCTTTTCGGTGCACAGGCCGACCTTTTTTCCTGTCCTTTTTTGAAGCACGTAATTTTCTATTTGGTCCGTATCTTTTGTTGGATTTCCGATTCAGACCCGTCCGAATTGATTTATTTTTCTATTTTTTAAATAGCCCAAATAACACAAAAAAATAAATGATTAATATCGTGAAAAACCTCAAATTGATACACATGTAATAATTTTACCCCGAACTAATTTTTTGACCACCAAAAATCCCAAACCGGTATATCTATAATAAATTTACCTCGAATTATTTTTTTGGACCACCAAAACTCCCATACTGGTACACTTGTGATAAACGAACCCCATATTGGTACACATATGATAGTTTTACCCCCAACTAATTTTTTGACCACTAAAAACCTTAAACTGATATATTTGTGACAAATCTACCCTTCGTCAGTATCCGTTAAGTTGAATTAATATCACGAAAAATCACAAATTGGTAAATTTATGACAAATAGAGGGCTAAAACCTCAAACTGGTACATCTGTCAACTACCGCGTGTTATCAAACTTAGCAATTTAACAGTAAAATTTAACGAAAACTAATAAAAGATAAATTTGTCACAAGTGTATCAGTTTGAGTTTTTGGTGGTCAAAAAATTAGTTCAGGATAAAATTGTCACAAGTGTACCAGTGTTCGATTTTTCGTGGTCAAAAAAATAGTTCTGGATAAAATTATTATAGGTGTACCTGTTTTAGATTTTTTACGGTAAAAAAAATAGTTTGTGGTAAATTTGGCATAGGTGTACCAGTTTGAGATCTTTGATGGTCAAAAAATTAATTTAGGATAAAATTATCACAGATGTACCAGTTTGAAGTTTTTCGTGATATTAACCCTATAGAATGTAATTGTGCAAGGAATACTTTAAATTAAAGCGACGTCATTATTGAATGCAAATACTCGCATTAAAGTGATGAGAACATAAAAAAAATGACTTGTGATTTTATAGTAAATCGAAAAGAACTTACAAGGTGGGAAAAAAACATCAGGCATATGATAATTAATTAATAAAATAATTTAACGAAAACAATAAATAGGAGTGAAATGAAGTGTGAAATGTGTACTAACATAGGGCAGCTCCTTTGAGTTGTCAAGAGAAATGTAATTCTTTAAATATAAAAAAATTTTAAGGCAGCGCATGGCAATCATTTTGTATCCGAGAACAGATTCTGCTCAAAAATGATTCTTTTTTATTCTATGCCTGGAAACAATTTCTAAGCATTTGAATGCGTTTGGTAACTGCATAAAATTTCTATTCTTATAATAGAAAAAGAACAGAAATGCGTTTGATAACTATACAAAATTTCATTTTTTTAATAATATTTTAAATATTTTAATATTTTTTTTCTTTTTTTCCTTTTTTTTCTTTCCCTTCCCTTCCTTGGCTTGTGGACGGTCGCCGCCGTCGGTGATCGGCCACAGGCTAGGGCCGGCGAGGGCATTGCGGCCCTCACCACCACCGTCGCCACCCAAGCGACGGACCTGAGTGGCGACGGCGAGGTCGGCCTCGCCGTCGCGGCCGCAAGCCGCCTTCGCCGACCCTGGCCTGTGGTCGGCGGGTGGCATGCCGAAGAACAACAACAAACCAAAAAAAAGAAGAAAATCAAGAAAAATAAAAAATGGAAAAATTGTTCCAGAATCAAGAAGTTACTTTTTTTTTACTTATTGATTTTGTTTCAAAACTGATTATAGGAACAATTTTTTGCAAAAATATGCTCGGGCACAATAAATTTAACAAATGGATTTCTGCTCCCAAACTGATTCTGGAAATAAAAGAATAGAAATTTTTACTATTTGATAACTTGCCAAACATGCCCTTACTTATCAAGAAATTTCCTTTACCTCTCTGTGCATTGCTCCCCAAAGCAAGAGATCGTTGGTCAGGCAAACTATCAATTGAAAAAGAAAAAAATACAACAGTATAATTAAGATTTCAAATTACATAACTCAATTATCATGTATTTCCACTCAAATCCTAATTAAAAGACATATCTTTTTTTTTGGTTAGAAATGTAAATGGAGATCTTTCTTTTCGGGAAGGTACATATTTTTTTTATCCTCATGTTATAGTATTTACTTGCGTGAAAAAAATATCAGAGCTTACAACAACATAAACTATTAAAAGAACCAATGACCATGCATTCTTTGCTCGCAAACATCATAAAATGATGATTTTCAGATATCGGAAAACAATTCCAAATATCATCCTAATCGAGTTAAAAAAAATCGCAACATACATTTGTTGAATCTTGTGTATACATTACTAGCATTTCACTCTGGTCACAAAACACGTTATAGTCGTTGTAATTTGGGGCATTCGTGGATTGTATCATAGTGTATATAACCATAATTACTTGAGTTACTCGAATAGTATTTTCTTTACCAAGTAAATTACATCAACAGATGTAATGTGTGAAGTTAGATCATGAAAATATTGCGAATTCCCAACCACCAACTCTCGTTTTAAAAAAAATACCATCGCACATTAACTAGAAATAAGAAATGAGGTGGAAACAGCACTGCCCAACTCACTTAAAGAAAATGCATACACCTTTTTATTAGAGACTCTCTCTACAATATCAGTCGAGAGAACTCCTTACTCATACATAAGCACACAGATATTTCTAGAGTGCCCAATCCGTTAGCCACACATTGCTGCACTCTTCTTATAAGAAAATATCTTACATGTTGAGATATTTATTCACAATTATATTCTACTTCAACATCGGATCTCCTCCTCAATTTCCCCGCAATTAATTATCTGTAGATATGTCAATGTGCCGATGCGGCGAACGCCATCTGGTAAAGAGGACAATCTAGGACAGTCTTCAATCCCCAATGTTATCAGAGAAGAACAATTTTGCAGCCACTCGGGCAATACCCTCAAGTTGCGACAATCCCCAATCATTATCCTCTGCAGTGTACTTGCAGAACCTTCGAGCCACCCGGGCAAAGAAACAATTTCCGATGATCCCCCAAATATGAAGAATTGAAGCCTCAACACGGAGCGTGGTTCATTACTTTCGCCTTTTGGCACCCTCAAGTTTCGGCAGCCGCTAATCCAGAGATCCTCCAATGCCTTCAGATTCTTGATGCCTTGTGGTAAGGAGGCCGACTTCGGACAACCTCCAATGAGCAAGTTACGGAGTGATGTGAGCGATTGGATATCATCGAACAAGGCCTCCAAATTCTCACACCTTCCAATGCTTAGCCACCGCAGAGAGGTCAAGCATCCTATTCCCCTCTCTAGGAAATGTTGATGTCTGGTGGTTATGAACAAAGTGGGGGCTGATCATATTCTTGACGTCTGCAGGCAATTCCTCGAGTCCCCTGCACCCGCCAAGATCTAAGCACTGCAGATTGCGAAGCTTGCAGACCGACTTGAGGAGTTTCTTGATATTACAATTGCCGGATAAATGAAGAAACCTCAAATGATTTAGACCGCCAATGGAACTAGGCAGTATGTCAAAGCTAGAGCCATATAGATCTATCACTCGCAAGTGCTTGAATTGCGAAATGCACATCTCCATAAAGAACTCCTAGAGGAACCCTCCCCAAACATGACGGCACGAATGCGGCTGAGTTTGCCCAAGCAGCTGCGTTGTTCATCTTTTGGTACACGAGATAGGTCTGGAAATGATATATGCCGAGTCATCGGGGAAATATCCTGCGTGAACACTTTCATGTTTGACGATTCCGTTTGTGCCAACAAAATAGCAAGTTCGTGAATGAGGTTGTGCATTCCGAAGATCAGGAATGGATAATTTTCCTGGACAGCATCGAAGAAGGATCTCGACAACAGCTCCTCCAAGTACTGCCATCCAATCTCTTCCAGCTTCTGATTATTTCCGCTGGATTGGATAAGCCCGTTCGAGATCCACAGTAGGATCAAATCAAAGTTGACTAACCTGCGTTTCTTCCGTAATATCGAGCAATAAGCAAAGCATTGTTTCAAGGAAGGCAGCATTAAATTGTAGCTTATCCTTAGTGAAGGTAAAATATGAGTTAGTGATTGCCACGTCTCACTATCTCTTACGTATTCCCAGTTGCTCCGATTGTTATTTTTGGAATACAACAAGCTTCCCAAAATCTTAACTGCAAGAGGATTTCCCCTGCACTTGCTCACATTTTCCTAGCGGATTACCATAAGGTCCGAGTGATTCTTCTCTTGCCCCTGATCAAACGCGCGTTTCACGAACAAAGCGAAAGAATCCTCCAGCAGAAGGTCAGCCAAATTGAGCGGGGGGACAGTGCCCATGATTGAGGTGATCTATTTATTTCGCGAAGTCACGATGACTTTACTCTAGTCATGGTCACAGGCCGGTTTTGGCCCAGAAACGGCCCTGTCAAACCCGGGCCTAGCCCATTGACAGGGCCCACGGTTCGAAACCGAAACCGGAACCAGCCCGTGACCTACTGGGCCCAATTCCAGTTCCAACAATTTTGGAACCGCCGGTTCCGGTCCCAAATTATTTTAAAAAAATAATAATAATGAAAGTTTAAAAAAATTCATTATTTAATTTTTTTTATAAAACAATTTGAACTCTAATTGCCACGCATTATAAGTGCATTGATCTCTAATTACAATACTTGGTTTTGGTGTATTGAACTCTAATTATAAGGCTTGACTTGGGTTTTATACACAATGATTTTAATGCCTCTTCGTTGCCATTCGATGCGGGACTCTCGGCTTGTCTTGAACACCTTCAATGTGAAACTCTTGGCTTGTCTTCATGCAAATGCCAAGAGTCTCATATCGAATGGGAATGAAGAGACCATCAAAGGGGTTGTGTATAAAATCCAAGTCAAGCCATGAGCATGTGAAGTTGTATGCCTTTTGTGGCTACGATCCTTTGCTAGTTAAGAGCAAAGGGTTCCATTGGATCACCTAGAACCGGACCGGGCTAATGGTCCGGTTCCCGGTTCTATAATTTGCTGGTTCGATTTCTAGTTCTAAAATTAAGAGATTGGTCTTACCGGTTCGGTTCCCTGTTCCAGGCGGAACCAGACCGAACCGGGAATCAATCACCCCTACAATTTACATTTTGATTACAATTTATATTGAATAATTTTTTTTTGGTAAGAAAATTTATATTGAATAATTCATTATTTCATAATTTTATAATTCATAATTTTTTTATTTCATAATTTATTTTTAAAATTTTTAAATTACGAATCGGAACCGGAAGTGGTTCCTGTTCCGGTTCACACATGGCCACAAACCGGAACCGCCGATTTTGAACTGAAATCGGCCGGTTCCAAACCGTGGCCATGCCTTACTTTACTCACTTCAGAAATGCCTCCTGACAAATTTCTCAATCCCACCCAATCCTCCCTTGTCGCTTCCCACATATTGTCCATTACGAACAAACACCTTTGGTTCTCCACAATACTTACGCAATTTTGCAGCATTTCAACTCTATCATATTTTTCTTTGTGACCAAGAGACTTGACTATGTCTCTTAGTATCTCCTCAACTTTGAATTCTACTGGCATGGATAACCAAACTTTGTGATCAAAATGTTCCTTTACCCTATCATCTTTGTATACCAATTTAGCGAGAGTCGTCTTTCCAGTACCCGCTTTTCCAAGAATCGGAACGACTACTATCGTTCCAGCTCCACCATTGTTTGATCTTCTCAACAGCTCAATTATTCTTTCCTTTTCTTCGTTCCTTCCAATCACATTCGAAGGGCATACAAAATAATGAGTTTCCCTCCGCGGAACTATAGTCTTATTATCAACATCACTCGAAAAATTGAACCGAGTTTTCTCTTCATTGATGCCATCAAGTCTTTTTCGCAGTTCTTTCATTTTATGCGCCATCTTAAACTGGAAAATGGAGTTGGATAGCCACGGGGACAAGTAGTGTACCTTTCTTTTAAGAGTCAAGCACTTGGTCGACCTCGCCCTTCTCCTCAAAGCCCTGGCTTCGAATTCGTCTAGCACGTCCTCGGCATCATAGCAAAAATCTTTAAGCTTTGACAACCAAAGCCTCACAGCTTCCTCTTTTGTTTGCTTCTGCTCAGCATCGGTGAGCGCCTTCTTGATCATCTCTAGCATGTTCTTGAGCTTCTCTCGGTCATCCTTGATGCCCCCTTGCCGTTGAATTTCTTCAACAGCCGACGAATCTAGTTTCTCCACAAGAGGTCCGAGGATGCTAGAGACGACCTCAGAAATGGTTGTAATTGGTGTTATTGGTTTACGAGGAGGTAACCGCTGTGCAGGAACTAAACTAGTTATGAGAAGAAGGATAGCAAAGAAGTATGATTTTGGTCCGGTTATATAGGCAGAGACATAGGAATACGCATGGTGGGATGTGGTATGTCGAACGTTATTCCAAACTGTCACATAGTTCACTCAATTCTTGGTGGAAATCTGCTAGCCAATCGATGCTGTTCCAATTAGATTTGGAATACCCTGTCTGATGAAAGATAAAGCAAAAGCGGCCTGAATTATCATACCTTTCTCTGTAATCTTTACTACATTCCTTTCTTTGTTCTCTGCTTCTTATAAGATAAATATGCGCACAGAGAATAATAAGCTCCTTTTCATTGCTTGATCCCTATATTAGATGCCTGCTATTTCGCCCTTTTACAAGAATGAGAATGATTGGTTTAAAAATATGTGTTGTATTCCCTCCACAATTTTGAAAATTGGAAAAATACTTTCTGAATATTCGAAAATAATGGGACAATTCTAAATGATTCTAGGTGTTGATATTTGTATAGCTGCTGTTCAATATTAAATAAGAGTCGAATTGCATACACTATTACAGAAAAGGGGAAGTAAAGAGTAAACATCACTTCGAATTACTTCATGATGTCCCTGATTTGAATTAATTCTCCAGTCTTAAATATTGATGCTTAATAGAGTAAGTTCGAAGCAAGGTAGCGACTACACATTTGCTTGAAATGGACAATGCATCAGAAAATTTCATTACAGAACACTGCACAATAGTCAATGCACACGAAGGATTTCTGGTGTTAAAAAGAGGTGTGGGAGTGCCAGCATATAATGTTTGGCCTTTACCTTTGTCCACAGAAAACACTGAGTCATGGTGTTTTTCATCAACCCCGTTGTTGCTGAAAGATACTGAGCATCGGACACCAACACCTTGCACTAAAATCGAACAGATGCTAGTACTTCACAGCTTATAGAGAGTCATTAGACAATAGGACAGGGCAAACTTGAGGAGTATTAAAATTGAACCTAATATTTAAGCCAGGAAATGGCTTTCATTGGCACCCGGTCGCTACTGGGCACACCAGTTGGCAAGGCATTAGACAGAAGGCAGAGTTCATGACAGTTGACTATCAAGATTCAGGGCGGGGTTTTGCAATGAAGTTTCGACCACTGATGGGATTCATGATGACCGGCAGGCCTACTGTCCATGGCCATGCCTGAAACTCTGTTTCTGTTCCTTCCCACCATTCTTTGCTGGCAATGGTTGGTGGTTTGGTTCCTAAATACTCCAACAGATCAGGGAAAAAAGGAATATTAGTCAGCATTCGTATTAGCGACTTTCTGGTCAAGAGGTGCTGCCAAATACTCGATCGTCTTCGGTGCTTCTGTGCAACTTTTCTAATGACTTCGTGCAATTTTAAGCCCATCACAAATTACTGGAACTATATCTGAAGTGATCCGTGCAATTTTAAGTCCTCTTTCACCCACTTCATTCCAACATATCGGGGTTCCAAGAGCTTTGCCATACAATGCTACAAAGGGAGCTATACCAATAGTCTACCGATAACCGGAGAGATCCAGGTGGAGTAATTAGACAAGGCTTTGTGATTAGTGTCACGTGCTGCGCACATGATTGCAATCAATGGAAGTTTGGCTCACCAGGCATCTGGGCTTGGATCGATTATGTACAGAAGATTTACCGGTTTCGTACAAGCTTTGACTTTGAATCAAGTGGGCATGTGATGATGTGTGTATGTGGTTTCTACGATTGTTGACTTCATAGGCAATTCTCTGTCAAACCTGTGACTGATGGCTATACAATGTTAACCAGGAGAAATCAAGTAATTTTTCCTGGAAACTCATTCTAACATGAACGGAAATAAGTTTGTAACAAGCATGTAATAGAAACAAGCACTTAATTTGTCAAGCTCAAGATAAAGTGCAGCGTAGTGCTCTGTAATCAGATTCACTTTGCCTATTCCATTGCATCGCATCCTTTTGTGAAGCTTTCGACAAGTACATTACTTACTTTATGCGAGAAACAAACCGAAAATTACCTGCAAAAGCAATCATTTGACTTTGAAAATGTATACTTTGAAGTGCATCTCACAAAGAAAAAACTGAGAAGAGAGCCATAAAGCTGAAACAAGTATAGATTCGTCTATGTCCAGTCCACAACCACACCGAAGAAACGGAACCAGAACAGTAAGAGGGAAAAAGTGACAAACAACCATGGAGTTACTAAAGTTCGTGGACATTGGCGTTGACTTAAATTCACCTCTGTGATACCAAACATAAAGTTCTTGAGCAAAAGTCTTATCTTCCATGACTGGTGATGCAAAGCATTATCTGCTCCATTTAAGAACCTTCGGACTTGAAATATCCGGCGATCTCTCGTGGAAATGATCTTTCATGGTGATTTAAAGGTCGGGAGAGACAGTTGACACTACCAGTGCATGAAAACAGTAAACGAAACATGATTTGAAAACTTCGACTTTCAATCCATAAACTTTGTCAAAAATAAGGAGGGGAAGAGAGGGAAAGAGAGGGGGAGTTTGCTTATACCAATTAATCGATTTGTTTGATCTTCCCTCCATCGATGTTAGTCCTCCGGGACGCTGCCACTCCACAACTCAATTCCCCGCGTGCATCAATCCTCAACTCCATCAAAGTGTAATGCGGCCAAGGCCATCTGGTAAAGAGGAAGACCTGGCACAGTCCTCGATCTTCAGTTTTCTCTGTGAAGAACATTTCTGTAGCCACTTGGGCAATACATTCAAGTTGAGGCAATCAGCAATATCTATCCTCTGAAGTGTTACTCGCGGACCCTTCAAACCACTGGGGTAAATAAGCTATTTTTGAGAATCTCGCAAACATCAAAGGATTGAAGCCTCAACACGGTGAGCGGTCCATTACTTTTGCTCTCTGGCGAGTTCAAGTTACTGCAGCTGCAAATGCATGGATTCTCAAATACCTTCAAAATTTTTGATGCCTTTGTGGTAAGGAGGCCAACTCAGGACAACCCCCTATAGATACTTTACAGAGCATCCTTAGCGAGCACGTATCTTCGAACAAGGCCTCCAAATTCTTGCACACTCTAATGAATGGACTCCGCAAGAAAAGTCGAGCATCCTATTCCGTTCTCCAACAAAAGCAGCTGTTTCGTGTTTGTCCACGAAAAGCAGAGGCTGACCATATCCTAGATGTTTGCGGGCAATTGCTCGAGTCTCTCGCACCCGGCAAATCCTAAGATTTGCAAATGGCGAAGCTCGCAGACTGAATTGGGAAGTTTCTTGATCTTATGGTTTCCGCATGTATTTATCGAACGCAATCGTTCGAGGAATACCTAAATTTGAAGTCATGTAGTAGCTATTGAATGCAACTACTCGTATTAAAGTAATGAAAGCATAAAAAAAGTGACTTGTGATTTCATAGTAAATCGAAAAGAACTTACAAAGTGGGGAAAAAAACGCCATGCATATGAGAAATAATTAGATAAAATAAGTTAACAAAAGCAATAAAGTGGAGTGAAATCAAAAGTGAAATGTCTACTAACATAAGGCAGCTCCTTTGTGTTGTGAAGAGAAATGCAATTCTTTAAACATATAAAGCTAACTTATCAAGAAATTTCCATCACTTCTCTATGCTTTGCTTCCTAAAGCAAGAGATCATTGGTCAGGCAAACAATCAATTGGAGAAGGAAAACTAAAACATTATAACCAAGACTTCAAATTACACGAGTCAATTATCATTTATTTCCGCTCAAATTCTCATTAGAAGACACGTGATTTTTTTTTTAGAAATGTAAACAGAGATCTTGTTTTTCCCAAACGTACATATTTCTTTTAACCTCATTGAGTAAAGGAAAGTCGCATCATACATTTCTTCACACAATGACAATGTCCATCCCAAGAATCAGAAAAATTTTAATTTTGTGCATACATTATTCGTATTCCGCATTCATCACAATACTCATTAATTCAACCGTTAGTCAGGTCATTCATGGACTGCATTATAGTGTATATAACGATGATTACTTAAGTCTTAAGTTATTCGGATAGTCTTTTCAGTTTACCAAGTCATGGAAGTGTAAAAATGCCAAATGAGAAAGTTGTACGAATCGTCTCTCTCGCACTTGGTTTTCCATGTTTTTGTCGGGAACCAAAGTCTTTTCTTTCCCTAAAAATAAATACACATTTCAATATTGTCCTTCACTAACCTTATTTATCATCAAGCAAATTTAACTTATTCATTTCAATATTTACAATTTCGACATTTAAAATTCATCACCTGTGTAAAGAAAACTCCACACACGGCTGTGGTCGACAGAGAAGTTAAAAAAAAAAAAAGCGTAGAGTCTTCGAACGGGAAATCTAAAGACACATGTGAAAATTATCCAAGTTGTGTTTTTTTTAAGAAAAATTGCAAAGTTTCCCTTTAATTTTCTCTTACAAAGTTTTAAAAATGAATCGATTGCCCTATATGTTTGTATCCTATAGTTCCAGATGTCGTTCAAAATTCTCTTTTTTGATGGGTAAAATGGATTAAAATGACCTCAACAACTAGTCCTAACCCATATTTCGCTATCATTTCAATGCAAGTTGTTATCGGGAACAATCTTAGATCATTGTCGCTCAATCCCAAGCAATAGTCAATTAGTATCAATTAGCATCAATTGGACTTGAGTAGCTTTCGGTTGGTCATTAGGTCAACAACGGGTTGTCCTCGATCGGTGCCGATGCGTCGTACATCGTAGTCAATTGTCCCATCATGACTTTCCTTAATCCCCTCGAGCAGTCGGGTGTCATTGGCAGATTCTAATTTTCAAAAGATTGAACAATTTACATAGTTATTTTACACTTGCATAACTAACTATCGGACAATAGAGGGCTTTAATGCTGAATAAAAGCATAAATGGAATTGCAAATGCAAGTAGCCACTTTTGCTCCCCGGAAAGCATCGCAAGCTTTCTCGAAGAATTTGACTTACAAGAACATCGTTTATAAAATAAACAGATCGAAAGTCACCACATAAGCAATCATTTGAATTGTATGTATTACCAATTTTAATTCCTAAATTCTAGAAAAAATTTTTAAATTCCTAAACGTGTCAAAAAAAGGGGGAGTTGGCTTACACTGATGAATTAATTTGTTCTCTTCCTTCTACCGATGTAAATCTTTGGGACGGGAGCGATCTTGCTCCAATCTCCACCACTTCTAGCTACGGTTGTAGAGCGCCGTAGCGAAAGCTATGATATCAATTGATAAATAAGATAACAAATTCACTTAAGGAAAACACAACTTTTTATTAGAGGCGCTCTCCACACTGTAATCGAGTGAACCCTTTACACACATTTACATAAGCACACGGATATTTCTAGAAAGATATCTTTCTAGAATATTTCTGGAGTGGCCAATCTGTTAGCCACCCATTTTCACACTCTTGTTACAAGAAAATATCTTACAAGACGATAGCTAGATATTTAGATACTTATTCGCTATTATCTTCTACTTCAACATTGGTCCTCCTGCTCAATTCTCCCGCAATTAATTAACCGCAGCTCTCATGAAAGTGATTTTTCCTTCAGATTCCAAGGCGCGGGGCGGCAGTTGACCATGTAAGTAAATTAAGACAATATAAGAAACATGATCTCAAACCATCGAATTTTAATTCATAAACCGTGTCAAAAGAAGAGAAGGGGAGTTTGCTTACATACTGATGAATCAATTTTAGTCATCACCTTCTGATCCACAACTGCTCAATTCCCCGCAACGATGAATCTGCAGCTTTGTCAATGTGGCAATGCGGCGAACGCCATCCGGTAAAGAGGACAATCTAGGACAGTCTTTAATCACCAGTGATCTTAGAAAAGAACAATTTTGCAGCCACTCGGGTAATACACTCAAGTTGGGACAATCCTCGATATGCATCCTCTGCAGTGTACTTGCAGAACCTTCGAGCCACCCGGGGATAGAAACTAATTCCGGTAATCCCTCGAATCCGAAGCATTGAAGCCTTGGCATGGAGCCTGGTTCGTTACTTTCGCCTTCTGGCAGCCTCAAGCTCTTGCAGTGGCAAATCCAGAGACCCTCCAATGCCTTCATATTCTTGATGCCTTGTGGTAATGAGGCCAACTTCGGACAATATTTAATGACCAACTTACGGAGCGACGTGAGCGATTGGATATCATCGAACAAGGCCTCCAAATTCTCGCACTCTGCAATGAATAGCCACCGCAGAGAGGTCAAGCATCCTATTCCGCTCTCTGGCAAACGTTGCTGTTTGGTGCTTATGAACAAATAGCGGAGGCCGATCATATTCTTGATGTTTGCAGGCAATTCCTCGAGTACTTCGCACCCGATAAGATCTAAGTATTGCAGATTGCTAAGCTTGCATACCGATTTGGGGAGTTTCTTGAGATTAGGGCTGCGGCGTAAACTAAGAGACCTTAAATGCTTTAGACCGCCAATGGAACTAGGCAGTTGGTCAAAGCTAGAGTCCTCCAGCCATAGCACTCGCAAGTGCTTGAATCGCGAAATGCACCTCTCCAGAAAGAACTCCCCAGAGGAATCTGCCTCAAACTTGATGGTACGGATGCGGCTGAGTTTGCTCAAGTAGCCACGTAGTTCATCGTTTGGTACACGAGATGGGTTGGGAAATAAGATATACCGAGTCCTCGGGGAAATATTCAGCGTGCGCACTTCCATGTTGGACGATTCGGTTTGTGCCACCGAAATGGCAAGTTCGTGAATGAGGTCGTGCATTTTGAAGAACATGAATGGATATAGTTCCTCCAGGCTATCGAAGAAGGATCTCGAACACAGCTCCTCGATGTACTGCCGTCCAATCTCTTCCAGCTCCTGATTATTTCCGCTGGATTGGATAAGCCCGTTCGAGATCCACATTTGGATCAGGTCAATGTCGACGATCCCATGGTTCTTTGGGAATATCGAGCAATAAGCAAAACATCGCTTCAAATAAGACGGCATTAGATCGTAGCTTATCCTCAATGAAGGTAAAATATTAGTTTGTAATTCCCACATCTCACTATCTCTTACGTATTCCCAGTCGTTCCGGTTGTTTTTAGAGTACAACAAGCTTCCCAAAGTCTTCACTGCCATAGGATTTCCCCTGCACTTGCTCACGATTTCCTTGCCGATTACTATAAGGTCCGAGTGATTCTGCTCTTGCCCTGGTTTGAATGCGTATTTCACGAACAATGTCAACGAATCCTCCTGCGATAGGTTGGTCAAATTAAGCGGGGGAACAATGCCCATGATTGAGGCGACCGATTGATTCCGCGAAGTCACGATAACTTTACTCCCTTTAGAAGCTCCTCCTAACAAATCTCTCAGTCCCACCCAATCCTCCCGCGTCACTTCCCACACATCGTCCATTACGAACAAACACCTTTTGTCCTTCACGAGGTTTCTGAGGTGATTTTGCAACATTTCGAGGCTCCAGCTATCATATTTTGCTTCGTCACTAGAAGACTTGATGATGTCTCTTATTATCTTCTTAACTTCAAATTCTACTAGCATGGATACCCAAACTTTGCAATCAAAATGTTGCTTTACTCTATCATCATTGTATACCAATTTAGCAAGAGTCTTTTTTCCAGTACCACCCATTCCAATAATCGGAACGACTGCTATCATCTCGGCTCCACCATCATCTAATGTTGTCAGCAGCTCTATTATCTTTTCCTTTTCTTCTTTTCTTCCAATCACATTCGAAGTGGTTACAAAAGAATGAGTTTCCCTCTGCGGAACTATAATCTTGTCATAAACATCACTCGACAGGTTGAACTGAGTTTTCTCTTCATTGATCCCATCAAGCCTTTTTCTTAGTTCTTTCATTTTATGCACCATCTTAAACTGAAAAATGGAGTTGGATAGCCACGAGGGCAGGTAGTGTACCTTTCTTTTAAGAGTCAAGCACCTCGCCCGTCTCCACAAAGCCCTGGCTTCGAATTCATCTAGCACGTCCTCAGCATCATAGCAAAAGTCTTTAAGCTTTGACAGCCAAAGCCTCACAGCTGCTTCTTTTGTTTGCTTCTGCTCAGCATCGGCGAGCACCTTCTGGATCATCTCAAGTGTGTTCTTGAGCTTCTCACGGTCATCTTTGACACCCCATACCAGTTGAATTTCTTCAACAGCCGATGAAGCTAGTTTCTCCACAAGAGGTCCGAGGATGCTAGAGACGACCTCAGACATGGTTATGATTGGTCCTATCGGTCTTCGAGGAGGTTTAGTGTGACCGCTCTGTAGGAGCTAAACTAGTTATCAGGAGGAAGGATAGCAAAGAAACATGATTTTGCCAGGTTATATAGGCATAGAAATAGGAATACACATGTTGTGAAGTAGTACGTGCAACGTTATTGCAAACTGTTGCATAGTTCACTCAATTCTTGGTGGAAATCTGCAAGCAATTTGATGCCATTCCAATTAGATTTGGAATACCTTTGTCTGATGAAAAATAAAGCAAAAGTGGCATGAATTCTGCTACCCTTCCCTTTCATCTTTACTACATTCATTTCTTTATTCCCTGTTTCTTATAAGATAAATATGTGCATAGAGAAGAATAAGCACCCTTTCATTGCTTGATGCCGGTATTAGATGCCCACTATTTCGCCCTTTTACAAAAATGAGAATGATTGGTTTAGAAGTATGTGTTGTATTCCCTCCATAATTTTGAAAATTGGAAAAATGCTTTCTGAATATTAGAAAATAATGGAACATATTCTAAATGATTCTAGGTGTCGATATTTGTATAGCTGCTGTTCATTATTAAATAAGAATCGAATTGCATACACTAGTAGAGAAAAAAGGAAGTAAAAAGTAAACGTCAGCACGTCACTTAGAATTGCTTCATGATGTTCCTGATTTGAATTGATTCTCCAGTCCCAAATATTGATGCTAAATGGAGTAAGTTCGAAGCAAGGTAGCAACTACATTTTTGCATGAAATGGACAATGCATAAGAAAATTTCATTACAGACGACACTCCACAATACTCAATGCACATGAAGGATTTCTGGTGTTAAAAAAGAGTTGTGGGAGTGCCAGCACATAATGTTTGGCCTTTACCTTTATCCACAGAAAAAACCGAGCGATGGTATTATTCATGAACCCCAGTGTTGCAGAAAGATACTGAGCATCGGACACCAACACCATCCACTAAAATCGAACTGATGCTAGTACTTCACGGCTTATAGAGAGTTAGACAATAGGGCAGGGCAAACTTGGGGAGTAATAAAAATGGAACCTAATATTTAAGCCAGGAAATGGCTTTCATTGGCAGCCGGTCACTACTGGGCACACCAGTTGACAAGGCATTAGATACAAGGCAGAGTTCATGACAGTTGACTATCAAGATTCAGGGCGGGATTTTACAATGAAGTTTTGAAGACTGATGGGATTCATGATGACCGGCAGGCCTACTGTCTGAGGCCATGCCTGAAACTCTGTTTCTGTTCCTTCCCACCATTCTTTGCTGGCAATGGTTGGTGGTTTGGTTCCTAAATACACCAACAGAACAGGGAAAAGAGAATATTAATCAGCATTCGTATTAGCGACTTTCTGGTCAAGAGGTGCGTCCAAATACTCGATGGTCTTCGGTGCTTATCCGCAACTTTTCTAATGACTTTGTGCAATTTTAAGCCTATCACAAATTACTGGAACTATATCTTAAGTGATCCGTGCAATTTTAAGTCGTCTTTCACCCACTTCATTCCAACATATCAGGGTTCCAAGAGCTTTGCCATACAATGCTACAAAGGGAGCCATACCGATAGTCTACTGATGACGGGGTAGATCCAGGTGGAGTAATTAGATAAGGCTTTGCGATTAGTGCTGCGCCCATGATTGCAATCAATGGAAATTTGGCTCACCTAGCATCTGGGCTCGGATGGTTTTTGTACAGAAGATTTACCGGTTTCGTACAAGCTTTGACTTTGAGTCAAGTGGGCATGTGATGATGTGTGCATGTGGTTTCTAGGATTGTTGACTTCATAGATAATTATCTGTCAAACCTGTGGCTGATGGCTATACAAGGTTAAGCAGGAGAAATCAATTAATTTTTCCCGGAAACTCATTCTAACATGAATAAGTTTGTAACAAGCACTTAATTTGTCAAGCTCAAAATAAAGTGCAGTGTAGTGCACAATAATAATCACATTCACTTTGCCCATTCCATCGCATCACATCCTTTCTTGAAGCTTTCGACGAGTGCATTACTTTATGCGAGAAACAAACCGAAAATTACCTGCAAAAGCAATCATTTGACTTTGAAAATGTAAACTTTGAAGTGCATCTCACAAAGAAAAAACACGAGAGAGCCATAAAGCTGAAACCAGCATAGATTTGTCCATCTCCAGTCCACAGCCACACAGAAGAAACGGAACCAGAACAGTAGGAGGGAAAAAGTGACAGACAGCCATGGCGTTACTAGAGTTCATGGACATTGGCGTTGACTTGAATTCTCCTCTCTGATACCAAACATAAACTTCTTGAGCATGGGATTTTAGCACTGGGAGAAGTCTTATCTTCCATGGCTGGTGATGCAAAGCATCATTTGCTCCATTTAAGAACCTTTGGACTTGAAATATTCGGCGGTCACTTGTGGAAATGATCTTACATGCTGATTTGAAGGTGGAGAGAGACAGTTGACACTACTAGTACATGAAAACTGTAAAAGAAACATGATTTGAAAACTTCAACTTTCAATTCGTAAACTTGTCAAAAATAAGGAGTGGAAGAGGGAAAGAGGGGGGAGTTTTATTATACCAATCAATCAGTTTATTTGATCTTCCCTCCATCGATGTAAATCTCCTGGACGTGAGCAATTTTGCTCCAATCCTCACTTCTCTCTGCAATTCTACAACTCAATTCCCCGCATGCATCAAAATCCTCAGCTCTATCAAAGTGTGATGTGGCCAAAGCCATCTGGTAAAGAGCAAGACCTGGCACAGTCCTCGATCTTCAGTTTTCTCAGCGAAGAACATTTCTGCAGCCACTCGGGCAATACATTCAAGTTGAGGCGATCAGCAATATCTAACCTCTGAAGTGTTACTCGCGGACCCATCGAGCCACTGGGGTAAAGAAGCTATTTTCGAAAATCTCGCAAACATCAAAGGATTGAAGCCTCGACATGGAGAGCGGTCCATTACTTTCGCTCTCTGGCGAGTTCAAGTTACTGCAGCTGCAAATACATGGATTCTCAAATACCTTCAAAATTTTTTATGCCTTTGTGGTAAGGAGGCCAACTCGGGACAACCCCCTATAGATAATTTACAGAGCATCGTTAGCGAGCACATTTCGTTGAACCAGGCCTCCAAATTCTTGCACTCTCTAATGAATAGACACCGCAAGAGAAGTCGAGCATCCAATTCCGTTCTCCGACAAAAGCAGCTGTTTCGTGGTTGTCCACGAGAAGCAGAGGCTGACCATATTCTAGATGTTTGCGGGCAACTGCTCGAGTCTCTCGCACCCGGCAAATCCTAAGATCTGCAAGTGGCAAAGCTCGCAGATTGAATTAGGGAGTTTCTCGATCTTATGATTTTCGCATATATTTATTGAACATAATCATTTGAGGAATACCTGAATTGTGATTTCATAACAAATCGAAAATAACTTGCAAAGTAGGAGGAAAAGAACACGAGGAGTATGAGAAATAATAGATAAAATAAGTGTACGAAAGCAATGAATAGGAGTGAAATTTAGTGTGAGATGTCTTCTAACATAAGGCAGCTCCATTGAGTTGTGAAGAGAATTGTAATCCTTTAAATATACAAATCTAAGTTATTAAGAAATTTCATCACTTCTCTATGCAATGCTTCCTAGAGCAAGAGATCATTGGTCAGGCAAACAATCAAATTGGAAAAGGAAAGAATCGAAAGATACCATAGAAGAAGCAAGATTTCGAATTACACAAGTCAATTATCATTTATTTCTACTCAAATCCTAGTTAGAAGATATATGATTCTTTAAAGGGATAACGACACAAACAGTTCTTGAACATTAAGTCAATGTACAATGTGATTTCCGAACTTTTAATTTGTTCAATATAATCGTGAACTGTAATTTAATATTCAATGTGATCCCTGAACTTAAATTAATGAAAGAAATACATTGAAAATTTTCATATAGTTTAGAGATTAAATTGAATATGTAACAAAAATTCAAGGACGATATTGAATAAATTAAAAATTTAGAGACCACGTTACATATTGAGCTAAAGTTTATTGACTATTTGTGTCATTTTCTCTTCTTAAAATATATATGTGCGCGCACGCAGTTGCGTTACATATTTCCGCATAAATCCTCGTTTGAGGTGCTTCGACAATATTTTTTTATATAAAATTAGGTATGTTGTGGGGGTAAATTAACCACCAAAGTACAAAGTCCCGCGTTAAAATTCTCGTGGACGAGAAGCCGAGCCAAAACAGAACCACCCTCTCTCTCTCTCTCTCACATGGAGCTCTCGGTGTCTCCTTCGTCTTCCCTTCGTATCCCGGCCATCTCCCCTCTCCGCAGCTCCGCCTCGCCTCACCGCCGGGATGGCCGCGGCGGCGGCGGCAAGCCGACGTGCCCATGCTCCGCCGGTCCCTACTTCAAGCTCTCCCAGAGTTCGCCGTCGCTCCGCGCGTCCAGCCCGAAAAGCCGGTGGAGACCTGCCCCGAGAAGATACAGCGGGAAGAACCTTATCCGGGTACGCGCTCACTCTTCTGCTTAGCGTCAGGTTTTCGCTGCGGAGCTTCCGGATGCTAGCTAGCTGTGCAGGTCCGTGTGATCTTTGAATTAGCGAGATATTTGGTCGCTTGGGCTCTTAGGTGCTCCGTTTCTCCTTGGACGAAGAGGAGTGAATTCGTTGCGGCCGCTTGTTTAATTGGAAGATGCACGTCGCAGGATACTCGTCATTTCACTAGATGACTAGTTGGGCAACATGACGTTGAATTTGCTTAAGTGCGAGGATGAGAATATTGGGTGTTGGATGGAATGGATGAAATGCTGCTCTCAAGCGTGTAGCTTTGGCAGTATTGGTGCCATACTATGAGGGGGTGGGGGCTGGTTCTGCCTGGAAATTGGGATGAGATGTGAATGTGACTGGAATACATGGTCCTAGTTATCTCGTTGCCAAAAGCAAGTGAACAGCTCAACATTAAGATTAAGACTCTAATAGGTGGGGTACTGCTTAATGAAGATACGTGATTTGTTGGCCCAACACCCAAAGAAAAGAGGGAAAACAATTTAGTTGTTAGTGGGTGGGGGGCAATTGTCCATCTTCTTGCATAGGCTTGAGTGTGTACTAAGAATTATCCATCAAAGTGGATTTCGTGTAGTAGAAGTTCTCTACTAAGGGTTTCCCATCACTGCATGGATTTGGTGTAGCAGCAGTTTTCACTAGAAAAAAAAAAAAGCTTTGATACCTATAGTGTGTCTTGATATCAGACAAAAGAAGATATATAATGGACAACTTGATGAGGAGTTGTTCTTTAACCCGAGCCAATATAATAGTTGGACGATTGTCATGATGCACCTTGAATAAGAAGAAAAATCACAGCTGAGATTTTAAAAAGTCAATTGAAGAGTTTTCTTATGCATGGTTCTCGATTAACTATTTGACAAAGCTTCAGTTACATATCTGTTGGAAGATGCATGATCACACACTTCCGTTCATCCGACATTCCTCGTGTCCTAGAGTCTTTCTAGTTTACTTGTGCCATAATTGAGTGTACACATTCTGCTAGGCCTGTGCTCGAGTTGGAGCAGCTGGATCTGATCCTATATCGAGTAAAGTCTCTGATTTTAAAGATGCATGTTGGAGATTTTTAAGACCTCATACAATAAGAGGAACAGCTCTGGGTTCCTTGTAAGTATTCTTTTCCTTCTGCCATAGTTATTTACAATTAGCTGATCATAACACTTTAGTTTTTCTTATGTTTTGTCTCTTCCTGCTTGCCCCAGTTTACTTGAACTTATTCTTGCTCATCAACAGTTCATTGGTGGCTAGAGCTCTGATCGAGAACTCGCAACTGATAAAGTGGTCTCTTCTGCTTAAAGCATTCTCTGGTCTTTTTGCTCTAATATGTGGGAATGGATATATTGTCGGCATCAATCAGATATATGATATTGGCATTGACAAGTACGTGGTGCTTGCTTGAACATTGTTTTATTAAATTATATCTGGCTAGATGGGCGTTTATTACGGCGTCACTATTACTAGCATGAGAAGAAATGAAAAACTACCAAGATATTGGAACTGAGAAACAGAGCAAAAGTTCTTCTGACTTCAGCATAGATGTTTAAAGTGAGAAAGAATTCATGTGTTCATAATGAAACAATGTGACATCCCAATTTTTGCTGGACATCAGATTTAGGTCAGTGTTTGAGGTACCATGCAAGAACTCATGGTTCTTCGGAGGTCCAGTTTTTTTTATTAACCTTCTTGTCATGCCTATGCTTTTGAGGATCAATGTCCCCAGCTTACCCTCCAGTTTTATGATTAGTATCTTTTTTATCTTATTTCAGGGTCAACAAACCTTATTTGCCTATAGCAGCAGGAGATCTTTCTATCCAACATGCCTGGCTTTTGGTGATATTTTTTGCAGTGACTGGCCTGTCGATCGTTGCTTCAAACTTTGGATCATTCATTACTTCTCTCTACAGTCTGGGTCTTTTTCTTGGAACCATCTATTCTGTTCCTCCTTTTAGGATGAAGAGATTTCCTGTTGCAGCATTTCTTATTATTGCCACGGTATATTTTCTTCCTTATTTTTCTAAAAATTGAATAGTTTAAAGTTGCTTGATCTTTTTGTGCCTTGCTGAAAGATTATGGCTGTACAACTTGTTGAGCTTTGCTTTGGGTAGAAAATTTCTTCGCTACTTTCTTCTTTTAGTATGAAATGGTTAAGGTATTGCAAATTGAAAGTGAAACAAGTATAAAACTGTTAAGTTGGAAATCTGTCTGATTATTTCGCTCAATCCTTGAACTATTCACTCATCCAAATCACATGGAAGAAGTAGTTTATCTGTAAGCATTCACAATGGGAATACCATGTGGAACAATAGATAGGGTGTAACTGTAGTTTTAGCTCTGTGCTATGTTCTACTCTTTGTTAGGAAATACCGTACTTGTATTGGCACCATAACCGATAAAGTATTGGTATATGACCTTTAAAGCCATAACAGGTACTTCATCGCAAAATCTTAGAAGAAAAATTGTCAAAACGTTTGGGAAGTCCTAATTTGTCCACAGTCTCCACACTTATGATACTGCATGTAAAATGCAAAATAGTGTATTCTTTTATACAATGACTTATCCAAGTACTCCTCTCCACATTGCGATATTTTTGCACAGTCTACATGACCCAAATTCAGAGGTATGAAGGAGTTAAAGCACCCATTTGCACCTGCCAAAACCCTGCAATCTGGTCAGAGTACATAACATACGGAAGGGCAGTACATGGAATAAAAATTTGTCAATGTTGTTGGTCATGTTTGTACCTTAATCAGTGAATGTTGCCATGCTATTCTTGTTGTGTGAACTCAATTACAAGTAAGCTCTGGTGGGTGTACATGGTGATGGAATCTCATATATGTCCATGTTTCTATCAAATCGCTCTTCAAAAAATTGAGCATTTTAATACAAAGGGGGAAAACGGATATTCAGCTTTGGTGTTTCTGCTCACTATCTCCTTGTTCCCTTTCTCCATTTGCACATTCTTCCTGCCATTTCTACTTTTAGCTCTTAGTTTCATTGTTCAACTTCACTCATGAAATTAATGAACTCCCTCTCTACTTTTGGCTGTATATAACTTTTTTGTATGAGTGCCTTGTAATACATTTTTTGAAAGTGTTTCCATATCATTGGCTCACTGGGCTTTGTCAATGAGTAGAGGATTATATTTCAATGGGCTGAAATGAAAGAATATGCTATGAGATGGACTTAATAATTTCCTTTATCTAATTGGGATGTGTCTTCAATTTAATTGAGAAGTATTTTCTACTCTGATATAAGGTCGGTTTTTTGTTTACATCCAGCTAGTTTTTAGTGATTTTTGGCTTAGCAAATGTCAGATGCAGGACATAAGTTGAGAAAATTGAAAGGGAACTTGTTTATACAACTGGAGGTGTTTCCTAGTCTGGTACTTCAAGTTACTGTCGTGAACTTTAGACTTGGCAGTTTCTCTTACATTTCTGGTTATGCGACTCTGAGATGATTTGCATATGCTTGCATTGTCTAGTTTTCAAATTTAATGTCTTCCTTTGTGGCTATTTCAGTTTAAAGCAGTTTGACCAGTGCGTAATATTATCTTTATTCTGGGTTCTTATAATGATGTGTGAATCCTGATTGGCGATGAATAAAAAATCGGAATCAGTGAGAAAGAAGCTTCTTATTTGACGTCCACATACTATAATGTGTAAATAATCTTACTATCTAATGTCTAAGAAACAAGTTATACCCATTACTGGTATTTGCAGGTAAGAGGTTTCCTTCTAAATTTTGGTGTGTATCATGCTACAAGAGCTGCGCTTGGACTACAGTTTGAGTGGAGGTGTGTTTATGCCTTGCACACTGTGTTGGTGCTTTAATATTCTAGATACTGGAATGTAGAGTAGCGCATGTGACTGAAGTTGACTTATATAAGCCTGCTAAATTAGGCCGAACCTTGTGACTTGAAGATTTACGAAAACGAAAAGGTGATGTACCTGTGCTGAGACAGCATACGATAACAAGTTTCTCAGTCCTTGTAAGCATCTTTTGTGGAATATGTACCAAGTTTGCAGTCTGATTCTTATGTCTCAGAATAATTAAAAGCAGTTCAGTGCCTTAGTGGACAGCTATTGTGCAGTTTAAGTTCCTTCCCATGTGATGCCTTGCTGCAATTATTGCTAACTTTTGTATGAAAAGGAGCTTCTGTGTCTGACCATGGTGGATTCTTTTAATGCATGCTTCATATTTATGTTGGAAGCCTCCTTGGCTCATGAACGTTTTGGTTCAATTGGATCTCCAGTCAGTTTTTTGCATCTCTTAAATTCTGACTCACACTCTGGTCTCTACACTTCATCATGTAGCTCGCCCGTGGCTTTCATCACAAGCTTTGTTAGTCTGTTTGCTCTGGTCATTGCCATAACTAAAGATCTTCCAGATGTAGAAGGAGATCGCAAGTGAGTTGCTTCCTTATGTTCCAATTGCTGCTATGTCTTCTCTCCCTGTAATTTTGTATGGGAAAAATCAATTTATCGACTATATCAGGTTGTATGAGTTCTTATTGTGAGGATAAAGCAGCCAATCAACAAATGTAGTAGATAGTTCTAGTTTCTGAAATTGTCTTGGATCTTCGTCTGCTTGCTATCACTAACAAGCTCAAGCACTAGTTATGGCTTCTTTATCTGCTTGTGCGGATGGACAAAACTTTCGAAAAGGATGTTGCAAATTGAATCTTCAAAATGGCTGATATAGTTTCTTTTTGTAGGTTCCAGATATCAACTTTTGCAACCAAGCTTGGGGTTAGAAACATTGCTTTCCTTGGTTCAGGGCTGCTTCTGCTAAATTATGTCGCTGCTATATTTGCTGCAGTTTACATGCCTCAGGTGTGTACTGTACACACTATCTTTAGTTTTTTTGACAAAAATGACAGTTAATGGTTTGTTTGGGAGGGTGGGAAATTGTGTTAGGGAAGAAAAACATAACTTTTCCCCTCCTTTTTCATCTCATAAAAATCTAAAGTTCTTCATTTTCCACACCCACCTCCCAACTCTTCCAAATAGAGCCTAAAAGTTGACTACCACGGTGGACATTGTACAGGCGTTCAGGCGTAGCCTTATGATACCTGCACATTCAATCCTGGCGTTGGGCTTGATTTTCCAGGTTTGTTTAAGATCTATCACTCCATGGAGATAATAATCATGTTTTTCTTTCTATAGTCATGCAATTACTATTATTCTGATGCATGTGAGGTTCTTTCCCTGCTTGTATGTATTTCCATTATAGTTTACGTGACAAAGGAAGGAAGCAAGAAGGACAAAAACACTCCTTTCACTTCTCCACCATTATGTGAATTTGGTGTAGCCTCAATTCCTTTACTTTATGAAAGAACTAGATTTTCTAATGTAGTCCAGGAAACCTAAAGGAAAAAATATCTAACAATCGCTGGTCCACACGCCTGGTTCTACTAGTAGTTCTATTTCTGTTGCAGTACCACACCATTCATGTTCTGTTACGCAATGTTTTTATTAAGTACGACTGCACTGAAGATTGCTTATTCTATCAGCTTTATATAATTTGACTGGTCCTTCTGCTATCCCCTTGCTATACAATTTATGGTGGCAGAAAATCATATTAGTTAGCTGTTTCTACTGTGTTGAAACAATTATATTGGCATCTTACTTGTAATTTCTATGTGCGGGTGCATTAGCATTGCTCATATCTGTGATATGCACGTGTCTGATTTTCAACCAATGCATTTACTTGAATACTTCCTGTGTCAAAACACAATTGGAAAATTTCTCTTTTTTGACTCAAAAAGAGTTCACTTTAATCAATCGATGAAATCAGAGGAGATGTCAATATATTGAGGATGTTAAGTATGAAAAATACACCTCAGTTTTGACTTGCTTTTAAACCATCTAATGCAAGGGTTGTAGGTCTCAATAAATAACCATGACGATATTTCTGATAGAGAGCCTTTCTGAAACAGATAATGTTAAGCATCTCATGCTACGACTGTGATATGTCTGTTTATGCTTCCCTTTATTTGATGCACCATTGCACTGTTCAAAAAACTTTGCTCTCTTATGATAGTCTTGTGTTGCCTTGTTGTACTTACATTTATTTGTGCTCTGAAGTAGGAGTTATCTCTATTTCTTTCAGGCATGGGTGTTAGAACGAGCAAACTACACAAAGGTAAAGGCATAGTTTATTTTTCACAGAAAGTAATTCTTTCCCACAACTACACTGGGGGAATGATTTAATTGGTGTCTCTGGGTTTTCTGATTCTGTCGTGTCATGGATAAGTAACCCTCTATCGATGCCTCGAGAAATTGATAAAGTGGTAGTTATCATTCTGCAGCTTGGCAATGCATACGTCTATCAGCTAATAGAGTACTATGATTTAAGCTCTAAAAACGAATGAAACCAGTATTAAGCCTGTGCAATGTGCAGAAATCATAACAAAATATCGAAATAGAAATCGTAAAGTATATAGTCGTGAAACTAACAACAGCTATGAAAGATAAGAAATTTTATTGTTCTTGACAATAGTTTTCTTTGTACGCTTGTCATGACAATCAGAAAATCACGCTGTATAAGTTATCTCGTAGCTGCTAGTGGATGATAACTGAACTGCTACTCAGATAACATTGATAGATTTGACAAAATTCAACTATTTTAGTTTTTGCTCAATGTCAACGTGTAAAAGCAGTGGAGACCTTCAACATCATGCAGGCCACATATGGTTTCCACCTCTACAATCATGAGCCTCCTTGTTGGCAAACAGAGGGAACGACTACTCTGAACTATTCTGTTGTTGACTACCCTTTCCACAGATCACCTAATTATACTTCAGCATCCTTATTTATGTTGAAAATTGTTGTTGGAAATATCAAAGTCTCCAATTTATATTTATATACTATGATTTCTTCGTCTAATATGGTTTCTACACCGACAAAATTCCATGGTCTTGATTTTCGTGGATTAATATATCTCAGTTCTCTGACATGGGCGTCAAATTGCATTCTGCAGGAAGCAATTGCTGGATACTATCGATTCATATGGAATCTCTTTTATGCAGAGTACATAATATTCCCCTTTATTTGAAGATTTTTTCTTCCATACATATTTTAGAGAGAGAGAGAGAGTCCTGTATGCTTCTCTGCTAGTTGTACATGTCTGCCTGGTAATGTAGATCTGTCATTTTTTTACAAGCTATGTCAGAGAAATTCCTGGTCCCTTTATCATCTTGCGATAGCAGATGTTTGAACATTTGTAAATTTGCCTGCCTGGACTATGAATTTAGCTTAAGACCTGTTAAATTTGCAGAAACTGAAAGAGAGGCTTATGGAGAAGTTCAATTGATTTTGCCCAACCTTCTTTTTGACCTTGTTGACTCAAATTTACCATATGAAAACCAATTGCTGCATCGTATTAAGAGAACGGTATCTGTCTCAACAGCTTTTATGGCACCATTTCCTCATCTCAATTTTTGCTGTCTGTTTCCGCGATGAGGTGGCGGCCCTTAAGATCTTGAAGTTAAGCGAACTATTCACCTGAGAGGCTGATAGACTTGCGGTCATGGCAGCCACTACGTGCACGGTCTTGAAAATATACTCCAATTCTACAGTGATCTTGCATCTTGAGATTGTCTGTTCCATCTCCTGGGTATGAGCAGACCTGCATGTCACCTGCCGCATACGATATGATACATAGCCTTCTCTAGAAATCAGTTCAGGATTCTGGTTTCACCATCATCTTACCCTTGGATAAAGAACAGAAGTTATGGCTTATTCATAAAGCTTTCGTTTTCTTCATCTGCTAAGTACACAAACCTGTTAAATTTTTCGATATATTCAAGCATATTCATAGGCACAAGGTTGAACAAGGTCTTAGGTGTCCCATTCCCCCCTCAGCCAGCCGAGGAATTGTGGACGGCGACAGATGATGAGTGATGCTCTGGCACTAGATAGCTCTAGGGATGCACACAGAGAGAGAGAGAGAGAGAGAGAGAGAGAGAGAGAGTTCGTGTCGATGGAGGACGACATTGGCCACCATCAGCCTCGGCAAACCGATGATATGCACCCAAATCAAGTTAACTTTCCCATTCTGTAAACTCGTTCTTTGCGTTTCTAGCTCTTCTCACAACAATGGAAACAAGCTACAGGAACCAGCATTTTGCTGTTTTGAAAGATGTTCCGCTACGGAAGTTTTCTGAATCTGCTTGCAACGGAGTTCACATTCCCAGACTTGATGGGCTATAACGAAATAAAAAGGTAATATAAAGAAATTAACTAGCCACTTTCTATTAAGAAATGCATTAGGTAAAATTACTTAATTACTCTTATAGTTTAATAATCGACCCCATCGTTGCTTTCAATGTGAAAAAGTTAGAAGGCTCCTCTAATTTTCTTTTTAGTTTTTTAACCTTTTGATGAAAGTTTCTTTTCCATTAGTGAAAAATAGGAAAGTTTTCATTTAACTTTTCTTGTTTTGAAAATAGAATTTATAGAGTGGTAAAAAGGAGATAATAATGTCAATATTATTATTATTATTTCCGTACGATTTTTTTTGGTCGGACTATTTGTCCACACAATTAAAGTTGTAAATTTTATTATTAGTTTCCAGTATCGGATAAGAAATGAAAATAAATGCCGTAGCGCATGAAAACTAGTAAAAAGTACGCGAAACAAAACAATTTCTCTCGTCTCAAATTCAAGAATTTCATTGCAATTTCAGATTAAGTGGAAAGATTATTTTGATTTAGGTTCTCAGTTAAAGTGGTTTCCTCCACAAACGAATTACTCATGTTTTTAGGTGAATTTCAAAGGAGGAAATAAAACTGTGGAAACAATTTCTGTATTTTTCCTTTCTTTTTCAGTTTCGACTTAGGTGCTCCAATCTCCGCCGTCCACTCCGAATATTGACGACCGTTGGATTAAATCCGTAAGGCTTCCTTACACTGCTCCTGCCCTTGCCTTCACCCATCTTCTCCACCACCGCCTCGGCGTCTCAACTTTCCCTACCAAGCCTCGGCCTCAGCTCCAGCTCCTCCTCCATACTCCGCCGTCCGCCTACCGAGCTCGAAGCACCGGCCGCCACCGCCGCCCCCCCGTCGCTCGCGGCGAAGCCCCGGACCCCGCCGGAACCCGCCGGTAAGCCTTTCTGTTCTCGGCTCCGTTTTTCCCCTCCGTTCTGGTGTGTCGTTCGACGGCCTCTTCGCCGCCGCCGCCGTCGTCGCGGCTGATTCGGCGGTGGAGATCAAGCGCGAGGAGCTGTATCTCCTCTGGATTTCGCTTCTCTCGTATCCGATGCACGGCGATTTTTTTCCCCTGCCAAAAAAAAGGACGCGACTCTGGTGGCGATTCTGGGGAAGTCTCTAGGGTTCCCTCAGGGCTTGTTAACAATCGACGTTGATGATCTAGTTTTTTTTTGTTTTCTCGTTGGGAGTTTTGCCGGCTGGGTTTGATTGTATCGTGCATCCATTAACCTGTCTAGGGGACTGCAAAATTTGTATCTTTTCGTCTCGAAAAGGGGAAAAAAAATGGTTAGCTAGGTGTTTGAGATAAAACGATTTCATCAGGTGTACTCTTACTTATTTGGACATATCGGCAGAGTTGGCATTTTCTATTTGGATAGTTCTGTTTGATGTCCCAGTGGACTTATTGTGGCATGTGAATGTGCAGATCCGAGGGAGATTTGATTGATTTAACCTGCGCTGAAAAAAGATGGCGTCACGATTCTGGACACAGGTTTGAGCTGAATTTTTTGTTGCTTGTAGAAGTTATGGACTAATGACCGCTCTCTCTATCTCTCACACACACACACACACACACACACACGCACACACGCATGTCACTTACGTGACGTTCATAGGCACCCGTCGACCCAACATTTGCGCACCTTTAGAAATTCTTACCGGAATGACTTTTGATATATAAACAGGGTGGGAGTGACAGCGAGGAGGAGACCAGTGATTATAGCAGTGATGTTGAAGATAGTGGGGCAGTTGAGTCTGCTGCTCCAGCTGCTGGAAGCAGATACCTTCAGGAGAATGCTAGTGACAGTGATGATTCTGAGGGTCAGAAGCGTGTTGTTCGGTCTGCCAAAGATAAGCGTTTCGAGGAAATGTCGGCCACTGTCGACCAGATGAAAAATGCTATGAAGATCAACGATTGGGTTAGTTTGCAAGAGAGCTTCGACAAGATTAATAAGCAGCTTGAGAAAGTCATGAGGGTAACGGAGTCTGAGAAGGTTCCCACTCTTTACATTAAAGCCCTTGTGATGCTGGAAGACTTCTTGACTCAGGCTTTGGCAAATAAGGATGCTAAGAAAAAGATGAGTAGCAGCAATGCTAAGGCCTTGAATTCAATGAAACAGAAGCTCAAGAAGAATAATAAGCAGTATGAGGAGTTGATTAATAAGTGCAGGGAGTTACCTGAGAGTGAGGAAGATGTGGAAGAGGATGAGGAGTCTGACGATGAAGAATTAGAGAATGAGATTGAAGACCCAACCAAGATAGATGTTTCCGATGAGGAGGCGGATGACGATGAGGATGATGACGCTCCAGATAGTCTCGATGACGGCTGGGAGAAGAAGATGAGCCGGAAAGACAAGCTCATGGATAAACAATTTAAAAACCCTAATGAGATTACATGGGAAATTGTCAACAAGAAGTTCAAAGAGGTTGTTGCTGCTCGTGGGAGGAAGGGAACTGGTAGATTCGAGCAGGTTGAACAGCTCACCTTCTTGACAAAGGTTGCTAAGACCCCTGCACAGAAGCTTGAGATACTTTTCAGTGTTGTATCTGCTCAGTTTGATGTTAATCCGGGTCTTAGTGGTCACATGCCGATTAATGTGTGGAAGAAGTGTGTGAAGAATATGCTTGTTGTTCTTGACATTCTTGTGCAGTACTCTAACATTGTAGTTAGTGATTCTGTGGAGCCTGATGAGAATGAGTCGGAGAAGGGACCAGACTATAATGGGACAATTAGGATTTGGGGAAACTTGGTAGCCTTCCTCGAGAGGATAGATTCTGAGTTTTTTAAGAGCTTGCAGTGCATTGATCCACACACTCGTGAATTTGTTGAAAGGCTTAGGGATGAACCTATGTTTTTAATTCTTGCTCAAAATGTTCAAGACTACTTAGAACGTGTTGGAGATTTTAAAGCCGCTTCAAGGGTGGCTCTACGTCGGGTTGAACTCATATATTATAAGCCTCAGGGGGTCTATGATGCGATGAGGAAATTGGCTGAGCAGACTGAAGATAATGGGGTTGATGCAGGGGAAGAGCCTAAGGTGGTTGAGGAGAGCAGGGGCCCACCTGCATTTGTGGTTACTCCTGAGCTTGTGCCGAGGAAACCAACTTTTCCTGAGGATAGCAGGACCCTGATGGATATTCTGGTGTCACTGATATACAAGTGCGGAGATGAGCGAACTAAGGCCCGCGCAATGCTTTGTGACATCTATCACCACGCTCTCTTGGACAAGTTCTCAACTTCCCGTGACCTGTTGTTGATGAGTCGCCTCCAGGATAGCATCCAGCATATGGACATTTCGACCCAGATACTTTTTAACAGGGCTATGGCACAGCTTGGTCTGTGTGCATTTCGGGTTGGCCTTATAGCTGAAGGACATGGTTGCCTTTCTGAATTATATTCAGGTGGAAGGGTGAAGGAGTTACTTGCGCAAGGTTTCTCTCAAAGTAGGTACCATGAGAAGACCCCAGAGCAGGTACAAAGTCCTTACCCGTTTTGCATGATTGTGTATATCCACGCTCATGAATAACACCATATTTATTACGAGATAATTGGTTGTGCACAAGATCTATTAGCTTCCAAGTAGGCTATTCAATTTTGGCAAACCTTATCCTTTGGCTTTGATTTAGTGAAATACCGAATCTCACCGTCTGAGGAAGATCTGTTATACCATGCGTAAGATCTGTTACACCATATTTAATGATCTTCTTTAGCCTCTTTAGTTTCTTCCCCCTCTTCCTTTCACAAATCCCCCGAGGGGGTTTGGGTGTTTGGTCTACCCATAATATCGACTTCTTTGTAAGTTCTTTATTTAGCATATGATTTGTCTAAGAGTCTCTTAGATTTTACCTCTTCTAAAATTATGGTGGAAATTTGGAATAAGAGGATCGTTAGTTTTGTTTGGGAGCTCATGCTGTAAAATTTCTTTTCTTCTCATTCAGGAAAGATTGGAAAGGAGACGTCAAATGCCGTATCACATGCACATAAACCTTGAGCTTCTCGAAGCGGTGCATCTGATATCTGCCATGCTGTTAGAAGTCCCCAATATGGCAGCAACCAGCCACGATGCTAAGCGCAAAGTCATAAGTAAGAACTTCCGACGGTTGCTCGAGGTGAGTGAAAGGCACACATTCACAGGGCCCCCAGAAAATGTGAGGGACCATGTAATGGCAGCGACAAGGGCCCTAAGCAAGGGAGACTTCCAGAAGGCCTTTGATACTGTCCAGTCTCTTGACATCTGGAAACTCCTCAGGAACAAGGACACTGTCCTTGAGATGCTCAAGGCTAAGATTAAGGAGGAGGCTCTGAGGACCTATCTCTTTACCTATTCATCATCCTATCATTCATTGAGCTTGGATCATCTGACAAAAATGTTTGACCTCTCGGAGGCACAGACGCACAGCATTGTCAGCAAGATGATGATCAATGAGGAGCTCCTTGCTAGCTGGGACCAGACGACCGGGTCCATTGTCTTCCATGACATTGACCACACAAGGCTCCAGGCCTTGGCATTCCATCTCACAGAGAAACTGGCAATTCTGGCAGAAAGTAATGAGAGGGCTGTGGAAGCTAGGGTTGGCGGCGGTTTGGATCTGCCACCGAGGAGGAGAGATGGACAGGACTATGCTGCTGGGTTGGCTGTTGGTAGCGGTAGGTGGCAAGAGGGCTCGTCTTTCACTCAGGGAAGGCAAGGAAGTGCTGGTGGCGGGAGGCAACAGACAACCGGCCAAGGCGGAGGAAGTGGCTATTCTAGGCAGTTGCGTGGCACAGGTGGATATTCCGCGAGCAACCGATATCAGGACTCTAATTATGGAGGTTCGGGGAGGTATCAGACTGGGTCTGCAGCAAGGTCATCTCAGATGAACACTTCGGTCCGCATGGTGAGTCTGAACAGGGGGCTTCGTGCATAAGTGGAACTTCTTGTTGGTCTCTGAAGAAAAGGATCCACATCGACTGTCATTGATTTGATCCTTAAGCTTTTCAACCAGAAAGCAGTTCTGCTATTTCTGCGTTTTGACTTGAAGAAGATTATTCACCTGATTTTTCTGTTTTATTTCTTCTTTTTGGCGGGCATAGCCTGAGTTTTGAATATTTCTGTTATATTACTTTTAATTTTAGAACTCTGTTCATCGTCCACATTGTTGTTACATTTTTGTGATAAGTGTTGGATCACAAAAGGGCAGGATGACGTCATTCTGTTCTTTCTTTTTTCTTTTCCTCCATCTTTCCTTTTGAACATTTTGGTTAACACACAGGCAAAAGAGAGACATGGTGAAATGCAAGCGATATCGTACCTGAACCACCACCACCACCTCTTCTGCATTTCGGATTTTGAATGCGGCAATTGACATGCTCTTAGTCGGTCGATCGGAAGAGGCCCCTTCCCTTGTCTTGCCCGGTGAAATAGCTGAGGGAGAGTAGTCTAATGAAATTCCAATTAAAATTGATCTTATACCATGTGGTTTTTTACTCGCTTGATAATTTGCATTCATTTTCGTTTATACTGTATAAGAAAAATTCAACCAAAAAGCTTTAATCCATGAATATGAAGTAGATCACATGTGTATAAAAGAGCATGTAAATGTCTCTCTCTCCGCGTGCAAGTCGCATTACGAGCGGCACGTGGAATTTGACACGAATGGGGCGAAAAGGAGCACAAACCTAAAAAAATCCAACATAAAAGTTTAAATCGATAAGTGAATGGAAATTATGTATGTAAATATGAACCAAAATCCATTTAACGTGCCTGCGACCTATCTTCATGATTTAGTATGAGCATGCGATGCGACAAAAAAAAATCAAATCTTTTAAAAAGAGAAACGGAATCTTATAAAAGTAATTTAGGTGGCAATTGAAGAGCAGCACAGCCCGGTCCCCTTTTGTGGCGTTACAAAATTGAATGGGAAGGGAAAGGAGATATATCGAAGTGGGAAAAACACATCAAAAAGAATAAAAGGAGGACAGCGAAATATTCCCTTTTGCCCAATTTGTTAGGAAGAGAATCTCTAAAGAGGGCGATTTCTACTTTTGTTGATTTCACGCCGCGAAATTACCGTTTTAGCCTTCTGGGCATGCAAAACCTATATATATATATATTCAAGAGGATCACTTCGCGTTAGAATCACAAGACTCCTCCGAATAGCGATCAGTATTTTGCCCAGCCTCTCCCTCTCACTCTCCCCTTTGCTGCGATCATGGAGAGGTATCTGCTTCTCAGATCCTCCGGCACGGCGTCGGATCTGTCACGCCATGCGGTGGGAGCATATTTGGAGCATGACTACGAGATCGCCGTCGAATTGTTCACCCGAGCAATTTCATTGAGCCCTGAGGACGCCCAGCTATTCACCAACCGCGCTCAGGCCCATCTGACGCTCGGCAACTTCGCCGGTGCCACTTACTCCCCTCTCTAGTATTGTCACATCGCGCGTCTTTTGGTCGCTGTTTCGGAGGGGCTTTAAACGCGATTTTGTTAGTAGGGACGTGAAAATTCGTGATCGTGGGATTCGTATGCAGCTCGGTTCCTCTGTCTTGCTTGCTCGATAGCGAACCTGTACGGGCAGAGGAAGTGCCAAGTCTTTCTTTATTGTCCTCTCTGATTTCTTAACCAAGAGAGAGCCGGTGATCTTTCTATTTGCACAATTTTCCATTCGGCCTGCTTGGTTTTGGAGGGAAAACTGGCGGAAGCGGAGAGAAAAAGAGGGACAGAAAATTTATGCTTTTATCTCGAGTTCGCCTTTCGAGCTTGTCCGATGGAAGGAAAATATAGAGCACAGAGCTTTTTTTTTTTTTTTTTCTCTCTTTCTGGTTGTTACTTATTTGCCGATGAATGCCAAGATGGAGGAACGTTTGCTGTTAGATTGGGTCATAGCATTTAATGTATTCGTCTTTCTTAAAATACCTATCTGCTTACTGAGGGAGGGTGTTTGTCTTGATGGCTCCTAGAGGCGGTTGCCGATGCGAGCAGAGCAATCGAGTTGGATCCTTCAATGTCTGTAGCATACTTTCGCTTGGGGTTAGTATCACTCAATGCCCCCACTCTTACCCATTTTACATGCGCATGTGGTAGTGGTAGTTGTGATAATGGTTCGTCGGAACTTGTTTTTTTTGTTTTTTTCTTCTCTTTACCAAAAATAGGGAGATTGTGGTTTGGTCAAAGTAACAAATCATCCACGGAACGGTAGATTAGCATAGTCCTCCGAGATGGTCCTCTTTGAAAATGTTCGAGACTTTAAGACTTCTGTTTCTAGCTGATGCATTGTGACTATCCTTTGTCTTTAATTTTCATTCTCCACTACATTACCGCATGTCACTTCGATGTTTAGAAGGTCATCTACATGTTTGTGGGATAAAAAATAGGTATAATCCTATCTAACATTTGGCAAATCTAACATAGAGCTATGTTCTGCCCTACAAAGCAATACATGTAAAGTTGCCATGTAATGTAGCTCTACAACAACTCGCATTTGGATCATCTTTCTTCATTTATATAAAGATATATGTCGAGGGCATTCGGAGCTGATGTTCTCTCTCACCCACAGCAATGCCTTTTATGAGCTCAAAAAGTATCAGACTGCCAAAGCAACATTGGAAGTAGGTTCTTCTCTGGCTCCTGCGGATGCAAAAATTACGGATTTAATCAAGAGGTGTGACGAGCATATTGCAGGTACTAGACCAGCTCAATCGCTTTAATGATGAATAAACCTAGATGAGACGGAACTTGACTCTCCTGGAGAAATAAAAGCTCTGAAGCTTGATTTTTGTTATCTCGAGGTTTTTTATTCTGAAAGATACTCAGCATGCCTGAGCTAAATTTGTCTCCAGCCGATTAGTATAAGCTTGAGTTGAGGTCAAACTTGGGTTCTCGATAGTGTGATGTGATGTTCCATCATTGATCTATATAAATCTTTTTCACAGAGATCATATAAACCAATTATTTAATTAGGTGCGCGAGAGCTGCTCGAGTGTTTTTTTTTTTTTTGCTTGAGGATTGAAGAATTTAGTTTTGGAGCTACTTGAAATTGATGAGAATCTAGATCAATTGCACGAGTAAGCTGAGCTCGTATTTTTCCCATCGAACAGGCCAACTTCTCGCATGATCTAGGCGCTTTTCGTGCATGAGTGTGCATGCTTGTACTGGTATTTGTGGATGAAATTGTGGAATTCGAATTATATCTTAATGATCAATTGCTCTGTGGAATTATGTTTTAGAGACATATGGTGAGATACTCAACCCCCCACTTGGGAAGGCCTCAACCCAGGTAGTTCCCGTGGAAGGTGGTCAGGAAAGTGGTCAGATTGTGAATGAGGTTCCCACTCAGGCGACTTCAAATCAAAATACAGGTCGTTGCACTTTTTACACTTTATGCTCAACACTGAACAATTTATATTATCTTTCGAATCAATCGTATATGAGCTGCACTTTGTTCTTCTGTTAGTTTCAAAATCATCATGGTGCCAAGGAGTCTGGACTCTGAAAGTTTGCAGCTTATCATTAGTGATGCTTTTGCCGTTGTTATGCTTCTACTAATTCAAAGCCTTAATATCGTCCATTATGAAATAGATCTTAGAATGCTGAGAGCCTGAGACAGTATCCATATAGTGTCCAAATTCATCAGTTCCTTTGGCATGTGGGCCATATGTGAGTCTGTGGGCATTTAGTACAGAATGCGTTCGATTTGCAATTTGACAATTTGCAAGGACAAGAGGCTAGACTGTATTGATGGATATTCTGATCTGCTACCAACATCATGTCCAAACGGGGAGGATATAATCATTGTGTAGAGAATCATGGAATATTACTCGGGCACCTGCTATGTAATTTATGAGATGAATGGATTAGTAAGTCTAGTTTTGTGGGTCTCATGATGGAGCTTGAGACTAGACTGTCCATTGTGGTCGTGTGTCAGACTGTTGGCTTCATCTATCATAATTCAGTATAATAATGCAGAAGAAAATTATTATCACACTTATACGGGAAATATGAGGCTAGTTGTCCAGCTGACTGTTGTCACGTTGCCCAGTCTGCTCTTTGTAGCATGGGTCAATTTTGTGTTGCAATCTTAGAAGGGTATTTTGCAGGCGAGGAACTTAGGATTTGCTAGATTGATGCAAGTCCTGATCAGGATGCGCGGCAAAGTCTTCTGTCCTAAGGTTTTGGCTTCAGGTGTGACTGCTGTTGGTGTTTATCTGGAGACTAGAAGGATTTCTGATGTGAAGTATCGGCAAAGGAAGACATGAGATTTTTCCTACTCTCTCGCATTCAGTAGGGATAGATTCTGCTGCTATTCTTTTATCTTTTCAGTTTGTGTAAAAGTCTAGGCGTTGCATACAACTTCAGCAAAACTGAAAGCCTTTCAAGCTACTTAAATTTAGTGAAGTCCCCCTTGTGCAGTTATGTTTCTGCTCTTTATTTCAATATCATTGTGCTTGTTGCAAAGAACAGGAGATCATCAGATTTGACTATGGGTATAGGTTTGATATGATTCTCTTCAGTAGCCAATTGTCAAATCGATGACATCACAAACATAATCAATCATTTGTTATTATGAAACATAATTGAGTGATCGTAGTAGAAGTACTTAAGATGGGCCACATAAGTGTCTGTAATGGATGGACCATAGTGGAGCAACGGTAAAAATTGTCTACTTGTCTTCATTTGCTTTTAAGATGTGATTAACACCCATTTTGTTACATTACATACTGTTATAAAACCTAGTGTGCCATTCCTTTTAACTAAACGTCCTTCTCTCTTTCATCACATGCCATCTCCGACCCGGAATATGGATGTTAATGATATAATCTTTCCAGTCAATGCTCCCCAACATCGAACCCGAATCTCCTCTTCTCTTCCTCGGACATTCTTTCCATCAGTCGCTCAGTGTTGCTGTTGTCGAACCTGGGATTGTTAAGGTAGAAATGAAATCCACGTTTAAGTTTAGTGCATTCTCTTAAAGAAGATAAGAAAACTTTTCTTTTTCTGCACATTAGGGGAAAATAGCGGAATGAAATGTGGAGTTGAGCTGGCAGATTTGTAAACTGTCCTTTTGGTCCATGACCAACATGTAGTTCATTTCATCACTGATTAGTATAACCATGAGAGCTTGAGTTGCTAACCTTCCGCGGTAGAATGTGTAGGGCTCATATATGTTTGGCCAATTTCTTTGCTTGCTCCGCCGATCTACGACACACAATTTCAAGTTTTTCTGGACAGCTTTGCGTTTGAGGTCATGGTTCTCGACCCGCTTCTTTGACTAGCATCTCCACTAAGATAAGCTGAAAATTCATCCATGGAAGTGAATAGCTTCATCGATGGGACAGGGATTGGTCTACCTGTTGAGTCAATGTGCGGCGAAATTTTGTAGTGCTCATAGAGCAGCCTAGCCAAGTCTTGGAAAACTAGTGGGTTCACGACTGATGAAGCGATCTGATAAATGTTAGTTCCTGATATTCCAGCCATTCCATGTCTTGCAATGGCTGCTAAGGTTACATTGACTGCCATATCGGCCGGTACCTAAAAGATTAGTAGCAGAAACATCACGAGTTGGCCAATTAGACTAATTTCGTTTAGTTTTTCATCGATGATTTCTGGAAGAACCTCGAGAATGGTAGACATCCCTTGCAAATGTTTCAGCTAATCGTATGTCAAAGATATGTACCATTTCCTAATGAGTGAAGAAGCTAGCATTTTCGGCAGTTCTTCCGTGGCAGTTTTTGGCCTTGACCTTTGTAAACTAAGTCATATAAGCTCTTGTTAGCACTACTTTTTCTTAGCATAGTGTGATGGCTGCATCATTTCTGATCATGTGGACAGACGACCATTTTTTTTTTGCTATTTTGAATGTTTTAACAGTTTTAGGAGTCCTGGAGAGATCATCAAAGAGGTTACCATTGCTTACGACATCGATTACTCCACTGGGGTCGACGAGAAATCCAGTGAGCCGATAGTACAAGATGATGCGATCCATGATCCTGAAATTTAACATCAAAGATCAGCTAATTTTTTTCGGAATATGGCATCAAAGAACAGTCCCCCGTAGGCATCTCTCCATCACTATTAATAGTCAATTGTGGTTGATGAATTTTCATTTAATTTTATTAATTGTATAAGGAGAACCAACTCTAATAGAAGGTTTTATGATAAAGTCGATTAACATGATTTAACTACATAAGCTAAAGCCGATTTCTATATATTATATGTCATAGTTCAATTTGGAATTACAAAATTCGAAATAAATGCAAAATGGAACTTCGAAAATTCACGCGGGAAATCCACGTACTAATTCAATGTGCTACTTGGAAGCATAGATAACGAAAGTATCCACTCCCTCTTTAAATAGGAATAAGTCTTCTAAATAAATTTGCAAGACTAGCTACGAATTTGAAAGACAAAGGTGAAGTATAAATAAATGTCCAATTCATGCCAAAAGAAGTCTAGACGGCCTTGCATATAGTCATTCTTAAGCGACTCTTTTTTCAAGTAAAGGTGATAATTCTTGATGACGCATGAGAATTCGACTCGAATACGACATGAATATACAGTGAGAAACTTTAATCAAACACGAAATAAACATGATTAGTTCAAGATTGACACGAATGAATCCACATACTTTAAATAAAAGCTCTCTTTATTAAAGTTGAAAGTTGAAACATTGTTTTTATAATTAAGAGAGATTACGCGGCGAACCGACATGATTATGAATACGATAACACTAGATGGTATCTTACTATTTATGATAACGCGGTACTAATTATATCATCGCACTCTAGATTGTACTTTCCTTAATTGGTTTTTCTAATAAACGTTTCCATATACCTTATTTGCTTTGTGTAGGTATTATCCCCTACCTTGGTGCTTTTAAATTCAAACCAAACTGCCCAATTCAATCGGGACTAGGACCATGGTCCGGTCCCAAAGTAGTCAAGAACCGGTCAAAACCCGATATTGGCCCGGTTCAATCGAGGAGGACCTGACTTCAACTATTCACCCCTAGGATCCAAGCCAAACTTGTTAGGCACTTTTACTTTGTCCAATGACTTAGATAAATATATATGTTACACAATTTAATTGTAAATTACGCCAAATCATCGATCCGGCGGTTGAACCGGTTGACTCGCGGTCGGACCGGTTGATTGACCGACCATGTCCAAAGTAACGTGTGAGACCTCAAAAAAAAGGAAAACTAAAATGGAGAAACCCTAATTCAGCAGCGAGCTTGTCTCTTGCTCTCTCGCACTTTCTCCTCGCGCAGCCAGCCTTCATCGCTTCAGGCACCTCGCCGCCGCCGCCGCCGCGCGCCGCCGAGCCGCCGTGAGCTCGTCGTCGCCGCGGCCGCTCGCCTTCGTCCTCAAAGGTCCGTCACACATCTCTCTCTCTCCCTCTCTGGCTATAACCCTCTTTTGCCGCGGCGCTCCACCTCGCCGTCGCACCTCCGACTGCGGAAAGCTGACGGCGCGTCTCTGTGCGTGCGCGTGCTTGTGTTTTGGTCGCTCCTCTGTTATCTGGTTTGTGCAATCGTGGCGTGGATAGTGGCTGAATGGACGACCATCCGCCTTTTCGCCGAAGGCCTGAATAGTTTGCCTTGGACTTTCCTTGACCTCTTCTTCGAGTGTCTTCTCGTTCCCGATCTTTCGGGTCTAAAAGTTCCTTAATTGTCAGTGTGGGATGCACACTTGCGTGATGATGCTTCAACTTCTTGAGGGATTTTTTTTTGTTTATGCAGGTAAGAGCTAGAAATTTTTGGCAAAAGTGCTTGTTGTCCCGTCGCGAGGCGGTGCGCTCCGCCTTGCACTGTGGGACAGCGGTGCCCTGCGCCCGCAAGGGGCTGTTTTCCATCCCATGGGGCGGGAAAGGGGAACATGGCCCCCGGCCCGGGACTGTCCCTGGCCGTCCCAACACTGTATATAACATTAGTTGCAAATTAGGGATTCATCTTCCGGTTGTAATTGTCTGTGTGATGGAGAGAGCTCAATTCCCGGTGCTAGCAGAGTAGTCGCTGTCGCCTCCCCCAACCCCCACGATGCACTTCTTATTCGTTATTTCGTGCTTCCAAATGCACAAATGCTTGGTGTTTTTCCTTTTATGAAAAGAAAACCTTGTTTGAATAAGATCCCATCAAATTATTCTCAGTTATACGGATGTTTTCTGTTTAGTTATGTATCTTTCTATTTAGATCTATCTGATTTGCCAATGCCCTTATGGTGGCCTGTTAATATGCAGATCTGAGGGTCATTGACTGATTTCATTTGCGCCCAAAGAAAATGGCATCGCGTTTCTGGACACAGGTTTGAGTCTATGTTTTGTCTTTTGTTTTTGAGTACAAATTGTGGACATAGTAGCCCTCTCTCTCTCTCTCTCTCTCTCTCTCTCTCTCTCTCTCTCTTTCACAAACATGTGCCCACATGAGTGCACCGTATTCACCCAACCAGACACCTTATTGACTCATAACCAGCATTACTGAGAGTTCTCACCATAAATATATTTTTTTAAAAACAGGGTGGAAGCGACACTGAGGAGGAGAGCAGCGATTATGGCAGTGATGTTGAAGAAATGGAGGCAGGTGAGTCCACTGCTCCAGCTGCTGGAAGCAGATACCTCCAGGGGAATGCGAGTGACAGTGATGCTTCTGATGGTCAGCACCGGGTTGTTAAGTCTGCCAAAGATAAGCGTTTTGAGGAAATGTCTGCCACTGTTGACCAGATGAAAAATGCTATGAAGATTAATGATTGGGTTAGTTTGCAAGAGAGCTTTGACAAGATTAACAAGCAGCTTGAGAAAGTCATGAGGGTCACTGAGTCTCAGAAGGTTCCCAGTCTTTACATTAAAGCCCTTGTGATGTTGGAAGACTTCTTGAGTCAGGCTTTAGCAAATAAGGATGCTAAGAAGAAGATGAGTAGCAGCAATGCCAAGGCCTTGAATTCAATGAAGCAGAAGCTCAAGAAGAATAATAAGCAGTATGAAGAGTTGATTAATAAGTATAGAGAGCATCCTGAAAGTGAGGAAGAGGCGGAGGTGGAGGAGTCGTCAGAGGACGAAGAATCAGAAGATTCAGAAATTGAGGACCCTACCAAGATTAATGTTTCTGATGAGGATGAGGATGATGAGGATGATGTGGCTGCGGATAGTCTCGATGATGGCTGGGAGAAGAAGATGAGCCGGAAAGACAAGCTAATGGATAAGCAATTTAAGAATCCTAGCGAGATTACATGGGAAACTGTTAACAAGAAGTTTAAAGAGGTCGTGGCTGCTCGTGGGAGGAAGGGGACTGGTCGGTTTGAGCAGGTTGAACAGCTCACTTTTTTGACTAAGGTAGCTAAGACCCCTGCCCAGAAGCTGGAGATTCTTTTTAGTGTTGTATCTGCTCAGTTTGATGTTAATCCGGGTCTCAGTGGTCACATGCCAATCAATGTGTGGAAGAAATGCGTGCAGAATATGCTTGTTATCCTTGATATTCTTGTGCAGTTTTCCAACATAGTAGTTAGTGATTCAGTGGAGCCTGATGAGAATGAGTCTGAGAAGGGTCCGGACCATAATGGGACAATTAGGATTTGGGGAAATTTGGTAGCTTTTCTAGAGAGGATAGATTCCGAGTTTTTTAAGAGCTTGCAATGCATTGATCCTCACACACGTGAATATGTTGAAAGGCTTAGGGATGAGCCCATGTTTTTAGTCCTTGCTCAAAATGTTCAAGAATACTTGGAACGTGTTGGAGATTTTAAAGCTGCTTCAAAGGTGGCTTTACGGCGGGTGGAGCTCATATATTATAAGCCTCAGGGTGTCTATGATGCTATGAGGAAATTGGCTGAGCAGACTGAAGATGATGGCGATGAGACAGGGGAAGAGCCTAAGGTTGAGGAGAGCAGGGGCCCACCTGCATTTGTTGTTACTCCTGAACTTGTGCCGAGGAAACCAACTTTCCCTGAGAATAGCAGGACACTGATGGATATTCTGGTGTCCCTTATATACAAGTATGGAGATGAGCGAACTAAGGCCCGTGCAATGCTTTGCGACATCTATCACCATGCTCTCTTGGATAAGTTCTCAACTTCTCGCGACCTGTTGTTGATGAGTCACCTGCAGGATAGCATCCAGCATATGGATATTTCGACCCAGATACTTTTTAACAGGGCTATGGCACAGCTTGGTCTGTGTGCATTTCGTGTTGGCCTTATAGCTGAAGGACATGGTTGCCTTTCTGAATTATATTCAGGTGGAAGGGTAAAGGAATTACTTGCACAAGGTGTTTCTCAAAGTAGGTATCATGAGAAGACCCCAGAGCAGGTACGAAGTCCTTGTCCGTTGTGGATGGTTGTCGAATTTTATACTTATGAGCAACCCTGTATTACTTGATGATCAATTGTGAATGGGATTTTCTAATTTCCAAGCAAGTGTTTCATTTATATACAACTCTTACCCTCTGGCTTTGGTTTAGTGAATAACTTGATTCTTGCCATTTGAGAAAGACCTGCTCTGCTCTGCAAAAAATTTTATTTAGTTTTTCTCATTTCTTTCTTTCCCTTTCCTTTGATTCACTTTTTGTGCGGGAGCTCATGCTGTGAAACTTCTTTATTCTCATTTTAGGAGAGAATGGAAAGGAGACGTCAAATGCCTTATCACATGCACATAAACCTTGAGCTTCTCGAAGCCGTCCATCTAATCTGTGCCATGCTATTAGAAGTCCCCAATATGGCAGCAAACAACCTCGATGCTAAGCGCAAAGTCATAAGTAAGAACTTCCGGCGATTGCTCGAGGTCAGCGAGAGGCACACATTCACTGGACCCCCAGAAAATGTGAGGGACCATGTAATGGCAGCTACAAGGGCCCTAAGCAAGGGAGACTTCCAGAAGGCCTTCGATGTCGTCCAGTCTCTCGACATCTGGAAACTCCTCAGAAACAAGGACACTGTCCTTGAGATGGTCAAGGCTAAGATTAAGGAAGAGGCTCTGAGGACCTATCTCTTTCCCTATTCATCCTCCTATGATTCATTCAGCTTGGATCAGCTTACCAAAATGTTTGACCTCTCGGAGGCACAGGCACACAGCATCGTAAGCAAGATGATGGTCAATGAGGAGCTTCATGCTAGCTGGGACCAGCCAACCCGGTCCGTTATCTTCCATGACATTGAGCACACGAGGCTCCAGGCCCTAGCTTTCCATCTCACGGAGAAACTGGCAATTCTGGCAGAAAGTAATGAGAGGGCTGTAGAAGCTAGAATTGGCGGTGGTGGTTTGGATTTGCCTGTGAGAAGGAGAGATGGCCAGGACTATGCTGCGGGCTCAGCTGTGGGTAGTGGTAGGTGGCAAGATGGCTCATCCTTCGCTCAAGGGAGGCAAGGATATGCCGGCGGTGGGAGGCAAATGACAAGCAGTGGCGGTGGCTATTCCAGGCAGTTTCGTGGCACAGGTGGATATTCTGGTGGCAACCGGTATCAGGATTCTGCTCATGGTGGATCAGGGAGGTCTGCTTATCAGACTGGTTCTGCAGCAAGGGCATCTCATCTGGATGGTTCGGCTCGCATGGTCAGTCTTAACCGGGGACTTCGTGCCTAAGAAATTTCCGTTGGTCTCTGAAGACAAGGATATATTGGCAATTTGCATTGATTGATACGTGGGCCTCTCAAGTAGAAAGCACTTTTTTCTGCTTAATTGAGTTTTGACGCTCAAGAACAGTTTATCTGAGTTTTTTGTGGGCGTATCCTCAATGTGGAATGTTGTATCATTAATGTTATCACTTTATTTAGTGCCCGCTAATGTTTTTTTTTTTTGGTAAAGCAAGAGCCCGCTAATGTTACATTAGGGAAACCCTGAGAATAATAGTGTCTTTCTGTTATAGCAAAATTAGCACACAAACCACAGGTACGATGAGATACAGACGACATTATACCCGAATTTTAACCCATGCATCTTGTGATTTGTATTTTCATGCCATCAATTTGGATAGGGGGGCCGCGAGAGCTCTAAAGTTCAATAGCGCATGAATTGAGTAGCTTCCATGGGCTTGATCATAGGAATTACATTTCGGACTCTTTGTCGAACTGGCGCTAGATCCATATAGTCGAAGAGCATAACTTGGGTATTGCATTTTGATTGCATGTCATTGGCGTATACCATTAACATGATGAGCATTGTATTGTTCGGTGGTGCTTGAGCATATCATAGCCCCCAGTGTAATTTTTATATCATGGATTCGGACCAGGATGTAGCAACCGTCTCGACTTCTTGTAAGCATTGAGAGTGAGGATGTCAATATGATTAGGCCAAACATTTCCCAGGCCTGGATCAAAAAACTGCATCCGCGCCACGGAGTGAGATATCATGAACTCTAGTTTTTATCTTGGGTGGTTGTCGAGCATTGAAGAAAAGAAAAAACTACCGATTAAGCAATCTTTCTTTCTTGCCAAAGACTGATTATGCATACTTAGAGCACGTAAAATGGCTCATAAAATGAAGACTACGATGGGACTGACTTCTTAGCTTAACGTACAGATGCAATGACGGACATGAAGGTTCTGTTTCGAAGGGGCTGGGTAATCTGGCCTAGATGAGTAAGAACATGACAACTTTTTATAGCCTAATATTGGAGTGAATTTCAGGAAACTGCAATCCAAAAGCACATTCTGAATTCCACCGTGAATCATTCATCTTCCAGATCTGTAGAGGTAGCAGGTGATTATGAAATACAACACGAATAGCAACACACTAGCCAAATTTGTCTGCGTAATTGATGGGGATAAATAGTCAAACATATATGTTATCAAATAGAATAGAAGATCCTCATTTTGACAAAAACAAAACGTGGAACAGATCCCTCCATCTATGCGTTCCGCAAGTAGAGAAACAAATAGGCTTCTTCGTAAGTTGAACAAAACAAGAGAGGTCAAGAAAAAGATGATAAGCTATATGAACCAAAAATTGCACAGATGAGCAAAAGCAAAACCTCGAGATCGTAGACCAAATAATCTACCGACCCATCACTCAAATTGAGAAGTTGCAATATGCCGCAATTTGAATCTTTTTTTCATCTCACAAGGTGCCTGGGAACAAGATGGTGACATGATGTTAACTTTCATAGTCTGTGTTTAAGCCAGCCGAACTGGAAACCTCTGTCTGCTCTGCATCAGATGTGGTCGTGAAGGCATCTGGTTGCGGACCACTAGTCATATAGGCTTCTGGTTGCGGTAACCTTGCTTCCAAATCCTTGAGAGCCAGGGTTAAAGATTTCACATCGCGAGCCAAGGCTAGTTCACCGGAAAACGACAACTGTATAGAATGACTGTAAATATCAGTGTCCATGCTTGACAATTAGTACTGTGTCACGTGTGCTACATCATGCTACTCCAATAAATAATCAGCAGAGTGTAATTTCATAGTGTAATTTTCCAGGAAAAGAAATCCAAACAAAATGCTGTTAAAATTTGAAGGTTTCCAATATTAAATTATAGTGTGACTGTCTGGTGAAGTCTTCTAAAATAAACTTGGCATGCTGCAATATGAAAGCTTGTCAGAAATCTTTTCTGGTAAAGCTATACAACTATTGAGGAGCTACCTCATGAACTCTCAACTCTTTTGTTTTGTTAAGAACTTTGCGGAGGACAAAGTGCGAAAGCATAAGACAGTTGCTTATAGGATGTTCTGACATGCAAATTCTGTGCAAGAAGAAAACTAACATTGCACAACTGAATAAACTAACCTCTAATTGCTCCGCTTGATGTTTGAGATCATCAGCTGATGCATCCTTATGATATCTTTGAAGAACATGCACCACATGGTCACGGAGATTATCATGATTATGTTGCTCGAGAGTACATTGAGGTACAGTTGACTGACAGCCAACTTGATAAAAAGGGCACTTCACAAGCTTCATTGGACAGTTGGTTATGCAATGCCTGTCCATGTCACGTCGCATGAGACTTTCCGAGCAATTCTGCTCGCACGGAATTATTTTGAACGGACAAGCTAAATCATGTTTTTCCAAGTGGGATGCTGTAAATCTAGTGTTACAGCCCTCGCTAGTGCAGATCATAGACCTGAATCCACAACTGGCAACGTGCTCGGCCAGGTCTTCTGCAGTGTGAAATTTCATGACACAATGAAATGCACCTTTGAAATCAACATTTTTAAGCAAAGTCCGTGCGATTGCTTCTCTCCTGTCTATAGCCCAAAATTTACTGAGTTCCATCTCCTGGACAATATCATCTATCTTGTCCTCCCTCTTTTCGCTCAGCAGCCATCCCGAAATCCTACCGAACAAGTTCATCTTCAAAGTTGCAAAGTTGTCAGCAAAATCAGCTACTATTTCATAAGGATCATCAGACGCTTCGGCAGCTAAATCCCCTTCTAGGATAGCGGTCTCGGCCACAAACGACTCACTCCTTTGGGTTAGATACTCCACGAACTCTTTCCTCAAATCTACAGCCACCAAAGCCGGGGTCCTGAAGATATCGCCCGTCGTGTTGTCCACGCAAGCCGTGGCCAGCCCAGGGAGCAGCATTTGAGCTATCTTGCGAGATATCTCCGCGTCGTAAAGATCGCAATGGATTGAGGGAGCCATCTTCTCATCTCCAATCTCCTCGTGCACATGTTCCATGTCGCTCGCCGGAGCATCCAAGCGTAACGATGAACCGAAATCAAGAAACCACCTGAGGCTGATCATCGTTAGGAGAGATGCCAATCATTCTCAACCAGAGAAAAAAAAAGGCGAAACCCGGAATTCTAGCTAAATCACACGCACTTTGCTTCCATGCCTTCCCCCAAAGAAAAGATGAACATGACCGCAAAGATAGAATTTGCATACATCTGCCCCACATCAGTGACCCTTCATTCACCCCTTCAAGTAGTACCCCCCAAGAACAGGGGATGCCAACAAATGATTGAAATTTAAATCACGCGCGCGGCAATCAGCCCGACATTTTACAACCCAATTCGAACGAAACGAAAGCACGCATCGATCAGCTCGATCACAGAAGATCAGAGTAAGATACCTCGTCGATCACCGCATTTTCCAGCCGCCGCCGGACGGGAAAAATTTCCGGCGAAAGAGATTGCTCTGACGGGATCCGACGACGAGACGGAGGGGGCGACGCGATCAGGTCGAGATCCGGAACGAGCTGTCGTGCAACGAAGGAACCCAATGCCTCTCAGAGCGAGCGGCGAGCGAGAGAGAAGGGGGGGGAGTCACGTTTGAGAGTTGTCGCTGTTTGAGTTTTTTCTCTCCCTTTTTTCCCTTTTATTTTTTTTTTTGGAAAAAACGATGTTTTGTGATGTCACCGTCAACGGCTTTTAACCGTCGCTGTTGGGTTAACGACGAGATCAACGAGATCGATGGATGATGACAAGGGCAGTGCCAATTGGAGCGTGTAATCATTAATTAATTTAAAAAAATTTATTAAATGCACGTGTTTTGAACTAATACGTGCTACGGATGTATTTGGCAAGTTGTTAAATAGTAAAGATTTCTGTTGTTTTATTTTCAGAATCAGTTCTGGAACAGAAATTTGTTTGGTAAATTTTTTATTTTCGAGCACAAATTTGCCAAAATTTGTTCTCAGAATCAGTTTTGGAACATAATCAAGAAGAAAAAAAATAGCTTTTTATTCTCAAAATCAGTTTTGGAACAAAATCAAGAATCAAGAATTTTTTCTTCGTCGTCTTCTTCTTCTTCTTATTCTTGGCCTGTGGCCGATCGCCGGCGGCTGGCCCTCGCCAAATCTAGCGAGGGCAGCCTCGGTTGCCGGCGCTGGCGACCGGCCATGGCCAAGGAACGGGAAGGGAAAAAAAAAGTAAAAATAAATAAATATTGAAAAATTCGAAATATTATTAACATATTATCAATAAAAAGAAATTTTGTACACCTACCAAACGCATTTCTGTTAATTTTTTATTCAAAGAATAGAAATTTTGGACAGTTACTAAATGCTTTCAAATGCTTTCAAACGCATTTCTGTTTATTTCTTATCTTCTAGGAACAAAACAGTTGCTAAACGTGCCCCAAGCGTGTGTTTATATATTATATATAGGGATGAATTTATGCAAATATATGGAATAAAAATTGTCCAAACGTGGAAGCCATTACCGATGTTCCAATCACCAGCGCAATGGGCGGCGAATCTCCTGGGGCCTGCAAGTTGTGCTGAGTCAACCTAACGGAAAGAGTCGGACAGAGTAACATCTTGAGAACACACACTTAACGGTTTTGGGCCTCTAAAGGACTTGTGCAAATGCTAAGGTGTTTGGTGAAGAAATTTGAAAATCATTTGGGAAATGCGATGCCTTTTCAAAAGGCCCTTCTCTCTTTATGCCTTTTCGAAATCATTTTGCCTCGCCAATTTTTCGTATTCCTCTTTTATCCTTTTAATTTAACACTACTCGTCGTATTTATTCTGGAGATCTGGGATTCGTGGAGGTGGCTTGAAGGAGCTGAGCAGATGCCGACGTCTTTTTGCCTGGGGTCTCACGACCTGTCGCTTGCCTCGCGCAGCATTGGAGTCAAGATCCAATGCCCGGCTTGTGTGGCATTGCACGATCTCGAGGTTGCCTCGCCTGGGGTGCAACGACCTTGGTGGCCCATCACTTGAGGTCACATGACCTAGACAATCCATCGCCCGGGTTGCACGTCGAAGGCCCTCTAGTTTGGTTCACTTGGGGTTGCACGACCTAGGCCACGGTCGTTGTTGGAGCTTCTAGCTTCGCTCAAGTTATCAAGGAGGGTTGCTGTGGCAAATTTTTTTTTTTGAAAAAAAGCAAACTCCTTGATGCAAATAATACGTATTAAATACTAAATGCAAAAAAAAAAACTCTTTACCCTAAAATCAATGCTAAGGCTTTGGGAAAATGCCCCTCCCGCACCCTTAGAGGCCTCATAGACATATTAAAAACTAGATTTTTAATTTGTGCTAATTACTCTTATCCAAAGCATTTTAAACTCAGTTGATAGGATCTAAATAAATGACCTTTGGATTCTAATCCAATGAAATATCTCGACACTCCATTAATGGAGCTAGGGCCTTTGGCCAACAAGACAACAAAAAAAAAAAAGATGGAGTCATCTTTTATAACACAAAATAACATCAACGATCGATTGTAAAAAGTGAAATTTTAATTGAAATTCTTGCGCACAATCCAGTCCAGTTACATCACCATCCAAATTATTCCAGGAATGCCTTTGAATTTCCTGCATGGTAGGAAACTAAAGTCGGAGAGCAATTTCGGTCACCGTGCCCGCACGTCACTTATTTTGATCACAAAGTGATAATATTATCAATATGACGCATCAAAATCTAACTAGAAATATGACAAGAAAGTCAAAAACTTACTTCATGCTTAAAAACGCCAAAACAAGAAGACAACTAAATCGTTTTCTAAATTGCATATTTTTTTAATACACATTTATTCGGATCATTCGAAGACTCCTTTCTTTGGAATTATCTCTTAATCCTACTTTAGCTTTTGAAATCGATTCGGGCATGTCCGGGCTTTCGAAGTTCGGGCCGGATCTCAAATGAAGCACGCCCGAACCGCACAAAACGGGTCGGGGCAGGCACGTGCGGCTTTGTCTCTTTTGTCGCCAGATACGAGCAGACATAATTTACAGCAGAGTTCGAAGCTGAAACTCTCTCCCTCTCTCTGTCTCTGGTTGCTTCGATCAACACCTTGACAATCTCAATTGCTCAGTAGATTGAACGACAAAAAGGTTCGCTTTTTCCGATGAATCTCTCTTTTCCTTACATGGGTTCTTGTGATCACTCCTTACGTTTGAGTTTTGTCGATCGTCGGAGTTCATTCTTTTGAACTTCTTGAATTTCGTTTCGGTTCTTGTAGGTTTTGGCAAGGAGTCGTCCCCCCCGCTGCGATGGCGACGGCGACGTATCCACCCCCACCACCGTATTACAGGCTTTACAAGGATTACGCACAGGACCCGGAATCGGCTCCCGAGCCTCCCCCTCCTATCGAGGGCACCTACACTTGCTTCGGCGGAACTTACACCGTGAGTTTTGCCCCCATTTCTTGATTCTCTTGCTTTCAAACTAGTGTTCGTGATCGCGGGTCTTGGTGATGGATGTACATGGTTTGGTTTTGATGCTTTTCGGTGTCAAAATCTTGTGCTTTACTCGTGCATTTTGAGAAATTCATTCGTATGGTTTGTGGGGTTGTCTAGAAGGGGAAGGAAACAGGAAGTTTGTCGCCAGTTGATTGTTTCTGTTTCTATTCTTACTGTTTTTCCTTTCGAAGCTGATGGTTCGGCTGTGGAATTACATGTTATGTTGATGATGATCAGACTTGTTTGTGCCCTTTTGTATGTTTGCAGACCGATGACGTGCTTCCCAGCTTGGAAGAGCAGGGGGTGAGACAGCTTTACCCTAAAGGGCCTAATATTGGTAATACCCATTTTCATATTCTGTATAATGCCTGCTTGTTTTACCGTGTTATCGCAATTATGTGATGGAATCAATTAGCTGATAGCTTCACCCGCATCATTCCATAGCATCCTGAGAACATTTTAAGCTTCCAGCTTAACGCTTTGATAATATCACGAACAGAAATTGTGCTGACTTGATTTGCGGGAATGCTGTCCCATTTCATAAGTGGTGGAACCCTTATCGAAACAAGTTGCATCAGTGTCAAATCATGGTTTCCTTTAACCCCTTTATCTCTTTGATAATGTGTATATGGGGTAACTGTGGCTTTGAACCGCAATTTAGCTCTTAACTTAAGTTGTAACTGTTTACAACGGGATATGAGTTTTATCTTATAATTAACTATAACTCACTGTAAATCATTGATAATTGATATCAAATATGTAAGTAAGATGCAGATATTTGCAATTAAGGTCTTCTGATTTTTTTACTTGTGATAGCTTTTCTTTGAAATTGAAGTATATATTTTCTTGAACATTTTCACTGATAGAAGCATTAATGTCATTACCTTGCATTGCCATTAGTTAGTCTTTCTGGTCAATACATAATATATGTCATCATGGTGGATGGGTTAGAAGAGATGGTGTTGATTGGAGGATATGCAATCAGCTAGAAGAGTTATTTGTGATGGCTTCCTAGCTCGCTTGCGTTTCTTATATTTTTATGTATTCTGGGATTTGGTATTGCTTAGACTGCATGATTCTCGCTTTTAAGGCATCAGCTGTTGTCGCTTTAGTTCCCCTGACTTTTAAAGCGGTGCATTATTCCTTTTGATCTTGCAATGTCTCAACTGACTCCTTTTACTCATCTGGCACTGTCCCATCCCTTCCAAAGGCCACTTGTATAAGCTAGCATGTGTATGATTTATCGGCCATATGTGTATACAAGAATGGACTTTCTCCCTTTATCTGTGACTTGCTCACTGATTTTTGGTCTTTCGGCCCTGTACAAGTCTTGGAACTTTGGCTGCATTATAATTTCATTTATTGTTTTTACGCGGTAGTTGAAAGAGCTGAAGGGATGTGTTATTAGAGGCTCTGCCTTTATTGCTAAGTAGCCTGAAAAATGGCAAATGCTGATTATGCTGTCTTTTGGATACAAGGGTGAAAATATCTTCTCCGTGTTTATTGACCTGATTGATTTGGAACCTTTTCTTGCCACGTTCTACATCTTCCAGATATTAGTCTTCGTCTAAAAAGAGGGGATATCAGGGACATAGTTACCTGCTCGACTGTTCTGACCTGTCTGAATTTGTGTTGGTCTCTCTGGCTCTCTAGCTGTCGTTTTTGTTATTCTCTTATCACATAGTAGCTAGCAATAATCAAAATGATCTCCTATTGGAGAGGAGAGGGAGGTGAGTGAGCACGAGAAAAATTGCATGGGGGTACATGCTACCTCATCTCCTTTTATTGTGCATCTAATACTAACACTTATTTCAAACCATAGTTTGGTTATGCTATGAATGCTAAGTCATGAGTATTGTCCTTCAGATTTCAAGAAGGAACTGAGATCGCTGAACAGAGAACTGCAGCTGCACCTTTTGGAGCTGGCTGATGTTCTTGTCGAGAGACCATCACAGTATGCTAGGAGGGTGGAGGAAATCTCTCTTATATTCAAGAATGTACATCACCTTCTCAATTCATTACGGCCCCATCAGGTAGAGTTCAGTTATGATGTGTTCTAGCAATCTCTGAGTATCGACCCCTCATCGAAGATTCTTCTGCCCTCAGGCCAGAGCGACACTAATACACATCCTGGAACTCCAGATACAACGGCGTAAACAGGCGGTTGAAGACATTAAGAGGTATGTCTCGTTTGGTGCCGTTCCTGAAAAGTAAAATATTTTTTAAAGGCATATTTCTGAAGTGTGGGCTTTAATTGCTTTTTCCGAAATCATGTTACTGCTAGCCGTATCATGAGCACAAGAAACTAACAACTGTAATACCTCCGTATGTCTGCCCATGGTTAGATTCTGACAAATGTTTTTGACACTTTTGTAGGAGGAGAGAGGAGGTACAGAGACTCCTCAAAGAATCCCTGGGAACCTTGGATGGCCACTAGCAGAAGACAATGCAAACAAACGGAGCTGCATTTGGTCATTTAGCGATTTGCCAATTGGATTACAATGAGGCACATCATGAAATTCATGTAGGAGTAACAGTTTCTTCTTATGCTGTCAAAATCTTGTTTCTTTGGGAGGTGAATTTCAATTATGTCTAAAATATGCTGTTGAGTTTTAGCTGATGTAGATGATCCGACTTGTTTGGAAAGTTAAAACTAACCATTAGGATGCGTTAGCTGCTGAAATCAAATCTAATCTGCTATCATTTTCATGGAGCCGCGTTATTGTATTGTTCCAAAGGTTTCCGGGCGTGTTGTTCTGCACAATGTTTGTACAAAGCATCGAGTAGTGGCATATTCATGTCATCTGTCATAATAAGCATTCAATTAACTCGGGCAGGCCTGCTCCGATAGACAAACCAATCTCAAAGAATGATATCACAGGTAATGAAAAACAATCATGTAAAGATAAACATTTTCATGGCCAGCTAAGGCTCCCTATTTTCGGCTAAAACATAAATTGAGCATCGTTTACGGACAATTGAAGTGACTCCAGGAAAGCAGAGTCGTGGTCATTGGAGATTGGTTGGCATATATTATGAGGTTGTATGCCTCCTATAAGGAGAACAATAAACCGGAATGCAGGAAATCCCGTGTTCAAGTCGTTTCTGCAGTCACGCGGACTTTAGTCCATCCATCAGAACAAATAGGGATGGCATACACCAGTCAGATAGAACTTCGTATTTTATAAGAAAAGGTCGAACAATGATTGATAACACGCCAACACTTTTGGAAGCGTAAAGAGAACACAAAGAAGCTTGTCATATACGAGAGATAGAAGAATAAATGACTCTGCTCCAAAATTTTTCTTCCCTGGGAAGCCCAGAAGTGTAGTTACTCGTACATAATAATATCCGCTGGTGATTTAAGCTGCCAAAATTCCTACACTAAAAAACTAAACCCTGAAATCAGAGTTAAATGGAGAAATGTTTATACACTATAGGCACATTAGCTGCTACGGATACAAGTGAACAAGAAACAAGATGCGGCATCCTTGTGATAGATCGACTCATCTTTTGGGTTGTCAAACAAGAAAAATCAGTCTCTTCGCCACAGCGATGTTTCAGCAGTATTGCTGAAGCACCACATGCTGAAGCATCTCGATGGCGGTTTATCAAGATATTGCACAAGAAACCACTGCCAGTGAGAAACAAACTTGTTTTACTCCTGTGTACTCTCAGCATATTCCATTGCCTTGCGCTTTACATATTCGATTCGTTCTTCATCACCCAAGGTTTTCTCAAAAGCAAGATATTTCTTGAACAAGAACTGCAAGGCAGGAAACATGCAGATTTACACGTTAGTCAAAGAATGAAAGTCAAGCTTCTCCAAAAAAGAAAGATACCCACTTAGTTGAAACCCACCTTAATCTTTTTAAGTGGAAGGCTTAGACTAGTTGCTCTCTCAAAGAGTGCGCGGATGACATCTGTATCTCCTAGTTTCATCTCCTGCAAATTTCGGGACATAAGTAGGTTAGAAAAAATTTCAGGTTTTTGAACTACTAAGCTGAAGGGACTCACTTGGTCAAGATAGATGCTCCAAAGATCAGTCCTCTTTGGATACTGTCGCAGTATTCCCTCAAACAGAGAGCGACCTCTATTGGGAACTCCGCATTTAAACTCCAAAATCGCAGTTTGTGAAATGAACTTTATATGTTTATGATGAGGAAGACTTAATAGAGCGCGATTTACAATAGGCTGAACACCTTCATTATGCTGTTTCAAAAACCACTGCACCCGCCTCAACCATACCTGCAATCCCGTTAAATATGAAGCAAGAAGTTTTAAAGCCACAAGATAAGACAATGAATTGTATGATACATTTAGTTTACCTTGCATGAATGCTTAAACTTCTTAACCATTTTCTGAAGGAGGTCATCGACCAACTTATTTTGCTCTGTCCTTTCATACATCGCTAAAAGAGCTAGATGGACCTTTTTAGGATCACAGTATTGTAGAGCTCTTTGAAATACTTTCAGAACAGACTCCTGTGGAAAACACCATTTCAGTAACTTCAAAAGCAATGATAAGTAAGATTCATAGCACATAAAAAAATCATAAGATAATAATCACCTCGGGAGGATTTCCATACTCGTTTTCCAGATTAAAGTAAGCAACCCAGATATTAAGCTTCTCATTTTCTTCTCGTACATTAATTGTTTGCAGCGCCCTTCAAACAAAAACAAGGTGATATAGATGTTAACAATACAATGAATTTGAAAGGGAGCTAAAACGATATTTTTTGCTACCTAACTCCGTTTCCACTATAATATTAAACATGAATATACAAAAAAAACATCATGACCTCAGAAAAGGGCGAACTGTAACAGGACTAGTTGAAGTCATAAAGTTTGAGAAAAACAGAGAATTACAGAAGTTGAGGGAAAAAAATGAATGCTGCGTTCAGGTTTGTAGAGATAAGAGGCTGTCTGTGTTTCCAATATCCACCAGGCAATGCATAATGATGTAACTCAGCATATGGCACAATTTGATGCCATAACTTGAACACCAAATTTATAGCAACTTCATGGACAAGAATAAATCAAAAGAAAGCAAACAAAAAAGGCAGCTCTTCCTAGCGTTACTCACATAAGAAGCAAGAAAGCAAACAAACTACTAGTGTTGACCGGCAGATACACATGAAATCAACTTTAGGTCAACTTTTGCAATGACCTTTCCATGCTAAACCTTCTTTTAGCTTTATTTTTATCAACATCAAATCTTCTACAGCAATTCTTTCTACTTAACTGGCACATGGCCGAGAACCATACAAACTACTTCACCTTTGCCATCTTTTGCTATCTTTCACTTCAGTGATAGATAGACATTGGTTAGGTTAACTGAGCTATTACCTTTCAGCAATGGAACGAGCCTTCTCAATATCGGCTAAAGAGAGCATGAAGGCCATGTATTTTATCCAAACAAAACTGCTATTAGGAGAGCTTCTAACAAGCCTTTCAAATTCATCAGCCGTCCTAGGAATATCCTTCTCCAGAAGTCTCTCCTCAGCAGCTCGGATCTCTTGCTCCCTGCACAGGACGATAAAGGAATCAAAAGCTGCAAAATGAGGGAATGGGCAATTAAGTTCTAAAGTAAGTTGGACCAACTTAATAGCAGAATGACCTCTCTTCCTTCTCTTTCTTCTTTGTTCGTTTCCTGTTCTTCTCAACGTTTTTCACTTCATCATCATGACCTTCCTCCGGGATGATCATGTTATCTTCATCTAGGTGCTCAATTTCATCGAGAGTGACCTCAAGTGGGGGAATCGAAGCTCTAGATTCCGCTTGTGCAAGAGCAGCATCTTCTTCACTTTCATTATCACTGATCATATGCTGGATCCCATGAGAACTGCTGGATGGCAACATCAGCTTGGTTTCATCTCCATATCCATTTTCTCTAATCAATTCATCAGATTCCTCGTCTGAAGGTACTTGAATACCATTGACACTTGTGAAGTATGAGTTTTTCATCCCAAGAGAGATTCGGCGTCTTTCCTCATCGACCTGATAAGGATATCCATCATAGAACACAGTTACACTCAAAATGGGTCTGAACACTAAGAGCGGTAGCATGTGTAATCAAAGGAACAGAAAGAGAATTCCATGCTGTTCCAACATCTTAAAATAAGAAAGTTACCTTCAATATCTTCACCCTAACTTCATCCCCTGCTTTGTATTTAGATTCGATATTGTCAACAGGATCATCTGAGAGCTCTGATATATGACATAGTCCAACCTAAATTCGAGTTCAGTCATAAAGTCAGTAATGCATGAATCAAATGACCAAGTCTTAATGTTAAAAATGGTGTTAAGAAATAATAGAAACAAAAGTCGATGCACTCATCAGCAGTGAAAGGAAAGAAATGAGAAATTGTCAATCAGACAATCATTACCATGAAATAGTGACATGGGCGATAGAAAAGAAGATTTTTTTATCAAAATTTCTCAAGATCACTTTTTGTGTCTTCCATTCTACTATTCAGCCATAAATAATTAGCATGGAAGTGCCTACTCAAAGTTCCTTATATATGACAAAAGGAGTCTGAACATCAAATCTCACTAGTCCAACATGCTAAATGATCTTACCAAGTTGGTTTGGTCGATTGTGACGAAAAGACCGTATAACTCCACTCGCCTTATTCTCCCAGATAAAATACTTCCAATCTGCAGGCTCGACAAACTGTCAATTCTTGATTTTTCATCATTGGCTGCATTGGATGCTCTCAGAGTAACTTCAACTCTCTTTGATAATGTTTCCACAGATAACACCCTGTGCTCAATCTTCTTAGTACACGAAATGTTTCCAACATCACTTAATAAAAATTCTTACTCTCAATTAAAAGGAACAAAGAACTTATGGAAGTTACCTGCCCTCGACAAGTTTTCCCACAGGAAATTCTTTCTCCAGATTATCAACATACCCATCAGACAAATTCGATACAAGAATTTTTGCATCGAGTTTCCGAGAAAGCAAAACAAAACATCCTTTAGGCGTAATATTCTTGACATAACCCTGTGTGAACCAGGAAAAAGAGAAAGTTATATCATAAAAATAAGTACAATCCGTCAAGAAAACACAAAAATAAACCAGACATTGCCACCTTAACGTAAGCATAAGCAAAGTGATTCTATGGTTTGGAACAACATATCGAGTAGACCCATTGTTTCCCATGTTTGTTAGTAGGCAATAACATGTAGATTATTTCAAATCAAGAATAAAAAGATTTTGCAGACCAATGGTGACATTAAAGTAGAGTTTTTATTTTCCACTCGTGTCGTTGCACATGTCCATAAAAGGAAGCCATAAATGCATTTTCGACACTTAGCATGAGATTGAATACAATTTCATTTGAATTTCCGCAACTACAATAACTACACACAAAAAATGTAGATGCTGAGCTTACTGGAACTCTCTGATTTGCACCTATTCAGAAGTGCAAGGAAAGTCATCTAAAGTGACACTCAGACAAGCATCCACCCACATAAAATGACCTCATATCAAACCCAATAAAAATTACAAAATGCATCAAGGAACGTTCACGAAGAATACTGCAGCTGTTGCGTCTCTTACCTGTACAACCATATTAGGACATAGCTCCTCAATCTTTTCCATGCGTTTGCAATTACCATTCCTAGGAATAATTTCAAAAAGCAACAATTTTCATCTTCTTTAGACAGATGGGTGAGGAATACAATAATCAAAATATAAGAATGCAATAAGTAACTTAAAACACCATGAAAAAGGAGAAACATGATTACTCATCAAAGGACAAAATATCAGGCATCAAACAAATTCTCATCAAGATACTTTGTAACTGCTCTAAGATAAAGTCAAAACTGATTGATAAGCTGTCCACATTTTCTAGGAGAGAAAAATTTCGAACCAATTCCCAGTTACAGGAGACAATGTGTGGAATGAATAACAGATTGGCCAAAAATAACTGGACTAATTTGTGACAAGATCATCTTCTTATCTGAATGGCTTTTAACTTTATTTACCATAACAGGATTTCAAATCAATGCAAACACTAACAGATGGTCTTCATAGTTCATAATGATAAGAGCAGACCGACCCAAAAAAAAAGATAAAGAGTATGTACCGATAATTAATCCACCGATAATTTTCTGCCGTATGTACAAAATTCTACCAGTGTGTCCTCATTTGATAGTGGGGAATTTATGTATATTCATCCCATGACAACTCAGGCCATTGTTAAGGCAAGTGCAAAAAACAGTTTGGGATATAACATTTATTAGCATATCGTTGATGATTTTATTTGGTCACAATTTAGATACTAGCATAATCTCAAGACCAAATACATATACTTAAGGACACAGATCAGGTATTCCCCAATAAAACTCACATAAGCTCATGTTTACCTGTCGGAGAGATCCTCAGTACCATGAACACGCATTCCATCCAGCGATGCTCGTAAAGACAGATCAATATGTACACTTCCCTGGGCTGTGCGAGCGATTTCAATGACCTTGCATTTCACAAATTGTCCTTCATGATGCCCAGATAATGGTTCAGACACCCATGAGTCTGTTATTTCAGTATAGTGAACCCGACCATAAACTGAAGGGCCAAGCTGGATGACCAATCCACCTACACCAGGAAGAATTTTGGAAATTCTGCCACCCAGGATGTCCCCTTCATGCATATGTGCTGTAACATCATCTTTTAGCTTTTGCTCACTTGAATCATCAATCTTTTGTTGCTCAAGATGATTATTCCTATTTGAGAAAGGACATGGTACCAACCGCAACAATTTTTTCTCCTTGTTGGTGCTTAAAACATATCCGGAAAAAACTTTTCCCACATGAAAGCGCTTCTGGAAGTTTTGAAGTTCAGTTGTTTCGCATGCACTATCAAGAACAAATAGCTGAGCCTTCACATGACGAGATATTGATATCCAGGCCCATTCACTATCCACCTTATATAAATAACCAGAGACACGTTGTCCAGCAGTGAAATTAAAATCCTCAGAGGTAAAATCTTCCCCAATTACACGAGCATCTGTACAAACAGTTAGCACTGAGAAGCTAGTACCAGAAGTCAAAAGCACCTTTAAATCATAAGTACAGAAAAATCAGAGAGAGGTGATACTAAATTACTAAAAAGGGCACCCCACTCACAAGCTCCCAACTTTTGGGCTCAAAGGAGGGTTACGTTTATGCAGCCTTACCCCTTCTTTTGCAAAGCAAGCTGTTTTTGCAACTTGAACTTGGGACCTCCAGGTTACAATAGAGCAGCCTTACCGTTACACATAGGTTCGCCTTCTAGGATAATCTATTACTAGACGGAAGAAAATTTTTATCTATATTGCGGAAGAAGTAGATTTTGAAATTCCAATAGTGGAGAGAGTTGGATCACATTGTGTTTCAGAGTACCGAGTGATGGAGGTAGCGCCATACGAATGCTCATGCTGGACTAAGACAGTAAAGCAAGAAAAACTGCGGCAAAGAGGGAATAACCTCCACAAAATAAAGTATTGTATAAACTACTTGAGCACAACAGCCCTTACATTCTCTGAAATTACTATGATGCATGTCATGTTTTTCGTTGAATTGACTCTAAAACCCCCCTTGGAGTACTAAATAAGAAATTAAAAAAACAAATATGAATGACATTCTCTGAGTTCCTTTATACTAAAATCGCGGAAATGAATTATCTTTATGATTAAGTACATTATTTAAGGGATTGAGGTAAGTCTAAAAAAACTAGAAATGTTGACAACACATGTATAATAATCTAGTGGCACAAGATATTGAACTATATCATCGGTTAGAGTCTCAAGAAATTAAAGCATTCTCAGCACATTTAATCTATTTTACTTTTATGGATAGGTTGCCATAATAATTCTTTAAATTATAGAGCCACAGTTGCAATTTAACAAATAGAAGGGCTGTCCAACAACACAGCAACTTAAATGTGCACATGTATAGCCAGGTAAAACAAAGTGCTGATGTTACATGGTGACTGACACATTTCACAATAAAAAGAAAATGAGAAACAAAAGAGCTTGTTAGAAGACAAATTTGTCAGGTCAAGCTCAGAGATGCACGGTTTAGAAGAATTTTGGACACAGCATAACTTTCAAAACAAATTAAATACAGGGCAAAACTTACATAGCAACATCAAAATTTGCTTAATCTTACCACTAAGCAAGGATGGTTTTATAGACAGCTCCCACTGATTGTTTGTCCGCTTATTTGATGAGTCAGCTTTTGCAATGATTCTCGCACTTAGCTTTTGCCCAACTTTGAAATTTTTGAATGGATCATCCACAAAGTTATCATTATTGACCTGCCCAAGAAAACAACACACAAAATGCACATGCTTTTAATGTATAAGTATGAAGAGCAATTATTATGCGCTCTAAACAATATAATAACATACTGATAAAGTACCTCTGTTATGTGAACTCTTCCATGCAGATGAACCCCAAATTTTAGTCGCATTTCAAGAGGCTTGATTCCAGTAATCTGGTAAATGATAAACAAGTATAGAAAGATTACATGTAGTGTATTGCAAAAGAACTTCAATGAACTCCTTGTGACAATATGCAATAACAAATACAAGAATATCAAATTAGAGAACATCAAACATTCATGAGCATCTACCTCAGCTTGTACAAGAGATCCCACATTGCAATTTGACATTTTTTTAGCCTTCTTTAAACTCGATGTGGCACTGACATCAGCAACAGATTTAAGAAGCAAGAGCAACCTTCCCATGGTAGCAGGAGTAGGAAGTGCCACAACACTGGCAGTGACACTGAAACGAGTAAAAACAAGGTCATGTCATGATTCCATCATCAATATTATAATCAGACGAGATTAAATCAAATCAAGAAGTACAACCAAACAAAGTAATAAATCATCTAAAAGACTATCAGCAGCTAGACAAATAAGCCAAACAAAAATGTCAGAAGCAGGAAGTGCCACAACAGTGGTAGAGACACCGAAACAAGTAACAACAACATGCCACCAATCCTTCATGAGTATCAAAACTAGACAACTATATAATTGATTTGAAAATTTGAACTTAAAAAAAGGTGTGATCTAAAGATCATCAGAAGCAAGACAAATAGCTCAAACACAAACATCTTCTGCACCATCTCAGCCCAACGGAGAGAACAGAGAGGGTCGGTTGGCGGGGGTGGTGTGTTGGGTGGGAACAACAGACAAAGGTATCAGAGATAGACGCAGACTGCAGTTTGAGAAGCCTGGGAAAAACTCACTCCTATAAAATGAAATAATACTAAACCAGAAAAAACAACACAAAAAAAAATAAATCACCTAATATCAAAAAAATATCACCTTTCTCCATTCAGAAATTGTCTCTGAGGGGCCTTTTGTGTGTTATAATCGTATATCATTGCATATCCCACAGCATAGTTACACTCAGGAATTGCAAGAACCTGTTTATTTGGTAAATGCTAACCTTAGAACAATGAATGAATGAAGTACATAAAAATGAAGAGAAGCCAAAATCACGGAAGTAACATGGATAGTGATGAAAACTTTTCCTTGCTGAATAAAGTCAACATAACATCCAACACTTGCCAGATAATTTTCTTTCACAATCTCTACCACTGCAGTGACAGTCTGATTCAGCTCTGCATTTTTTTTCGCTTCTCTCTTACGCTTCTGAGAAGTAAAAAAGAATTAAGTTAGGTATATAAAGGACAACAGGTTTCATTTGATAAAGGCAAGATACGGTTAATGGTTACTCACTCACGTTCAACGTTTCTTACAAAAATAAAGCAGAAACAATTTGTAAATCTGTTTGTCAAGACAAACTGAGGGGATATAAAGAGATGGAAGTGACTTAACCTTCTTTTCAGAATGGCTATTAGAACTTTCATTGTTGACCTTGTTAACGAACACTTGCTTTAGAGACAAATCCACAAGCTGACCCACTTTGGCAACATCGAGAACTGCAGCTTCAACAACAGATCCTACTTCCACACAACTTCCTCCTACTGCACAAGTTTCAATTGTCTTTTGGAGTCAACAGTTGAAAGGTATAAAATTGTCACTAATTAAACATACATAAAAGAACTTACATTGATAGTGAGTAATAAAACCAAGTACATCAGCACAGTCGTCAAAACTGACGACCACTCCATAATCCTTTTTCTCCTGGATTTTTCCCTCAACAATACTGCCAATTTTGAATCTTTCGAACCATTTTATCTCAGTTCCACTTAAGGTTGGAGATTGGAGCTTAGCAATCTAAAACAAAAAGAAGAATTGTAGACAAATGAAAAGGACAACTTCCAAACAGAAAACGTAGTGCAGAACATCAAACAATTTACAACCAAGTACCCACAAGCATAAAATATGTATTGAAGCATCTGGTGACCAGAGTTCCCTTTTATATGAATTCCAGCTAGAGCAATGTTAACTTGACTAAGATAGCTAAGCCAATTTTTCCGAGAGGAAGGGAACCTTCATGTAACAAAATATTTGAGAATGTTGATGAAGGCGATTCAAGCTGCTTAGATTTGTGTCCGGAAGATAAAACGCAAAGACACATAGTTCACAATCGAGAAGACGACATGTAAGCCCCCAATCCCCATATTGGTTGGGAGAGCAGTTGGGAAGCAATACTAAGCAATCACCCAGCCAACTGGTTTACAACCACAAATTGTAGTCCAACAGAGAAAAAAATGATACAACCAAAATTAATATAATTAGACAACATAAATTGAAGTCCGGTAGATACCTACAAAAGTTCAACCAAAGTGCTGAAAGTACTGATCAGATGGCCACATGACAGCCAACTGGTTTAACAACCAGGCAACTATCACTAACTATTATACACATTTAATATTGCTACATATAAAGCTTTCTGCCTATGCTGAAACCCTATCATTTTAGAAAAAATTTTTGATTGTCATTCTGTGTGTTTACAAAAGCCAACCAGCGAAACAATTACTGCACCTAGCGAAACCCAAGAAAGAATCCTACATGGCTCCCAAGAAAGAAAAAGATCAAATTGCAGTCATAAATATGCAGTGAAAAACACAAATATTTCTTGTCCTCTTCCTTTGATATGCAGGGATGGTGGTCTGGCATTAGTCATGAGGTTTATATTTCCATATTCCACCACAACCAGGAAGCATACTAAGCTTGACAGCCTATTTATCCACGTCATATGTGAGCTTGGCATATAAAAGAACGAAAAATTGAATGCTGATATCTGGAAATTCAAGAAAAGAACAAAAAACAGTTCACCCTTACGATTTATACAATTTTCTAATACATTCAACCATTCTTTTTCGGCTGGTTTTCTTTTCGGTTATATGTTTAGTAATCTCTACTTTAATTCTTTTAACTATTTTTCTTCACAGAAGGATAGCTTAATAAAGAAAAGTTTTGCAATAAAGCATGGACATCAAATATCCAATGTTGAGGAGCATAACCACATTGATGCAGGTATACGAACTCTACAGAAGAGTCAAAATAGTGGAGTGAAATATGAGGAAATTTTCTACTAAATAATACCATGCAATTTAAAGACTGTCCCAATACACAAGTAAAGAGAACAGGACTGCATATAAATTATAGTGGAAATGTTCATTTCCATAGTATTGATCAAGCGCCAACTGAGACAAGTGAAAACCAAAATGAAGACACTACAAAGTATCTGAAAACAGGTTAAAGTGCTCCTTTGTCTACCTTATCCTCTGAGAAGTAGTATTCTTGAATCAAGGATGCATCAGTCGAAGAGCAACATGATTGCTTCAATGAAAGTGTTATTCTACCTGTTTCATTGTCAACCTGGAGAAGAAGAAAATTGAAAACAAAAAATGAGCAATCGGCTATTAAAAAAGGGTGAATCACAATCGACTGTCAAAGGTTTCACCAACATCAAGTATGTTACTCCGAACAGACTGCCCGACGAAAAAGGCTTCCAAAGGAGTTGCTCTCTGCACATCCATCGCCTTTCAAGGAAAAAGAGAGAATCGAATTGCTTGGGCTGTAATTACAGGATAAGACTAAAGAAACACTGAAATCAGATGACTAATATGATGTGTTCACCTTTTTCCTTGGAGAGAAACCAGTCAAATGGCCAAGGAAACGAACAAAGCAACCCGTCTCAATTATATTGCAGATGTATCCCTGGGATTACATGATAAGTCTATCAATCTTTAACAGCGATATTTGAAAATTAAAAGCTACACAGCTAATCTTAGAAATCACAACTCACATGGACAATTGAATTTGGATGTACTTGATGCAGATCAGAAGGAAGATCCACAGCTGCGTTGATGAGGGAATTCTTGGCGGAAAGTAATAAAGTGTTTCCTTCAATGTCTACAATGTAAGAAGTTTAACACCAAGAGACCATTCGTGCAAAAAGTTAAAGAATGATGTTGGAGAGAAAGCATGTTCAACTAAAAGAAGTGAGATTAATTAGAATGAGGAACAGCATATGGAAGTGAATGATGACAAATAGGTGGAGCTATTTTTTACAATGGTTTTTATTTCAGTCATGCTGCAGGTATCGGCCTGGAAAATTTTGCAAGATAAATGCAAAGTCTGCAACAAAAATATAAAACTAATAAAATAAGGTGGTCTTCCGAGAAACAATTAGGCTATTTCAACAGCCTAAAAATAGAGCCTATCCTATCCAGCTTCTGGTGATCACTCAGGATGCTACATACGTGGATATAAAAGAGCCAAGATAAAATAAAACCACCAAGGGGTGAGATGAACGCACACAGGATTTCTCCTATCCAGGATTGAAAACCAATTTTTATATAATAATCCTGAGCATTGAAGAGAGAGAAGGGGGAAGGAGTTCGGCAGTCGTCCCCGCGAAAGGTGACCATACCCATGGCTGTACCACTGCCATGGTGGATGCGTTATGGTGGTTGGCACTTTGAGGTGACCTCCAAGGTGATTTTTTGATCTCTCTCTCTGTCAAACCTAATTACAATGGGTTTTGTTTATTCATTTCTTTTACTATTCCAATTCCAGAATTCATTATTAGTTTTTACTTTTCCTGTTGGATCACATAGCTGCTAGCCTTAACAAGCATAAGTCCTATGTATCTAGTGGAGGGTGGGGGAGTGGTAGCAATACCTAGAACAAGGAGCTGCTGAAACTCATATCCAGGCTTCAACACTGATTTCATCAACATAGCATGCTCTGCAAGGTGACTGCATAAGATAAGCAACAGAATAAAAGGATCTTATTATGGTAATGCATGTATGAATGAGATAGAAACTAACAAAGTACCATGGTGATCCGCCAAATGCTCAGTAGGAATTGTACCCTTGAAGAAACTTTTTGCCTTAACATATATAACAACCCCACGAGGACTTACTGCCTCAATCACTCCCGTAACAAGGCTACCCAACTTGACCATGTCACCTTCAGAAATCCTGCTTGGAAGTTAGACTGGATATCGTCACACTCCAGAGTTATTAAATTGTAGAATTCATCAAATGGTAGAATTCATGAGCAGTGCAAGGAGGTTTGCCAGTATGAGCATATGCTTGAATGAAACCCCTTCCTCCCTCCCTCTCACACTCCAGAGTTAAATCATATGGTGGAATTCATCAAAATGGAAGAATTCATGAGCAGAGGAGCATTGCCGGTATGAGTGTATGCATGAATGAAACCCCTCCCACTTTCCCTCAGAAATCCTGCCTGGGAGTTAGACTGGATATTATCACACTCCAGAGTTAAATCAAATGGTAGAATTCATGAGCAGTGCAAGGAGCTTTGCCGGTATGAGTGTATGCATGAATGAAACCCCTCCCTCCCTCCCTCTCTCCCTCCAGAATGAGCAATGCAAGGAGCTTTGCCAGTATGAGTGTATGCAAGAATGAACCCCTCCTTCCCTCCCTCTCACACTCCATAGTTAAATCAAATGGTAGAATTCATCAAAATGGTAGAATAAATGAGCAGTGCAAGGAGCTTTGCTGATATGAGTGTGTGCTTGAAAGAAGCCCCCTGGTGCCTGCCCGCCCCCCCCCCCCCCTCTCCTCTCTCTCTCTCTCTCTCTCTCTCTCGGTGCACATGCCCATCAAATGCATGATACTTGTGCAACTTGGTTTGTTTGCATGAGCATCACGAAGAAAAAAGAAACATCAGGCAAGACTAACCTTGCAGGCTTCATCAGAAAACTTAGATTGATCCTTCGTGCCACAGGAACAGAACCAGTTACTCTACACTTGACAACTTGTCCGACATGATACATTGAACTTGGATCGGATCCAGGTTCTAGCCCAAGTTCATGTCTGGTTTGGGAGGAGAAAAATCAAATGTGAGACCTTGACAATTATCAAACAATAACAGCTAGCAACGTATGCAAGGGGTTTGACATGACAGCATAAGGGCACATGAACTTGCCCCTCCACCAAAAAATATTCCATTCAACCTTGTTCAGCTTGTCCTCTAATATGATCATATTCCAAATACACATTCGCTTCCAAATGGAAAAGACACGGACATTCACTCAAAATTTTAAGTAAAATGAAGTCCTCATGAACATCATCAAATGCAATTATTATAACCCTAATTAGATATAAACCACTGACTACATGGAGTTATCCTACCACTGAGATACTTATCCAAGTAAAACATGTTCTTATCAAACTTGAATGTGGAACAATAATGAACCCACCACAAGTGCATTTATACATTGGTCTAGTATAATTATTGAATAAAGACATCCTCAAATTTTTTAATTAAATTTTTATCTGCATTTAAAAAAAATTATTACTGAATTCACCTCAAATCAAGAAAGTCCTCATTTCACCACACTTAATATTATTTTGTTAAAGCAGCACATTAAATTCCTATAGTCTAGTTAAATCACACAATCTATATTTTGACTAACTCAATCACACAATATTATATTAGATAAGCCTAGCCGTTAGCGCTTTATATCAGTGTCCGGATGAAGTTATATGGCTTCTGTATGGGTAGCGTATTTTTTTTCTATATTATAACTACTTTTTGTCATAAAAAAGTAATACAACAAATATCCATGCAAATTGAAATCACACTACACCTTACAAACTTGAAGTAAGATAACCTTTGCTACCTATATGGCTGGTATCAGTATTTGCATTACAGGTACTACTCTTAATGAAACAACAATATACAGTTTTACATTGAAAATGCCTGTACTAAGATCATATAGTTCTATTTCGCAATGGGTATAAATGGCCATCCAAGATTGTGGTAATTTCATGTCTACTACCCAAACCAGTTTGTTTCATTCCTCAAATTGAATATAACTACTGCTGACAGTTATATATCTCCATTGTCCAGAGACAGTCTGGACGACCTACCTTGAACAAGATATACACTCTAATAGTATTAGGCACCGCATTATCTTTTCTCAAGTACAATTGGTGGAACAGTGAGTAAGTAACTTTCATAAACAACAAAAGTAATATGAATGAAACAATTTGAATTTCCTAAGGTTCAAGTGGTGAACACTCTAGAGGACCACTACTGTAAGTTATGCTTGTATGGTTTCGCCAAACAACTAATTAAAAATTCAAAATGAAGAAGAGAACCCACTTGGAGCATGCAAACAAGACCACAGCAAATGCTAAGGAAGAAGAGTAAGATGATAGAATCAACATAACAATCTACAAGGCTCTAGAATACCCTTAACAATCTAAAACTACCTAGAAGCAAATCCTTGGACACCATTGTAGAACCGGACAAAGCATCCATGCTTTTCAATTTTGGTTATCCACCCATGGGTTATAAGTCCATCTGTAGCATCTGAATATGAGCTAATAATTGCAAGTTTTGATTTCACCTGCCAAAAAATCGACAATCATTTTCAGCAGCAAGACTAAGATTTTGACTATAGAATTACCAGAACTTAATTTTAGACAGATCAGATGCTGCAAACATCACATGGAAAAGTAACATTCGGGAAAAGGAAAAAGCTAGTCTTCCATGCAGATCCAAATCAGCGCACAAGTGGAAAGCCTCTTTTGTTCTCAAGCTTCGCTTACGTAAATCTAAATATTCTGGATAAAGAACTTCGAGAGTGTACATAGTACGCGATTTTCTTAATGGAATAAAAGTGATGGTTACAATTCAGTCTTGGATTTTAGACCTTCCACTAAGATGCTTCTGTCAGAGTATCTTTTATCCAATATCTTGCATTTTTTAGGCATTCTGTGCGTCATTTACTGATTTTTCCATCCAAATGAAAAGAAAAATACGTAACTTTTTCAAGGGTTTTCAACTTTTCCGGCCAATGACAGAAAAATATCCAACCTTTCCAAGGGTTTCAAATTTTGTGCGAAATCTCATGCATAGCTGGGTCTATTAAGCTATTTTTGGTTGGTTCGAGGGAACAAAATGAGAGATTTTCTGAAGAGGAAGATTCTTCTGTCTAAGCACTTACCAAAAATTGTTCCAAAATTCTATCCTATTTTTACAGTTCGATTTACTCCTTAATTTAATGTTTGATTGATTATAGATTCTTTGTCTTGGAAATGAGCTCTTTTCTTTTTCTTTTTTCTTTTTTTGGCTTTGAGCTCCTTGGGCTGCACACTCTTGGTGCCCTTAGCAAACTTCTCTTTACGTACCAAAGAAATACATTAAGTAAATATAGGCATTTAATGTCATTGGGGTCATGCAGGATTAATTAATAAATAATTTGGAAAAAAATTTGTTTTCAGTGGGAAAGACAAAAGGTACTCTTTTCAACACTTAATGAGCTGAACCACACACAAACTAAAGTTGCAAAGACTTTACCCTAGCAAGCAAAACCAAATTGAAGCAGGATAAGGAAAGAAAGGGAGCATACAAGTGTCTTCTTGTGGGTGACAGTTATTCTCTTAGATTTGCAACCAAGCACACGAAACACCAGCTCAGCTCCGACCTGGAGAGAAAAGAAGGAAAGAAGTGCACATCCTCAAATTTTAGAAGAGATCAAGGGAACCATGTGGCAAGTGATCTTAGCTGCTGGAATTACCTTAAACTTTTTTCGAGGTTTTGCAATTTCAAACTCAGACATATGCGGAAGTGGACAAAGTGCCTTTACGCCACCGGAAAACTGAACAATAGCACCGAAGGTATCAACAACTAACACCTTAGCTCTCACCACCATCCCAGGCTTGACATCAGAGTGGGTAAAAACTGATCCTTCAAATGCAGTGGCCTGCTTGATATCAATTAGAGGCACAATATATGGGTTATTAACAAAATGTCACTAACGGAATTAAATTACTATTAAAAAGATTATTACAGGATAGCTAACTTGCACTAAAAAGAACTATTTCCAAACAAAAATTCAGACAAGAAATCTAGTCTATAAGACGCATTCAAGAAGACCCAAAAACTTGCCTTAGATAGTCAAAGTTTCTATATTTAGCTCAATGGCTGGCAGAACATGAAGAACATTAGCACCTCAAAGAGAGCTTTTCACTTGAAACAATAGAGCTTCCCTATTGTCAAATTCAAAAAAAAAATGGAAGGGAAAAAATATGTGGCCAACCAAAGGAACTTCCTCTTAATATTTCAAAATTTACATGAGATAACATAGACATGTGTAAGTGATACTCCAGTAGCTTTTATAAAGGCTGCAGTGTTACTTGGTCCATAATACACACATACATATATACATATTTATGCTACAGTGAGTCACAAACACCATTTATTGACTGCGAACGGGAGAGCAAACCACCATTTGAGTACAAATGATGGAAAGAAGCCACTAAAAACTTGTGTACTGAAGAAAGGGTAATAACAAAAGGAGATCCATATACACTGGAAATCATAAAAAGGGGCATTATATACCATGTAGTAGCAACGGTCCCCACAAACAATGAATATCCAGACATTTATACCATGGCATGTCCTTCATGTTAACAGCTAGTTCAACAGTCATATATCAGAGACAATCAGCCTCCAGTGTAAGTAGCCATGCGATCTTAAATTTATGAGCTTTTACAAAGGACTGACCTTCAAAACTCCAACAGCTAGCCCTTCCAAATGCCTAATCCCAAAAATCCGAACACGTACACAACTTCCTTCCTTAAACTTCTTTTCCAGTTTATGACCTTCCCCTTCAGCAATATCTGATACCTGGAACCATTGGGAGCAAGATAGCATCACGTTTGAAGTGGAAGTATTAACTGCAATTAATAAAGAAAAAAAAAAGAAAATCCTCAAAATGAACTTACATTAACATATGCTGAAGTAGACTGAGGAGTAGAAGGGATCTCAAGCAAAATGCCCAACCCTCTGTCTACCCTGACTATTTTTGCGTTCTCACAAATATCGCCTACCCTAGCATGCTGCCAAAGTGAAATAAAGAGGTAGTAAATTAAAAAGCATGCCTATACACATGATTTTTTGTATTTAACTAATAAAGAGATTTTATTAAAAATATTGTTCAAGTACACCATGATTATAGAAGAACAGGTCAAAAAGAAAAAGTTCAGATAACTAAAAAGGCCAAATTAGAGAGAAAAGATTGAAAGGCCCCATGTGAAAGTGGAAAGACTTGCAAAGGACAAATCTTAAACTCGTTGACAATAAAAGCCTCATCAAAACAGGCGCCACACTCATATCTCGTGTTGCCTCATGGTCAAAGATCTTCCTTCTTATTCCCTATCAGCTCGAAGGTCAACAAAAAATGGCACCCTTGAATGACCTGGACTCCCATTGTGTGGGGTCTGGGAGGGTTCACAAGACCTACCGTTGCTATCACAGTGAGACTGTTCTCGTGACCTGAACCTGTGGCGTCCAGGTCACAACAGAATAACCTTAGTGTTGCACCAAGGAAAATATCAATGGAGTTGATATTTCCAAATTCATTGAAAAAAAAAAGAGGAGAAAAAGGATGCATGAGATTCCATGCAAAAAAAAGGTCAACCTCAAAACCTTGATGTAAATCCTTGTTGAAACCTTTACAGGCTGACTTGATGGTGTCGTTCAAAAACGACACTGACCTTAATTTTTAATGCAATTATGGTCGATGAAAGAGCAAGACAGAAATTTTATTGCAATTATTCTTTTACAGAAGTAGAGCAGTTCAACAGTGCCAGCCAAACTTCCATGGTATCCTAATACAGCAAAATGGACAAATTTGGAAGCAAAGAGAGCATCTACTGTTTCTGTTATCTCTTTTAAGGGCAAAAGCATAGCATAAGTTTATGTCGATAGCCTAAACTGCATTGGGCAGAAATGCTAGTTCCAAAGAAGTTACCTACTTGCACTCCACCAAGCTTGGAAGAAATTGTCTTATATTAATGCATTAAGTAAAATTCACATCCCTCTTTCAGAAACCAAGTAACAGGATTCCTAATTAATTGCCAGATCAATAGTCACAATCACTCAGAACACAAACAACATATGGACACTGACATTCCTCAGGCTAAAGGAGAATAATGTGTGCAAGCTTACCAAAGGAGGAGCCTTATTTTGAATAAGATACGGATTCATAGTCAAACCGATCGCTCTACTAAAAGGATCAACAAATAAAATCCGAGCAATAACCTGATACAGCAAGGTAACAGCCCAAATTAGTAACAAAGAAAGATGATAGGACCAGATCTCATTGTTCTTACAACGTGTTAACATGCTGAAAATATAATGGGCCAAACAGGTCATTGATCAGATCTCAACAAGTTTCGAGGATAAAGAACTTCGTAGACACAAATTGCAACTACTAATATAGCCAAAGCCAGCAAATTATGTGGTACAAATAATATAAAACCATGGAACTCATCAATGGCAAGCAATCATATGTCAAAAGTCCCATCACCCCTGGCGACACCAATTTCAATGCCAGCAGTCATATCAGTAAATGCGCCATGAAGGAGAAACCAAGCACCCAGCATGCCAAAATAGGCAGCATGCTCACCAAGCCTGAAGGAGGATGTAAATGCAAGTTCCAGCAATAAAACCCTCAACAAGTTCGCTGTCTCACACGGTCAGCTTACAGCATTGGAAACTTAGAATGTCATTGTCTCATACGGTCAGCTTACAATACTTAAATGTCAATCCATGATACTTTGGCTGATATCAGAGTCTTCCATAGCCAACCTTGTCTATCAGGATAGTCTTCACTTTATCTGAAACTACTTATGCAGATGAACATCTAAAGAGTAGCTAATGATGTCTTGGTCAATTATTTGTTCTTTCCACAAGTACAGTAATTATATCAGTGCGAATAGTTATTGATCTTTAAGAATATATACTCCTCACAAGAAACTAAAAGTATCGTTGACAATCTTTCCACACCAGAAATATCAAACAATTGGAAAACCCCCCAATGTAACCCAATGTCCACGTAAGAGGTTGAGAATCAAAGCAATATTCCCGTCCAAATGAAGCTCGCAAAAACAAAGCTACCGGCATACTAGAAAGTTCTGATGTGCTAGGGAGAGCATAAGTAGACATGCATTCAGCGGAAAATATGACATGATCAGCAACATTAAGATTACGTCCTCATATAACGGTTGTTAAAGGTTTTGTCAAAAGGCAACAATCAAGAGTGAACAAAAAAAGGAACAGTCACGAGCCTAGACATAATTACACAACAAGAGTGAAAATAAAGAGGAGTGACCAAACCTTCTTATTTTTAGTGCAACTGTCCATCCAACTTTTCGTAGGTAAAGCGTTCTCTAAGTGAAACATATCAACCTGTAAATTAATAAAATGACACGTAACCAGACAAGAAGCACTCACTACCCTCATAAAATACCAAACCCTCCTCATTTAGTCAAAAATAATTTAAGTGCTTGACAATAAGAGAACCAATGACCATAAAACTCACAGTTCCAGTGAAGTATGTGAGGAATGATAGCATGATTCCATTCTCAATGGTTGATTGTACACGAGCATTAACCATCATACCAGGAACGAGAAGATCAATTGAGATGCCCTTCACGTCCTTTGTCTGTGTAAATACCAATATGAAATAAGGGCAAAAGCAAATCACCTTCGAATGAAAGATAGGTTGACAACTCGTTTGGAATGAATGATTAAGAAATAGCTACCACAAATTTTGACACCATATCCAGGTCAGGGCTCAAATAAACAACTTTTCGAGCTTTATCAATGCTTTTGACTACTCCTTGCAAAAGTTTCCCAACTTTTAATTCAGGACCCTTATTCTCTGTGAAAAATGAAAGAAGATACATCAAAGCCACATGAGGATTACATATGGGAGACATTACTGAAGCAACAATTAATGCAAAAAGAACTATAATACATATATACACGAGCCCTAAAAACCCAAAGGAAGAAATACTGTAGCCAAAATCTCCGTTACATCAACCAAAGCAAAGAAGCGCACGCCACTGAAGCAAGCTAGAAATACAACAGTTTAATTTATTGGGAAAAAAAGGGTTTGCAGAATTTGGTATCAGAGTACTGTTACACATTCAAATCTTAACTTCCCTCTTCCTGTTGTTCTGTCTAATTAATTCTGTTATAAATTTCTGTCTGGGGTTGTCTATTTAATCTTGTCTTCTACATATAAAACCCGGCTTACAAAGAGGGTAGCGTTGATAACTATGCTAGATATATATAATAAGATGACAAACTTTTGTGAGAAACAATTCGTCTCACTATGTCATTTTTCAAACTTCTACAGATATATACCTCTGCCAAAGGAAAAGAGGAAATATGTTATCTGAAAGAATCTTGAAATGATGCCCACCGCAGGTGAGTTACATAGGCAATATATACACTTCAAACTAAATTATTATGAATGTCAAACGCTATAAGTCAACGCAAGTGACATTATAGCCACAGTTGACCAGCCTACATAAGTAACATTAATGCAGCTAAAACGCTTGAAATAGAGAATGAGGACTTCTAAAGTGGTAGAGGTGCTTGATACTTGTAAAGCTTGTGACGTAGACATCATTCCTAGCCCTGATAAATTACCTATTTACTATTTTCAGTTAAACCAGAATGCTATCCAATTTGTGGTATTCTGAATGTCCTCAAAAGTTTCACTAACTGATGGCGAGGGGTTGCCTTAAAGTTTTCTTCTGCAAGTGGCTACTCGAGCCAATATTCCCCCTTCATTTAATTCATGTCAATCTCTGTGAGATTGCCAAACCACTGCAAACTCTAAAGAAGGATTGTTTCAAACATAGGTCAGAAAGATTCACTTCCTGTCATATGCAATGTGTCAGGTTCTTGCTGCTATTAAATCATGTCAGATAATGCAAACTTTCGTCAATTCTGCTCCTAGAAATGTTTGTGCAATGAAGATGCGTTTAAAGTGAAAATCAGACTGCCTTGTAATTATCAGATACTTCAATAATAGTACCTACTTCATAGTATCCAACGAAAACTGTAAAAGCAAAGAAGCTTACATGAACAAGATAGAACTACAAACAAAAACAAAAGTTTTAGAGGCAATACCATCTTCGCTGGCTTTTGGCAAAAATCCTGTAAAAGAAGGCAAGCCATAGTGGAGAATGTAACCATGATCTTCAATACTTCTGACATATGCTGAGAGGACCTATAATATCAACCAGGGACATTAGTTCCAGCATACAATTCTGATCGATAGTTAATCTGGGAAGAGCCAGCCGGTCTATGAAGAGAACCACCACCCAGAGATAAGCATGGCTGCCTCAAAAAATGACACTTGCTATCCCTAGCGATAACAAAATTGAGCCAAATAACCACATTATGATTGCCAATATCATACAAATAGCATTATTTTACTTTAATGACCACGCAATTTGGACCAATTATTTATTCGTCTATCAAAAGGGTCAAAGAGAAAGCCACGCAATTCTAATGGTATTACAGACATAAAACAACGATCTCGATAATTTTATATTGACATATGCCAGACAGACTCTTCAAATACTTTCCTAATTGAACATCAATATGCTAGTTTAAAAAAAAGAGTAAAGGTATCCATAAAAAAAAATCACCATTGCAACAATAGTATATGATGCCTTGAGTATGCCACATGAATGGCAAAAAATTCATGATAACAAGCTTGCAGCAATAGTATACATTTGTTTCTGATTCATCCTCTGCATATACATTTATTTCTGAGTCATCCTCTGTATGACAAAGTATTGCTTCCATTTTAACAAGCTTACAATCAAAATATAAGTCCAACACACGCAATACCGATTTGAACAGCAAAGCCTAATGCGCTCTTTACATATCGCTTATTGCTAAAAAAAAATATAGTGTGTGTATAGAGAGAGAGAGAGAGAGATAAAACAATTATTGTATGCGTATGAGTCAGCACAATACTGAACTATGATTGCTGGGCAAGTAATAAAAAATGATTAAAAAAACCAAGCATGAGATTGTAAACCACAAAGAATGAGCTTACATTTTTTCCCAGTGTATAGCTGAATAATCCATCCAAGCTGGGAATATTTTAACATAAAACAATTAAACTATGATGACTCAGATATTGCACCCTAAGATATATTGCTCCCATTTATTCGCCTGAAGTTTGAGGGCATGCATGTTGACATATTTGCACTCGAGAAGAATGTCCAAGTAAGTAAAAAAAAAATGCCAGTCCAGTACTTTTATTTTGTTCATGGTTCAGATTAAGATGGTCCATTGATGAATATTCAAAATCAACTCCTTTCACCTGTCTTTTAAGAAATTTCAGAAAGCTTACCATCCCTTCTTGAATGGCTTCCAGTGTAAATCCCTTTTGCACCAAAGAGAGACGCAACGAGAGCCAGATCTTTCGTTTTGCTTTCTCTTTTTTATCATCATCAACTTGCATTACTACACAAGATACAAGATGTCCTATACTGAACATGCTCGACAGTAAATTATTTTCACTTTCCTACAGGAGAAAAGGAAAAGACAAGGTGAAGTATCAGGGGTGCACAAAATTATTAAAATAACAAAAACCACGGCCATGGCAATTGAGGAAATGCATAAAAGTCAACAACACGCAACAATTACCTCAGTTTCACCATCTAAAACAGGATCAATTGCATCTGATGCCCGAACTAGACCACGTAATCCCCCGGGAAGACTAACAACAAGATCTTTCTCATTGACTTCACTGATGACTCCCCAAAGCTTCATACCGGGAGAAATATTCTGGATGAACAAATATTACATGAAAACTGTCCACCAAAATTGGCCGAGGGGCATGGAAGGAAAGTGTATAACAAACAATAGGGAGGGAAAGAATAATTTGGATACCATGAAACTAAACCTAAAATAGTCAATATAGCCTTGATGAAATTCATGCAAGGATTGATGACTAAGATGCAGCAACTGTTGTGGAATTGCATTTGGGTGGTGAAGCGGCTGAAGAGAGGGAGTCAGGGAAAAAAGGCCATATTGAGCCAATGGCTTATCGAAATATAAATGTGTATGTCACAAGAAGCTTGACATGGTAATAGCTCTCACAGTCTTGCCCACTAATAGTGCAAAAGTTAATTCCAGAGCCATGACAATTCTGAATTGAGGAATTTCTCTGTGAAGAAACGGAATGTGTATTTGGGTTTTCGATCAAACTAAAGAGCATCATATATATCTTACTAACTACTACTACATGGACAACAAGAGAACAGAGGCAAGTACCTTCAAAGTGATTCTGTTTGCAAATCTAGGTAATTTCCCAGTCATTCCATCCCCAAAAAGTGAACCCAGATCATCTTCTGAATTAGGCCCCCTCTTCTGCATCCTTTTCGTTTTCTTTTTCTTTGACTCCCTGTCCTCAGTCTCAAACTGTGCATCGACTTCCGCATTAATTTCCTCACGTTCTTTTCGACTGAGAAAACTCCCTCCACCTGAAGACACAAAACAAACAACATTTAAAAGAACCTTGAGCAGTTATCCAAAGCTACTGTTGCCATTTATTTCAATCAAATAGGATCCAGCCCGAAATAAATTATGAAGACGGTGAACAAACTGTTGAAGGCTGATAAGTGATGAAATGACTCAGAGGCATAGGAACTGGATGATTTGGATCAGGGTAGATTCTAGCCATCAAAATGCACCGAAAGTTTTCTTCTTGATTTTGTTTTATCAACAGAAATGCCGAGAAGTCCAATCAGACAGCTTCGAAGAGAAAAAATTGACAGCCAAAGTTCCTCTCTTGGGACATCAGATAGTTACAACTTACAAATGTACCTAAACCTCAACACATTAGAAGATAACCCATCTTCCGACAATAGGCCTAGAACTAGATTACCAACGACAATCCACACCAAGCTCCCATCACAAATGCGCCGACCGTGCCACAACAGTTCAAGAAAAGAAAAGAAGCAGTTCGAGACCACTCGCGTTACTCTTCGTTGTCCTCTCCGACGAATGAGAAACCTCCACAGACACAAAAAGGGAAAGCCGGAGCCCTCTAACCTCTGGGAAAATCGGGCACGTCGTCCTCGAGCTGCAAGGCCGCGGGCTTTCGCCCGGCCGCCTCGCCGGACTTCTTCTTGGCTTTGAACGGTTTCTTGGAGTCCTTCGACAGCCTCGGGCCGTCCCGCGACGGGGCCTTCCGGGACTTGGGCGCCGCCATGCCGACGGATCGTTTTCTCGGAGGGGAAAGAATTCGCCGGCGGCCTAGTTCGAGAGAACGATGCGGAGAGACGAACGACCCCTTTGTCTCTTTGCTTGGATTGGAGTGGTGCGGTGCGGTGCGGGGTGGAGCGGAGCGGAGGGAAGCTGAGCGCGGTGGTGGTGGAGCTATATATGAAGCTCTGGAAGAGAGGCTTCGGGGGGGGGGGGGGGGGGCTTTGGAAGGGTTTTTGCAGAGCAGAGCGAGACCGCAAGGCTTCGAGCAAAACCTGTTTGGTAATTCACCTTTTGGAGGGGCACTAGCGGGCGTGGATCGGGTCGGGTTGTCCGGTCGGTCCGAATGGGCCCTAGTTTCTTTCACGGGATGACGATACAAAAATTTGGTACTGAGCTTGACCTGGAACTGGAAGGCTTTGAGCCTTTGACCCGAGTGTGCCATTAAACTGCTTCATCTAAATTCTAAAACGTTAAGCACGGGATAAACGGAAGAAAAAATTTCTCTCTAATTAAAGGATTAGGTATATATGCACCAGCACGTTAAAATAAGAAACGCAACTCTGTCAATTCTAGACAGGCAAGGTGGCCCTAATCAAAACTTCAGCTCCTATTTCGTGGTGATTGAAATGTGCAATGTAATCCTTTAACTTTAAATTAGTTTAATGTGGTCTCTAATCTTTAACTCAATATATAATGTCGTCTCAGAATTTTTGATTTGTTCAATGCGGTTTCTGAATTTTTGGTACATATTCAATTTAGTAAGTGGTTTGTAGGATTTTTGTGTGAATGCTTTTTTTTTGCAATATTCTAAAAATAGACCAAATCAAATTCGCATTTCTCATTACGAAAATAAGAAAAATTTCTAAGTGTCGCTCGCCTACATTTATATAAACGGCTTCAAATAAATGGTTTTATGTAAATGTAACAAGCCTCTTTCTCTTAAGGAGATGAAATGTGTTGATTTTTACTTTTGAAAAAAAAAACCACCTTTATCTATACCCATTTTAAATGTATTTTCACGTACTATTTTTTAATGTTCAATATAAAAAAAAATTACTTATACAAATGTAACCAAACAGCCTCCATATTTCGCCTTCGTTATGGGCCTGGCCTTCGTCTTTCCGGGCCTCCGTCATCTCGTCCTTCCATCCATCCGTCCACCAACGGTTAGATCCGCAAGCACAGATGGGAAAGCATGCAATCGCGCGCACCGAATAAAACCCCCGGTCTTCGAATAACCGTGAGAACCTTCTCGAACGCATTTCGCCCGCAGGAGTCGTTCATTAACCCGCCACCTCGCAGGCCTCAATCACCTTCACTCATTCTCTCTATCTCAGCGCGCGAGAACGATCGGAACCAGACGAGCCTCTCCGGCGCTGCAGGTGCGGATTCCCCCCTCCGATGCGCTCGCGAATGCGTTTCGTTTTCGGTCTCCGAGCTCCGGCTCCGGCGCGACGGTATCCCGTCGATGAGCGTGTCGAGTTCGCGGAGCTCCGACGTTCTCCCGTGGGTCCGGCGTCTGTTGACGCCGCCGGATTCTCTTCGTCTCGATCATGTTCCGATTCGAGGTCGTCGTCGTTTGATCTCGTGCTTGGAATTGTCGATTTCTAGGCTTCGCGCGTGGTCGGTTGATCGTCGTGGTTGAACGGGGCAAGGCTGCGTGGTGATTCTTGGGGGAAACGGTGGCGCGTTGTGGTGTTTCTTTGCAGGGATAGATCTAGGGTCCGGCACGGTATTTTACGGGGTCAGTCCCTTGTGGAATACGGCCGATGGAAAAATGTCTTCCTTTAGATGAATCTTAGACGGTGTTACCGGCGCCCCGTGTTTTCCAAACTGGACCTTAGGAGCGCCCTTCTTTGCAGATGAGAAATTCGTGCCTTTTGTTTTTCCGGTTAATTGTATGAATAAAATGTTTTAAAAGCGGTTTTAAAAGCGGTTGCTTTTCTTAGATTTTTTGTCAACTTCACCTTACACTTAACTCTTTTATTGTATTGCATCTTTTTTTTATAAATTTCGAACTTCTCCTAAAACAGTATGGGAACTTGAGAAAGCCTTCAGGGTGAGAATGGTCCTCTCTGCACAATTTGAAATTGGAATTATTGCACCGGCTTTGGTGTTAAAACAAGGTTTCATTGTTCCGGCACCACAATCATTGGTGGCAGAATTGTTTTATCTAGGGTTTTCTTTTTTAATTAGATGAAAATTTTAAGTCGTGGATTCTCTTGATATATGAGCGAATAGTTATTGTTTTGATAGTTTGCGTTTATATTTGGAGTGGCTGTGGAGCCTTAAGGGTGTTAGTGGGGGCTCGTTTGCATACCAGTTCACGACGTAAAAAACTCTTTCGGTGCATGAGGTTTACTTTTAGATGCTCTTCACGTTAATAGTTAGCAAGTCAAGTGGTTTTGCTCCGAAGCACTATTTCTTCGAGTGGATCAAATGCTCTTCTTTTGTAGGTAGTAGGCTTCAAGTTTTGGTGCCAATGAGGGGAAGAAGTTATAGCTACAGTCCATCTCCACCAAGGAGTTATAGCAGGAGGCGCCGAAGCCCTAGTCCTAGGGATCAATATGGCGGTCGTGACCAAGACCTTCCTACTAGCCTTCTGGTTCGCAACCTCCAATGTGACTGCAGGTCAGATTTCATGCATTCCTTGATATATGATTTGTAGCACCGGCACTATGCTTCTTGCATTTCAGAAGATGGAATTAATCAAGTTAGCATATCAGAGTACTAGCAGGGTAATTACCGCTATCATAGTTGAATTGCTGATTAGAATTTGTGTGAGGCAAGAATAAGATGATTTGCTTCTGTTAGTAAGTGAATGACCCCCTGTAGGATATTATAACCTTGTGATGTATGGTAGCTTGATTTTCATTATCTCGCCGCATTGCAGAAAAATTATTATTATTATTTTTTTTGGTAAGGTAAGAAAAATTATTATTTAAGCAAAGTTAAAAACAAAATCTTCTTATGCAGGGCTGAAGACCTACGTGGTCCATTTGGCCGGTTTGGTCCTCTCAAGGACATTTATTTGCCTCGTGATTACTATGCAGGGTAAGTCATGACAACCTTTGGAGAGATAGGTTGAGGTTTCTTTGTTGTGTGGGTTAATGTTCCTAGATGAATTGAAGTACTCATGATATAGCAACTACTCAAAAAATGTTAAAAATAAAAGAAAATAATGCCTGTGGTTGTTCCATCTATATGTATTTGGCCTCTTGTCAAGATCATTACCTTTTTCATCGGTTGTTTATGGGAGTTTGGTTTTGTCATTGAAAGTTTTGAAGACACCAGTGAAGTAATGAGGTGAAAGTTTGTTGAAGACACCTATCGAAATGGTAAGAGTATCGTTCAAGGTTGTCTTAATGTCAATGAAGATTTGAAGAAAGTGGATTTGACTTCTTATGAACGAGTGCAAATTCTTGAAGAATTTCAACAAATTAAGATTTGCTCGCACAAGGTGAGCAGCTGCATGACTGCCTTTTCGAATTGAATGGAATGTGGGCAGAATTCCTGTCGTGATTCTTCATCTTCAAAGAGGACTTGCAAATTCACCTGTGCCCTTGGCATTGGTTTCTAGTTTGTGGCTGATGATCTGTTTTTGATGCAGGGAACCCCGTGGTTTTGGCTTTGTTCAGTATGTATACCCAGAAGATGCCGCAGATGCTAAACGTTACATGGATGGTGAAGTGCTCCTTGGCCGTGAAATGAGAGTGACTTTTGCTGAGGAAAATAGGAAGAAGCCTTCAGAAATGAGAGCGAGAGACCGCTTCAGGTAATTAAGGATTTTTCCTGACAATTGAACATGAATTCTGTGTGCTTTTATGATGCTTTTACCGTAAACATAGGATCGGAGGTTGTAGGAGCACATGCTTATGTTGTGGTTGTGGGAGGGCATGGGAGAACATAGTTCTTATATATAGGAACTTTCTCCAAGGCTGCAATAGTACTTTAAGCTGGGGCCAAATGTGTGGTTGGAAACTGTATTGGGGTGCTTAGAGGTATGCCACTGCAATGAAGGTGGTTGTTTTGTGAGAGAATTCTTGTATATTCTTTGTCAATTACATGGAATGTTTGTGAAATAATAACATTGCAAGGGCAGTTTGTGTTAATTGTGATGAGATGATGAGTTTAACGATGTGGGGAATCTGTATCATGTTACGGTAGTAGTTCAAGTTATTGAGCATGACCAGGGAGGGGTTCCGACATGGCTGTTACAGTATTGGGTTTTCTTGTTTGCCCCTTTCCTGAAGGTTCTTTGTCCTTTGGTTGACTGATATATTTGGTCTTACATTAGTTTACTTGTATTATCGTATTCTTAATGCATGGGTTTCATAAGAGTCCCTTGATTTTGCTTTGAAAGTTGATTAATCTATTGAGGATGATTGGGTTCCTCATTTGATTTTGTCGAGTAGATGTCTGACCGATGAAAGCATTTTACTATTTTATTATCTTCATTTGACTAGAAAATGGCAACATTAGGCTGTGCTTATTATCCACAATCAGTTTTTGCACTTTCTTTTCTGGAAATTTTATGGTTGGGATAGCTAAATTGCATCACTAAAAATTAAAAGCCTTTATGTAACGGGCTATTGGAGTTTCCTGGTAGAAGCTGAGATTCACGGGGAATTTGATTGTGCTGTTATCAGGGGTCGTTCGTACGATAGGAGACGTTCTCCCCGGGGTTATTCTCGATCTCCATCAGATGCACACACTTACTCACAGGATGCATACTATAATTCGCCTTCTTCCAGGCGTCATTGTTACTCAAGGTATTCAGAGTTTCGGTTGCTTTTGTATAATCTTTTCTTTCCTTGTTAGTTGTTTGTTTTGTGTCCACCAAGCTGCTTTGGAGCTTAGTTTATTTCATCAATTTTTTAATGAAGTTTTCTTGATGATCCAGGTCGGTATCACCAAGAGGTCGAAGTGACCAAGGTCGATCTTATTCACGTTCACCTTACCGCTCAAAGAGTCACAGCTGGAGCTCCAGCAGGAGCAGGAGCTGTAGTCTTGACTATTCTAGGTAATTAAGTAGTGTAAGACCTATTAACGAATGTCAGCAGAGACAGCGTAATGTATTGGTTGACGTATGATCCATGTTAAAACTTTTCTTGTTTCGTAGGATCGTATTATACTCTCTCAACTTTAGTGTGGTTTGTTTAGCGATATTTGTACATGGAGGCGTACCTGTCTTCATTTACAGTTCATCGTTAATAGTTGCTCCTGCTTTCATGTTTGCCATCTTGTTGATCTTT